>CAWUFW010012406.1:0-544117 GCA_963921515.1 Calotriton arnoldi
AAATAAAAAAATTGAAAATAAAAAAAGTCTAATTTATTTTTATATGTATATCTTATAATTAAATATTTTACTTAAATATATTAATTTGATAAATGTACCTTTTTAATTAACATTTGTTTTTTTACTAGAAAATTATAAACTATACATCACTTACACAAGACAAATTCATTTTCACTACACATAATAAAATACATTTATATTCCTTCACATATAAAAACACATACAGTAAGTTTCCTACAACTCTTTATATAAAATAAATAAATACACATCAAATAACATATTTGTTATATAAATATTTAATATTAATTATAAATAATTATAAAAATATATTTCTACATAAACAAACATCACCAACTATTCCCAATACATTTAAACAATATTCATTAAATTTGGTAAACTTAAACAATATATAATTTACTCTTCCCACTACACTTAAAATTTAGAAATAAAACATACAAAACATTAACCATATATAATTTCCTATTCCCAATACAGTATACATTAAATAATAAAAACTACTTTACATGGAACAAATTAAATTTACTATTCCCACTGCACTAATTAGTAATTCATAGAAGTTGCTGGACACTAAACATATAACAATTACTATTCCCACTGCAGTAAGTATTAATTCAGGGAAGATGCTGGACACTAAACATATAAAATTACTATTCCCACTCCAGTAAAAATTAAGTCAGGGAAGGTGCTGGATATTAAACATATATAAATTACTATTCCCACTCCAGTAAGTATTAACTCAGGGAAGGTGCTGGACACTAAACATATAAAATTACTATTCCCACTTCAGTCAAAATTAAGTCAGGGACGGTGCTGGGCATTAAACATATATAAATTACTATTCCCACTCCAGTAAATATTAACTCAGTGAAGGTGCTGGACACTAAACATATAAAATTACTATTCCCACTTCAGTCAAAATTAAGTCAGGGAAGGTGCTGGACATTAAACATATATAAATTACTATTCCCACTGCAGTAAGTATTAACTCAAGGAAGGTGCTGGACATTAAACATATATAAATTACTATTCCCACTTCAGTAAATATTAACTCAGGGAAGGTGCTGGACACTAAACATATAAAATTACTATTCCCACTTCAGTAAAATTAAGTCAGGGAAGGTGCTGGACATTAAACATATATAAATTACTATTCCCACTCCAGTAAATATTAACTCAAGGAAGGTGCTGGACATTAAACATATATAAATTACTATTCCCACTTCAGTAAATATTAACTCAGGGAAGATGCTGGACACTAAACATATAAAATTACTATTCCCACTTCAGTAAAATTAAGTCAGGGAAGGTGCTGGACATTAAACATATATAAATTACTATTCCCACTCCAGTAAGTATTAACTCAAGGAAGGTGCTGGACATTAAACATATATAAATTACTATTCCCACTCCAGTAAATATTAACTCAGGGAAGGTGCTGGACACTAAACATATAAAATTACTATTCCCACTCCAGTCAAAATTAAGTCAGGGAAGGTGCTGGACATTAAACATATATAAATTACTATTCCCACTCCAGTAAGTATTAACTCAAGGAAGGTGCTGGACATTAAACATATATAAATTACTATTCCCACTTCAGTCAGTATTAACTCAGGGAAGGTGCTGGACATTAAACATATATAAATTACTATTCCCACTCCAGTAAATATTAACTCAGGGAAGGTGCTGGACACTAAACATATAAAATTACTATTCCCACTCCAGTCAAAATTAAGTCAGGGAAGGTGCTGGACATTAAACATATATAAATTACTATTCCCACTCCAGTAAGTATCAACTCAAGGAAGGTGCTGGACATTAAACATATATAAATTACTATTCCCACTTCAGTCAGTATTAACTCAGGGAAGGTGCTGGACATTAAACATATATAAATTACTATTCCCACTCCAGTGAGTATTAAGTCAGGGAAGATGCTGGACACTAAATATATATGTTTTACAATATTAACAACTTTACCATTTTCCCCTAATAACCCAACATCCCAGTACTAAAAACAACTTACTATTTATATTTATAAATTACTTTATTTCTTCTAATTATTTGCAATTTTTTAAATTTCTACTTATTAAATATTTTTAAAATATTATTTAAATAACACTTCCCACCTTTATCCCCTAATAATGAAACATCCCCTCCTAAAACAAAACATATATTTTAACTTTTTAATATAAATTTCGTTTTTTAAATTATTTTCTAATTTCTAAAAATTTTAAATTCATATCTAAATTTACACTGATATCTTTAAAATACTCCACACCCTTATCCCCTAATAACCCAACATCCCACTACTAAAACAAAAAATATATTTTAAATTTTTAATATAAATTTCGTTTTTTAAATTAATTTCGATTTTCTCAAATTTTTAAATTAATATCTAAATTTAAACTAATATTTTTTAAATACTCCCCACCCTTATCCCCTATTAACCCAACATCCCGCTCCTAAAAGAAAACATATATTTTACATATTTAATATAAATTTCGTTTTTTAAATTAATTTCAAATTTCTAAAAATTTTAAATTAATATCTAAATTTACACTAATATTTTTTAAATACTTCCCACCCTTATACACTAATAACCCAACATCCCACTACTAAAAGAAAACATATATTTTACATTTTTAATATAAATTTCGTTTTTTAAATTAATTTCGAATTTCTATAAATTTTCTATTTAAATATAAATTTACACTAATATTTTTAAATTACTCCCCACCCTTATCCCCTAATAACCCAACATCCCGCTCCTAAAAAAAACATATATTTTACACTTTTAATATAAATTTTATTTTTTAAATTACTTTCTAATTTCTAAAAATTTAAAATTAATATCTAAGGGGCCCATTACGATACCCGGCGTAAATAAATCCGCCAGGCATGGAAGCGGCAAAAATCCGCCCGCACACACCGCCTGAACACCGACCACGCCATTATGAGTACACAAACCGAAAACCGCCATCGGCGGAAAAATCACACAAAATACCGCCCGCCATCGTCCGAGTCGGAGTCAAACCGCCCGCCACGGACGGAAACACGCACGACAACACAAAACCGCCCGCCCACACGGCCGACACACCGCACGTGAAATTACGATCGCACCGCCATGAGCGCGGAAAAACCACAAATATACCGCCCGCCAGCGCAAACAACGCCGATGAGAATCGACACGGCAGAAGCCATGGCGCCCACGTACCTGCACAGAAACCATCCGCACACAAAACCAATAGCACACAACATGGCCAACAAGTCCACACAGCAAGGCACACACAAATACACAAGCACAGTACACATCCCGAAAACACCCCCCGGACAAACAAAAAATACAAAGGCCAGAACCCCAGACACAACACACCTGAAAACAACAGACCATGAGGACACACCCACATAGGTGAGTACAAAAGCAGCACTCCCACAGACCACAACCCCTTGCTACATTGCAAACCAGAGAGGAGAGGAGAGGACACAGTGACACAGCAAGGACAGCAGCACACCACAGAAACGCACACATCACAACCACCACCACCACCACCAAACACCGGCACCACAAACCCCCTGCACATTACACAACACACACCGCACCAGCACCACAAACACCATGGCACCACAAAGGATGCCCAAGTTCACGCCCATGGAGCTGACGGTCATGGTCGACGAGATCATCAAGGTGTACCCACAAATCTATGGGAACATGGTCCAGCACACACCACTAGCCACCAGAAACAGAATGTGGACCCGGATCGTAGACCAGGTCAATGCAGTCGGGACCCTGCCCAGGAACAGAGTCGAGATAAACAAACGTTGGAATGACGTAAAGAGCCTGGTCAAGAAGAAGGAGGGCAAAAACAGAGAGCTGGCTGCCGTCACTGGCGGAGGGAATCCCGCGCTCTTTAAGACCTTCAAAGCGTGGGAGGAGAAGGTGCGAGTCGTAATCCATCCGGAGATCCTCGCCGGATTAGCAGGGGAGTGGAGGCTGGTAAGTACAAACTAATGTATACCAGCACACCGCTATGTACTCACATGCGCAACCACCATGCCACAGCTCCCAGGGACAAACACCCCCATGTCCAGCACACAATACACAACACATCACACGCACATGCAACAGACACTACCACACACAGGCCAAACCGAACAACTGTAAGATGCGTGGGGACATGTGTACACTAAGCCAGCCACGTAACCACCAACAGGTCCCCAAATATGCCAGAAGCGCCACAACGAGCACCCACCACACCCATGTGTCCGCCACAGCTGCACTAACCGACAAGTAACAGGTAAGTGGCAGGAACACAAAGTGCAGTGGGTGGGACGGTGGACAGCCCAAGTACAACACACACCAGGCCCCAGTCCCACAGCACAGCAAGGAGGAGCATCCCCCACACCCCACAGCCACGTGTCAGCCACCGCAGTGCACAACGACAGCCGAAAGGCAGACATCACGGTCCACAGCAATCGGTGTCAGTGGGTGTACAGCCACCCCACGACCCACTACACCCCCCACCCCCACAGACCTGCAACATGGAGCACCCCCGCTTAGAGCCATGTGGCATCCAGTACAGTGCACGCACGAACAACTTGCAGGTGGGAAACTGGACAGGGCTGGATTACTGGAGGCATGAGGACCATAACACCACCAACACATGGGACATGTCACGTAGCACACGAACACGCAGCACCGCCCACCGTCACGAACAAGTGAACAATGTGCACACGGACATGAACAGCAGACTCACACCCCACATGACCCATCACAGACATAGCAACACCCAAGGAGCCACGTCTGCATGCACAAGCCACACTGAATATAGTCCCACACGGCAGCCACTGTGCAACTCATCACACACAACCGAAACACCATTGAAGTCCTGTCCATGTAGCCCCCACTGCCTGTCAACCACACACCCCACAACTACGCCTATGTAAGACAAACAACACTAGACGCAACAGAGCGGAACAACAGAAATGCACACGAACACCACTGAACCCATCAAACTCACAGACACACCATGCACATACAACATACCATCCATCCCATCCGTCAGCCCCAGTCACATGAAAGGCATGTCATCCGCACAGCTGCCACACATACAGCAGTCACGCTAAGACACATGCCCATGACCAACCATGTGCCAGAAGTCAATTAAGCGCACGACACACTGTGAGCAACAACACACAACATGGGCCACACCCCCCCGAGCACTGCAGTGATGCACATGGCACAGGGCAGCACGCACACCAAGGAGATGGGACAACTGCAATACGTTGGCTGGCACACAACTATCACTCACTCATAACGATGCGTCCAATGCCATGTCCAGTAACCACAACAGACAGCAAATATGCAGGGCATGTCAGGCATGCACACACCTCAGACCATGCACTGTCATGCTGCCACAACACATGTCACGTTCGGCACCCATGGCTCACAGCATGTACCCCAAAAGCATATCCCCTCCCAAATGCGAATCTGGGGCATGGCCCCCATGTTGCCATATGCGTTCCTAAGCGTTCCATTTGAACCCCAAAAGCATATCCCCTCCCAAATGCGAATCTGGGGCATGGCCCCCATGTTGCCATATGCGTTCCTAAGCGTTCCATTTGAACCCCAAAAGCATATTCCATCCCAAATGCGAATCTGGGGCATGGCCCCCATGTTGCCATATGCGTTCCTAAGCGTTCCATTTGAACCCCAAAAGCATATTCCATCCCAAATGCGAATCTGGGGCATGGCCCCCATGTTGCCATATGCGTTCCTAAGCATTCCATTTGAACCCCAAAAGCATATCCCCTCCCAAATGCGAATCTGGGGCATGGCCCCCATGTTGCCATATGCGTTCCTAAGCGTTCCATTTGAACCCCAAAAGCATATTCCATCCCAAATGCGAATCTGGGGCATGGCCCCCATGTTGCCATATGCGTTCCTAAGCGTTCCATTTGAACCCCAAAAGCATATTCCATCCCAAATGCGAATCTGGGGCATGGCCCCCATGTTGCCATATGCGTTCCTAAGCGTTCCATTTGAACCCCAAAAGCATATTCCATCCCAAATGCGAATCTGGGGCATGGCCCCCATGTTGCCATATGCGTTCCTAAGCGTTCCATTTGAACCCCAAAAGCATATTCCATCCCAAATGCGAATCTGGGGCATGGCCCCCATGTTGCCATATGCGTTCTAGCGTTCCATTTGAACCCCAAAAGCATATCCTCCCAAATGCGAATCTGGGGCATGGCCCCATGTTGCCATATGCGTTCCTAAGCGTTCCATTTGAACCCCAAAAGCATATTCCATCCCAAATGCGAATCTGGGGCATGGCCCCCATGTTGCCATATGCGTTCCTAAGCGTTCCATTTGAACCCCAAAAGCATATTCCATCCCAAATGCGAATCTGGGGCATGGCCCCCATGTTGCCATATGCGTTCCTAAGCGTTCCATTTGAACCCCAAAAGCATATTCCATCCCAAATGCGAATCTGGGGCATGGCCCCCATGTTGCCATATGCGTTCCTAAGCGTTCCATTTGAACCCCAAAAGCATATTCCATCCCAAATGCGAATCTGGGGCATGGCCCCCATGTTGCCATATGCGTTCCTAAGCGTTCCATATGAACTCCAAAAGCAAAGTACAAACCAGACCCAGGATGGGCCAGGAGCCCGCATACACCAGAGTCACAATGAGTAGGGGCACAGCAACACACCCATCGGCATGGCCAATCCGTCCCATGCCACATGTGCACAGCACACAGTCCCATTGCCTAGCACACACAACTACAGATGCCACAGCCACACACTCGCCTCCGGGAAACCCATGTACGAGATTGCACGAACTGCCAATGTCAGACGACTAATACATACTTCGCCAGGTGCAACACAATAACAAATCTCATTTTCTCCACAGGTGACGAACTGCTGGACGCTGGGGATGGAGACAGCAGCCAGCACAGCCAGCCTACAAGCCCCCAACGAGGACACACGGATCTGGAGGATCTGTCCACCTCTTCGGACACGGACCACCAAGCTGGCCCATCTGGCGTGGCAGGGCCCAGCCGCTCCCCAGGACCCCTCCTACCCACCAACCCATCATCCAGGGATGCTGAACAGTCCCAGTCCCCTGCTGCCACTGTCGTTGCGGCCACACCCACGGTCATTGCGGCCACTACCACTGCCGCAACCGCCACCATCGCCGCACCGACCACCACCGCCTCCACCACCACCACGTCTTCGCTGGCACCAGCCCCAGCGCAGGTGGTGGCCCGGCCGACTGGATCCACCCTGGGAGCCACAGCGAGGACCGTGGTGAGCAATGTGGCTAGTGGGCAGGCCGGTGGCAGCAGGACTGGTAGGAGGAGCAGGGTCAGGGAAACGCCAGCCTCCCCTGGGAGCCATGCCCTGCCTCAAATGGCCAGAGTCCTTGGGGCCTATGAAGAGGCCCAAGGACAATGGGCCAGGTCTGCTACTGACACGCGGGAGGTGCTGGGGGTGCTGAGGTCCATGGACGCCCATATGGGCCAATTCGTGTCCCGTATGGACCAACTCGTGGACCTCATGGGCCAGCTGGTGGTGGCGGTGGGGTCACAGGCAAGGCCAGCAACACCACCTCCGCCACCACCTGCTAGGGCGCAGGGTCGGCCAGCAGTGTCCACTTCCCCTGCGTCCACAGCCAGTGAGCACACCTCACCCACCACCAGCAGGTCGCCACCACACACCCCCTCCCAAACGTGGAAGGGGCCGTCCGAAGAGGAAACAGATCTCCCGGGAGGACTTCGCACGCTCCAGTCGCAAGTGAGGCAGCCAGCCAGCCTTCCGCCAGCCTTCCTTGACCAGCCACTGCATTGACTTGCTCTACGATCCCACTCCACACAGCCAGCTGGATGGCATGTGTGTGTTGGACTATGGACATAGAACCAGTGGGTACACCCTGATCATCACGCAGCCATGACCGACAGCTCATTGTCACTGCACGCACCACTTTTGTTATCACCTTACACACAATCACATGTCACAGTTCGTAATAAATGCACCTTATTCACTAACTGCTGTTTGTGCCCTGTGTTTTATTTGTACGGAATACAACGGCCACCTTGGGCGGAAGGGCACCTGATGCGTGGCATGGCAATGGAATCCGGAGGGCCTGTAGGGACCTAGGGGTGGGAGACAGAACAGGAGCACATTCAATGAGTGTGTCACACACCCATCACACAGTACATGTCAACAACTACAAGCAATGTACACACATCGCACAGAGCAATAGGGCACAATGCCACAGTCACCAACAGTGGCATACTACCCTGGCCATGGAGCGTTGACACACTGCACGCAGTGAACATACGGCCACCCTGACACAGCACACACACACCTGCACAGATACAGACACATCATCCGTCGTACATGGACACTCACCGTCAAGTGAAGTAGCGGGCGATGAGCTGCTGGCGCACATTCCCAGCTTCCTCCTCTCCGCTGTCCACCTCACTCGAGCTGTCCTGGTCTGCGGGCTGGGGCCCTGGTTGATCTCCGTCATCCACAATGAGGGGGATCTGCTTCCGAATGGCCAGATTGTGCAGCATGCAGCACGCCACCACTATCTGGCACACCTTCTGTGGGGAGTACGCCAGTGCACCCCCGGTGCGGTCCAGGCACCTGAACCTGGACTTGAGGAGGCCAAAGGTACGCTCGACCACACGTCTGGTCCTCCCATGTGCCTCATTGTATCGATCGTCTGCTGGGGTGCGAGGATTCCTCAATGGACTGAGCAGCCATGCCCCATTCGGATACGCAGAGTCACCTGGGTGTGAGGGACACAGAGAACCGTAGCTATTCCAACTGGACAGGGGACAGCATCGCACAACCAGCACGCTACACCACTCCACATACTCACCGACAATACAGGCACGATCCTGTTGCAGATTGGCCATCAGTCGTGGCAAGATGCTGTTGCGCATTATGTGTGCGTCATGGGCCGAGCCTGGAAACTTTGCACACACGTGGGTGATCACCATGTCCGCAAGGCACACCACTTGCACATTCAGGGAGTGCGTGTGCTTCCTGTTGCGGTACAGGTGCTCAGTGGCCTGTGGTGGAACAAGGCCAACATGTGTGCAGTCAATGGCTCCCACGACGTGTGGGATTCTGCCAAGGGCATAGAATGCACCCTTCACTGCCGCCAATTCACGAGCCCTGGGGAAGCGGATGTACCTGTTCCGGTACAGCATCATGGCTGCCAGTACATCCCTCAGCACCTTGCTGAACATGGGCTGGGACATCCCTCCTCCACTGCCCACTGTGTGCTGGAATGACCCAGTGGCGAAGAAATGCATGGCGGCCATCACCTTAGCCGTGGGGGTGACAGCAGTCGGATACACCCTGCGGGGACGGAGATGGGGCTCTAACATGGCACACAGTCGATGCAGAGTTGGCCTGTCCAGCCGAAACTTCCTGATTACCTCTGTATCGTCCATGTCCGCCAGCAATTGGTATGGGCGGTCAATGTTCGGTCTCCGCCTGGGTTAAATGGCAGAGGACACATGTCAAAGCAACACGGCACATAGCAATTTCGCATACACATCACTGACATGACTGAGCAAGCACATGAGCCACAGCCCAGCTGTCAAGCTGGGACGGCACGGCCACAATACACTTACACAGGTCTCCCAACAATGGCAATGGCAAGTGAGACATACCACTGCCATGTGCATGCACATGGGGATCTAGGCCCCAATGACTTGCGGGGCGTGCTGATGGGGACTGACTGCATATTCGTCAAGCGGCAACGCCACGGCAACATGAGTGTCTGCTGAGCATGGAACTGCTTCCGAGGCTGGATGAGTATGGCACACGACGACGACGATGTGGGCACGGGCTGAGCGGCCAATTCAAGTGGGACCTGTGGCACGAGGGGATATGAGACAGTAGTAGGTGTCAGCACTGCACCCTATGTACAGCACTGTACGGATCACAGCTCCCGAAACATTGACTGGTGTCCACATTGACAGCCCCATGCCAAGACGGCTGTGTGCTTGCAGTCACACGTCACAGGTGAGAGGTTACATTGCACGTGCCAGGTGGCAGTCGTACATAGTGGGAGCTGGCATGTGTGTGCATGTGTCTCCTGTTCAGGATCCACCAGATGGGCGCTGACTCTGTACTGACCATTGGACACAGCATGTTCCGTGGAAGGCTTGTGTGTGTGGGATGGTGGCACTGGATGTGCCTCCGTTGGGTGGGGGCCATGCACAGGGCGGGTACGTCGATGATTGCGCATTGTTGGTCACGGTGGGTGCACCAGCTAAGATGTGTTGCCCTGTGTTCAATTCCTATGTCCGCATGATGATGGACTGTAGATGTGGGCAGACTACACATTGGTCGATGTGCTGTCTATATGCATGTGCCTTCACACCAGGCACAGCTGCCCCTGCACATGTGACCCCTGCTGGACTCGCTGCTGGGTCTGTGGAGCTGATGCACCTTCTGCGCGTGGGGCGGACAGCTCTCCTCACTTCCCTCATTGCGCATGTCATGACTTTGCCGCAGGTGACATGGATCATGGAGGGCCCACATGTACGCGTGGGTAGGCTACACATGATTGTACACTGGTCGCCACCCCCAGTCAGTGTTTCGAATGGGAAGGTTGTCGTGCTGGTGGTATGTTCGATGTGGCGGATGGGCGGGCCTAGGTGCGGGCTTACATTCCGGACATGGGGGGTAGTTGGATTGGCGACTAGTTGCAGTGCACACGGGACACGTCTCTTCCTTTCCACATCTGGGTCATCCCTTGTACTAACTGACAGTGATACAGTCATCTTCGCCCCAGCCCTCATGTCCTCCCCTCGCCCCCCAATATGCATGCTCACCTGCGAGGCTAGCGCTTGCACAGGCAGCCCCAAGCTCGCACCAGAGAGGGCAAGGAGTGAATGTGTGGGTCCAGTTGCACGAGTGGGCTGTCTCAGGGTATGATGTGTGGCGGGACGCCGTCCACCTGCGTGGTGCCCCAAATGGAGACCCGGCCTGCATGGACTATGCATCACAGTCTTCGCCTTCCGGATCCGCCACCTGCGACACCCAGTGGCTGTGGCTGCCCTTGCGGCCAGGCCGCGTCCGTCTGTGGCTGTTGGCCCACACATTCACTCTTTGGCCTCTCTGGGGAGGGCTCGGGGGTGGTGGCGCACGCGCTTGCACTTAGTCGCAATGGCATGTGTCGTGGTTGGTATGATGGGCAATGGATGGGATGGTGCGAGCCACCTCCCGTGACGTCAGTGCTGCTCGTGCTGTGGTGCGTCCCCCTACACTTCCATGTGACTTGTGCCATGCTAGACGTTGAGGTTCTATTGCCTGCGTGATATGACCAGGAGGAGCGCGAGGAGACCTCTCACACACCATGCTCCACTGCCATCCCGTGCCCTGTATCGCCTGTGCGGATTGACTATGTTGGGGTTACACCTGGTCGACTGGGGCTGTGTGTGCCTTGTCAAGGGGCATGGCGGGCGCACAACAGGATCCAGCTTGTCCACAGAGGGTGGGCTGAGGTGCGCCTGGTACCGCCTTGTACGTGTGCCCGGCTGCTGTGCACACACGTGTTCACTCCCCCCGACAGGTGTCCTCTCACAATGCCCAGGGAAGCGGTGGTGTACTGTTCATGACCCCTCCCAACACGGCGTGCTCCAACTTGGCATGTGCGCATCTACCCGTCGCACCCACCCACCTGAGCACTGCGTCCATACGACTTCACACGACACATGTGTGTCTTCCACAGTAGTGCTACTCATTTGCGTTGACATCCAATACCAGTGGACTACATGGTCATGTCACGACTGCCGTGTACTTCACATACTCTCATCCTCTCTCATTCGTACTTGTGAAATGAGTCAGCGGAGACAGTTTTGGTTTCAAACATTATATTGAGTCTTCTGTCCTCTGTGATGCAGTATAGTGGACACTACTGGCAGCGGAATACATGTTGAGGATATACTGAGCATGATTACAAATGGGATAGGGTGTGGGGTTACATCTGCTTGGCCAAGGCTGTGCTAATGTACATTTACGTATAGCTGCGGAGCTGCGGACTTTGACACAGACGGTATACATGTAGCCTACCAGACCGCTCGGCATCATGGGCACAGTCCATCTCAGTTCCATGTGACAGGTTTGCTGCGGTTGTTCCTCATGCACGCGTGCATGTGAGATGACATCAGGGCATGTGCTTGCGTGCATGCAGCGGCGTGCCACTTGTTGTTGCACTGTGGTGGTTACTGGACATGTCACAGTCACTGGGGTCGTGTTGTTGTTGTATGCACTTGTCGTCCATGCAAAGGTCCTGGTATGGGATTCCCGGGGCGGGGGTGGGAGGGGTGCAGCACCCACAGACTCCAGGCGACCTATTCATGTCCACTGAGCGGTGTGTGTGTCCATGTGCGCTGGATCCATGTCGTGTCCTGGTTGTTCGTGCAGTTCCGTCCATGTGGGTGCGATGCACAGAGCCCATGCCACTGCCTCCCACGATGCATGCGGTGTTCCTGGATGTGATGGGGAACAGTGTGCATGTCCCGGTCATATCCGATGTCATGGCGATGTCGTTGATGGTGTGGTTACAGTTGCCGGTCGTTTGGTATGGCTGTTGTGGTGGTGACTGGCCAGTCCGTGCGGAAGCTGAGCATGGGTGCGGGGTTGGACTTCATAGGTCACTCGGGGAACCTGCGTTGTGGTCCGACGTATTTACAGGTTGTCAGGTATGCGATGCCGTCCAGCAGGGCTTCCATGTCATTGGTGGTGTACATGTTTGCCAGCCAATGAAGCGGATGGTGGCTGTCAAGGTGTTGTTCGTAGGTTGTCCCTTGGAGGACCATGATGGGGCATGCTGGGTGACATTCGATGTAGCTGTTCTCGATGATCCGTCGTGTGGAGGCACAGTGGTTCCATTTCAGTGCGCGTGCGATGTTGGCCACATACGCCATGCCCCCATAGGCAGAGCAGGCCCTGTCGTGTGCGTCCAGAGGGAGGAGTAGTGGTAGCAGGTCCGCCTTCAGACATGCCGGGTTGGAGAGGCATATCTCGACGGGATGCTGGTAGGGACACCTCCGACAGTAGAAGACGGGCATGACGCAGCTGAACAATGTGATGCGGTAAGTCAGTCGGTAACTTACGTTCAGCAGGGACAGGAGATCGCATCCCAATGTATGTATCGTGTTGGTTTGGTACAGCTTGAGCTGTTCGGCGTAGTTGGGTAGGTGTGTTGCGGTTGCCATTTCGCAGCGGTTCGTAGAGGTGGCGTGCTCCGGCTGTGTGTGCAGTCTGCAATGTGCACGCTCCGGGGTTGCTGTGAGCTCTGTGTAGTCGTGGGGAGACAGGACTTGTGTTCTGTTGGCTTGTTTGGAGGACACGGGCCCTCTTCCCACATGCTTCTCAGACAGTTCAAGGTCAGTGCTGTGTGACTCCTTCCAATTAACTTGCATGTGGCCGACATGGGGAGTGTTTTCTTCTTTCTTTCCCGTCCGTTGTGTGCTTCTGTGATATGCGCTATCTGCCCTGTGGTCGGTCTCCTCGGCATGCCTGTGTTGGTCTATTCTTGGACAATGGCTGTATTCACCGGCTTCTGTCGTAGGGCTGTGGTTTCGGTGTTGGAATGGAAGGTCATTCAGTGCTGTCTGCTCTCCCTTGTGTGGGCGGCAGGCTGCCTTTCCGCTCTGCGTTGGGCCTTGTGTGTGGATGTAATTCTTGGGCCACCTGTTGTCGGTCCCCGGGCTCTTTGGTGTTCCGTTTCATGTGTCTTGTTCATATGTGCAGGGTGGTATGGGTTTTTCAGTGTGGTACTGGCGTTCCTCTTCCCGAAGGGGCCCTGCTTCTCCTAGTTGGTGTTGCCGCCGCTGTGTGCTTCGCCATGTTTGTTACACTGGGGTGTGTCCTGCTGTTGCGTGACTTCACTGACATGTGTGCGTCGGTTGTGTGGCGTTGGGTGTTGTCCGTGAATTGGGCGTTGGGGACATGTCTGTGGCCGGCCTGTCACGTGTCATGTGCGTTCGGGGTGGGGCTGATGTGTGTGCTGCTTGGTTGTGTCCCTGTGTCTGTGTGCGACGCATGCATGGCGCTGCGGTTGGCCTCTGCGTTGTGCGCATGTGTGGCGGCGTCATCGGCGCTTTGGGGCCGTGACGGGGTGGTTGGTTCCTAGTCCCAGGTGGTGTGTACACATGTGTTCTGCGATGTTAGGATTTGGCCTGTGTGTCATATGTGGATGCAATGGTGGATGTGTAGTGTGCACGCGCTGGTGGGGGTTGTCCGCTTTTCCGCCCTTGCACTGTGTGCGCTGTTTGCGTGCACTTGTTGTGTGTGTGCCTACCTGCGTCTCCGCGGTACGTTGCGTCCTTGGTGGTGCATCAGCAGAAGCATGGGAAGGGCCTGCAGTGCTGGATTCATGCCCGGGGTGCCGCTTCTTCGTTGTCCGTGCTCTGCGTCCGTGTTTCCGCCTCTCTTTCACGTGCGGTGTCTCTTTGCCGTGGGAGCCGTTTGTTTGCGGCATCGTAATTTATGCGCCGGGCGGGACGTGTTTCGTCGGACGGTGTGTGTCAGTTGTGCTGCGCCGCTACGTGTGCGGGCGCACTTTGATGGCGAGACGGTGTTGCTGGCTTGCCGGCGGTGTTTGGCCTGCTTTCGCATCATAATTGGGCGGGCGTGTGGACTGCTGCGTGCCGGCGGTAACTGGTGGTTTTTGCATCCGCCAGCACGGCGGTTGTGCTTCCGCCCGCCATCGTAATGGGCCCCTAAGTAAACAGTTAGCTTTTGGAATTAAACATCATTCCAAAAACAAACAAAAAATTAAAAAATTAGCACTTATGGTTCCGTTGTGCTGCACAAATAGCATCCACTGACTGTTCACCATAACAGATGATGGTTTTGCACTTAGTGCAGTGCTGCTCCAGAAAAGCAAATTCGGGGCGAATGTCTATTGGAGGTGCTGATGTGGACGCTCCGGAGGTGCTAGCAATGCCTGGTGGTGGATTTTTTGCTGCACGTCTCATTTCTTCTCGTGCCAGATTCCGATGGGGGGGAATGGTCCGCAGATGTTTATACATACTCGCTGTTCCACAGGAGTATTTCTTGTCACTGCCTCGCGACAGGAGCCTTCCACACAGCAAGCATGTAACTTTTCTGGCGTTCACCTTTTTTTCTCCGGCAGGAAAGGTAAAAAATGTCCATACCACTGACTCAGGCCTCTTCTTGGGTGGATCTTCCTCCAAGATATCTTCTTCTGAAGAATGATGAGGAGCTTCTGAACCAGATGCCATTGCTGTAATGCAATTTTTAAAAACACCAAAAGAAATCCAAAATCAGCTCTGGAAGGAGAAGAGATGTGTCTCATCCAGTGCTCCAAACAGAATAATTAAAATGGGTGGGGTCCTTCAATAGTTACAGTGGGAAATATTATGGACCAATCAAATCCTTTTTTTTGAGGTCACATGGGATTCGCGCACCGTGCGCACACGGCGCGCGCACCCGACGCGGTTTCGCGAAAATAGATTTAAAAGTAATATAAGTGTATTACAAGTAGAAATATATTATTTTTATGAATACCTTAGATAATCTCTTGCCTTCATATGTACATTAAAGACACATACATATCATTTTTTAATATAAAAACTTTCGCAGGAGTCGCGCACCCAGCGCGCCCCGGCACGTATCCAACGTCACGCGGGGCCCGCCACCGCGAAAGCGTCGCGTACGCTAATTCGTATGTGTCGGGTATAAGCCGGAGCAGGAATCGCGTACCGGTCGCATACCAAACGCGCACACCACGTAATATTATACGTATGTAACGTGACTAAAAACACGCACCCGTCGCATACCATACGCGGATCCTTCACGAGTTTCCTAAACAGGCGGCTAGGGTACGCGTACCCGCCGCGTTCGGTACGCTTTTGGTGCGCGAGTCCAAAAAAAACATTTTAAAAAAAAATTAAACAATACAAATATATTAAAATAAAAATATAACAGAAAAAAATTATACTATATTTTACTTTTTAATTTATTAAATAATTTTTTGCAAAATACACAAAAATATACCATATTGTTTAATAAAAATATATTTACAAATAAACAGTTAAAAAACTAAAGAAATTCAGTACAAAAAACATAGGTATAACTATTATTACACTTAAAAATTAGCATTTAAAAAACCGTTGAAATTCACTGAAAAAACCATAGGTTTCAGACACGTTATAGTTAGGAATTAGCATTTAAAAAACCTTTGAAATTCACTGAAAAAACCATAGGTTTCAGGGACGTTATAGTTAGAAATTAGCATTTAAAAACCTTTGAAATTCACTGAAAAAACCATAGGTTTCAGGCACGTTATAGTTAGAAATTAGCATTTAAAAAACCTTACAAATTCACTGAAAAAACCATAGGTTTTAGGGACAGTTATAGTTAGTTGGACATTGCACTCATACAAAACCCGTGAAATTCCCCCGTTATAGTTAGTTCAGGTAACTATAACTCGCGCCCCGCAATGCACTGCTGATGACGTCACATATTACATCACTCATGACATGGTCAGTGACATCACTCATGACATCACTGATGACATCTCAAATGACATCACTGATGACATCATCCTTGTGATAGAGTGGCAGACCTCCTCTCACCCTAATATAACCTTTGATACACACACTCAAAAATACAAACTAACATTTTCAAAACAATGGAAAGACCAATACCAGTTACAACACACCTATTCAGTAATTCCAAGATCTACACACACATCCACTCATTCACCAACAGTCCCTATACAGTCACTCATACATGTACTCACTCATCATATGTACTCATACACCTATACATCCTGTTACACACCGCCACTCATCCATAGAGTTACTCACACACATAGTCACACATGCAAACAAAGTATCAAACATCCATTTACTTGCATATACAGTTATACACACACTACCACACTTACTTCTAGAGAAACTTACACATACTTACTCTCTTAAACAATCACTTATAGAATCACCTACTTATTTGTACAGGAACTCTTCCAATCTCTCACTCTCACATATACTCACTTATATACACCAATACTCACATATACTAGTTTAAAACATATGTAGTTACTCATAAAGACACTATTGAGACAGTCATTCACTCACTAACACACCCATACACATACTCATCCACCTATACAGTCCTGCACACATGCTGTCTTCAACACATACAAACACTGAGTCACTCATTCATGCATCTATGCACTAAGTAATACCCCCACCGAACCATACAGACACTCAGACACTCATACTGATACTCAAAAAACCAACTAATAACCCATATAGACACTCATGTAGCTACTCACCAACCCATGCAGCCACTTATACACAAAGTGAGAGACTGATACAGATATTTTCATATTTAAACATTACTCACTAACCCATGTATTCACTAAGATACACTTAGTCAGTTATACAATCAATTTTACAAAAAAATCATCCATTTAGACACTTTATACCCATTTATTCTTCCATCGACCTTGAGATATACATATATAAAACATATTTAATTTTCAGAAAAACACACATTCACTGGATGATGTCATCAGTGATGTCATTTGAGATGTCATCAGTGATGTCATGAGTGATGTCACTGACCATGTCATGAGTGATGTAATATGTGACGTCATCAGCAGTGCATTGTGGGGGCACGAGTTATAGTTACCTGAACTAACTATAACGGGGGAATTTCACGGGTTTTGTACGAGTGCAATGTCCAACTAACTATAACTGTCCCTAAAACCTATGGTTTTTTCAGTGAATTTGTAAGGTTTTTTAAATGCTAATTTCTAACTATAACGTCCCTGAAACCTATGGTTTTTTCAGTGAATTTCAAAGGTTTTTTAAATGCTAATTCCTAACTATAACGTGTCTGAAACCTATGGTTTTTTCAGTGAATATATATATATATGTGTGTTCTTATGCATGTGCTCCTATAAGATGTAACCCTAACATGGGGGTTGAACAGAATGCAGGGGATGAGAGGAGGAAGAGGCAAGTGTAGCCTACCAATCTAATGTTGTGATGGGAATGCTCTTCAAGATTCATGTGAGGGAGAGCGAAATAGGTCTCATTGCTTGTAAACGAGGAAACCATTATTGGGACCAACTCGGTAGTCGTATAGTTACACTGGTGTTCATCTGCCATTTTGACATCGAATCTGCACCCTAAGAAAGTGAAGGGAGCGTGGCTCACCATGGTGCCATGCACAGAGTGATTTTAGTGTCACGCCACAGTGTGGTACACCTCTTGTTTTGTAGCTGATCAGGCACTAAAACCATGTTACTATCATAATTTAAAATGGCTGATGACTTTTGAGGTCACAGCAATCTGGTACTCAGTCAGTTCCGATATCTTTTTTTCATTACGTAAACGTAGGGGTGATAGCCCTTTCTTTTAAAGATGGCCCTATACCTTTTATAAGAAAAGCTCTCTAAAGACGTAATGCACACCTAAGTTGACACCAAACTTCAAACTTATTCAATATTCTCTGTAGTGTAAACTTTAATCAGGGGTTTCTCTGGTTTTAATTCTCTTTACTTCCATTCAAAGCAATAAGGCGGTCTTGGACGAATTCACAGGACGACGTTGAGTGTTGTAGACTTTACGAGTATCGAACCCAAGATATCTTACATTTAATCATTAAGAATTTTTGCTTTTTGTTAAGATATTGTTTTTACGGTCAGAAAGGTGGTTTTGTCTGATGTAATTAGTATGTGGCACTTCAGATGCTATTTCATTGTAATGGCTTTTTTTAACTGAATAACAAGGGTTTTACTTATAGTTAACTTCATAACTAGTGGAAGGAATATCTGTTGTACTGAAAGCTAGCCACCATAAACAGCGTGAACGCATTTCACCTTCACAAGATATGTTTTTGTACTTTGTCTTTTTTAGTTCTGCCTACAGACAACCTTTAGATGTTTGTGGTCAACAACCTATTGTTTAAAATACTAATAAAGACAGTGGTCTTTTGGCCAACCCGTTGCTTACACGTGGTTGGCTTTCAAATCACTATCAATTGTTTGCTTTTTATTCAATGGCTTTTCTTAATTTTCTTCTGTCCCTCCCTTCCCTGAAACATAACATTTATACCATCTTTTCCACTGGAAGACTTTTATCCTTTGATTACCTATATTAAGGGACTTACTTTTATTTTGCTTTAAGATTCCTAGTGAGTGCGTGCGTTTTCTTGCTTTCTTTTGTGTGCTTCTCCCCCACTTTAAATTTCCCAGTGCTACCCTCCGTCTCCCACTGTTGCTTCCCACACCCCTCCCGTCCACATATTTTTAAATTTATTTTTCAGTACGTCATCCATTTGCCACATCATAGCGTCATGATTCATGCATGATGTCACATGTGCGCATACATATTATCACATTCTTTTTATCAGTACTGACCAACAGCGACAAACAAACATTATTTTTTCTTTTTGATGATGCAGAACACCATTGGCATACTAATAGGAGTGCATTGGCAAAGCTAAAGCACGAGACCTAGGGGCATATTCACAAGGAAGTGGCGAAGTGAGGCGTTAGCCGTCATGGCTTAACGCCTCAATTCGCCACTTCAGAAACGCAAGGCTGCACAATATTCACAAGGATATGGTGCAGCCTTGCGTATCCCCCTGCGCTGGCGCTAAGTGTAGCAGCTTAGCGCCAACGCAGGCACCCTTGCACCATGGTGCAAGGGTGTCTGCGTGCAAGGGAAGATTGTGTATGTACAGGAAGGTCCCCTTTTCTGCACATAAACAATCTTGAAATGCCGTTTTGTGACTTCTATGTGTGCTGCTTAATGCAGCACACACAGAAGTTGCAAAACGGCATTTTCAAAAAATGATTGTTTATGTGCAGGAAGGGGGACCTTCCTGTACATACACAATCATTGGCCTTTGCTGTTTTCATGTGTGCTGCACAATGCAGCACACATGAAAACAGCAAAACGAGGAGAAACTAAACATTTCTCCTCGCTTCGCCAGGTTAAGACCAGGTTTTCCCTGGTCTTAATTCTGGCGCTGCCTCCTATTTACGCTGCTCTTGTGAATAGGAGGCAGCGTCAGAAGCAATGGGTGTTGCGGTGGAACGCCCACAGCAACACCCATTGCCCTCCCCTTTCACGCTAAGTATAGCGTGAAAGGGTGCCTTATTCACAAGGCAGCATTAAGCCACGTTAAGTGGCTTAACGCTGCCTTGTGAATAAGGTGAAGCCCCTATCGCCACAGGAACGTCGAAAAAAGTGACGTTCCTGTGGCGATAGGGGCTTGTGAATATGCCCCCTACTGTGTTTGCCAAAGCTTGTTTAGTTTACAATAACACAAAATTCACAGAAAATTTAATGTGAGGGATTCTCTCTCACTTAAAAGATGTACGACTCCAGCAAAATGGGCTTAATTGAGTAGAAAATGTCCCCATCTAAATTTTTGCTGCTCAAATTCATCCACCACAGTAAAAAGTAGGAAAGTTTTTTCATCCTCAATTTTCACAGAATTTCACTTATTTCATGTCATGTGAAATAGGTCCTAAAATAATTTTTGTATAGACCATGGTATGTCGTGCTTTATTGAGTGTGCTATGTGACTAGCAATGTGCAAAATTTGTGTCATTTGCTTTCCCTTAATTACACAAAATTATGCAAAAATACATGCAATTACCTGTATTGAAAATCTGTCATTTTTCTTTATATTTTAGTATGAAATGAGTCCTCGCATATTTCATTCACCAAGCGAGATTGGCATTAATTCGAGATCACTTATACTGTCTCTTTTTCAAAATAACAGGGACTCGAAAAGGATAAATAAGTCTCAGGATAGGGATACTGTTCGTTACCATATGGAGATTACATCTCTTGAATGTACTGAACCGTATTTAATTTGGATACCCAACCAAGAGCACAGATTTTACCTGACTCGTTTGAGGTTGTGTACAGTCCACTTCTGGTGGCTTTTCCACAACAGGGCAGCTGTTTTTCTGCCCTCCCCGGTTGCCCTTGCGTTAACATTAGTCAGCAATCTTTTATCCATTTCATGTTTTTTTGCAGTTTTTACACTTCCCCTCAAGCTCAATTCTTACGTCTTATCATATGCATTAAAAATCTCAGATTGGCCAGATCGAGCCTTAAATTTCTTCAGCACCTAGACATTTACAATATTTTGACGCACGGCTGCTCAGCAAGCCTTCCTGCTGCGTTGCCATATGTCAAAAGAAAAGAGCAGGAATGTGCCATACCTACAAGATACACAGTGCAATTATCAAATGCCTCTTGGACCATAAATATTCAGATCTTTTTACTACGCAGGTCTTCTATTAATACCTACGAGTACGTTCACTTTAATGGACTTTATTTACTTCAATTCTTTATTAAAAAGAAAACGAAAAGCCATCATGCATTCATTTCTCCAAAAATCAAAACATTTTGACACATTGTTTATCATATCAAAAAGTGCATTTTGTACTTTTTTCTTTTGTTTGTTTTTCCTTTAGATCAAACAATCATTCAAGCACAATAGTATTTTTGTTCATCAAGTACTGTACATAAAACTCTATATACATTACATCCACTAGGCTGACAAATCGGAAAATTTACAGACAATACAAAAACCTCTTAGTGTGAATCTAGATAGTCCTACTATATTTGGGTGTATCGGGCCTAGTTAACCTATACATCCTCGATACTTATTTACTGTTGGGTCCAAAAAATAGAGGTCAGAGAACACCTGTGATAGTCCATAGCTAAGCTGCCTAGGTCCAGCTTAGACTTTATGTCTTTGAGCACTTAGTTGTTCAAAACGGTGAAACTCTAGGCCTCAGTGTGTGGGGGGGGGTGCCGACGCGTTTCGACCTTCGTGTGGGGACCGTGAGGATTTTCAGAAGGTCTTCCTCAGGGCTGGGAAGTTCTGTGTAGGACACTGTAGTTGGGTAGGAACGGGGCATGTTAGTCTATTGTCACTAATCAGACATAAATCATATTTGAATGTGCTTATTCACTTATAATTATTACCCACACCTAGTATATGCCATGGTGTGTCTTGTCCTGGCGTAAAAGTCCAGAAGGCGTGGCACTTCGTCTGGTTTATATATTCTCCTTTTTCTCGTACTTTTTTCTGGAGGGTTAAAAATCAGGAGTGTTGCTTTAAACGGTAAGCTAATCTGGGAAATATAGTCAAACTTATCGTGCGCAGTCACGTGTCTTTTTACTGTGTGTAGGGGGTTTATGCAGTTCAATGTGGAGGGGGAAGTTTGTATTGCTGATTGTGTTGGCTGTACAGTCCATCGTGATTTAGAAAAAGACCCATTCTGTGGGTGTCTGAGCGCATGCAGGTGCTCCCCTGGGGGCGAAATCTCTTTTTAGGGGCTACAGAGGCATTTCAATGCTAGCAGCAGTGCATGCATCACTATTACCATATAGTAACCCGTGGCGGATTTGCTCTTACGTGTCCCCTTGTGTCTGTGCTGGTACAAACAACATGAGCCCGTTATCGGTTTACCTTGTCTCGCTTACAAGTTAGTTTAGATGCCTGGGACCCATACTGCTCGATTTTCTTCTCTTCTTTCGGTCTCCGGCGGCGTGTGTGTTGTGCGAGATGGCTGCCAGAAAAATCGGGACGTGGAATCCAAGAAACGTTGGCTTCCCCATAACACGGAGCCATGGCAACGAAAACCGTAAGTCAAGCATCAAAGTCAGGCACCCGGTCTACCTATGCCGTAAGTCACCACGCTTGTTTAAACTATAATGCCAGCCAAGGCCGCACTGCGCGCAACGCGCACAACACACACGCCGCCGGAGACCGAAAGAAGAGAAGAAAATCGAGCAGACAGAATGGGTCTTTTTCTAAATCACGATGGACTGTACAGCCAACACAATCAGCAATACAAACTTCCCCCTCCACATTGAACTGCATGAACCCCCTAAACACAGTAAAAAGACACGTGACTGCGCACGATAAGTTTGACTATATTTCCCAGATTAGCTTACCGTTTAAAGCAACACTCCTCCTTTTTAAACCTCCAGAAAAAAGTACTAGAAAGAAAAGAATACATAAACCAGACGAAGTGCCAAGCCTTCTGGACTTTTACGCCAGGACAAGGCACACCATGGGATATAATAGGTATGGGTAATAATTATAAGTGAATAAGCACATTCAAATATGATTTATGTCTGATTAGTGACAATAGACTAACATGCCCCTTTCCTACCCAACTACAGTGTCCTACACAGAACTTCCCAGCCCTGAGGAAGACCTTCTGATAATCCTCACGGTCCCCACACGAAGGTCGAAACGCGTCGGCACCCCCCCCCCACACTGAGGCCAAGAGTTTCACCGTTTTGAACAACTAAGTGCTCAAAAACATAAAGTCTAAGCAGGACCTAGGCGGCTTAGCTATGGACTATCACAGGTGTTCTCTGACCTCTATTTTTTGGACCCAACAGTAAATAAGTATCGAGGATGTATAGGTTAACTAGGCCCGATACACCCAAATATAGTAGGACTATCTAGATTCACACTAAGAGGTTTTTGTATTGTCTGTAAATTTTCCGATTTGTCAGCCTAGTGGATGTAATGTATATAGAGTTTTATGTACAGTACTTGATGAACAAAAATACTATTGTGCTTGAATGATCGTTTGATCTAAAGGAAAAACAAACAAAAAGAAAAAAGTACAAAATGCACTTTTTGATATGATAAACAATGTGTCAAAATGTTTTGATTTTTGAGAAATGAGTGCATGATGGCTTTTCGTTTTCATTTAAAAAAAGAATTGAAGTAAATAAAGTTCAATAAAGTGAACGTACTCGTAGGTATTAATAGAAGACCTGCGTAGTAAAAAGATCTGAATATTTATGGTCCAAGAGGCATTTGATAATTGCACTGTATAACTGATTCCAGCCTCTTAGGTCTAGAACAGAATCACTCCCCTATTTTTGAAACACATACCTACAAGATACGGCGCATTCCTGTCCTTTTCCCTTGCGCTGGCGCAAAATTGGCTGCCATGCGCCAATGCAGGCACCCTTGCGCCATGGTGCAAGGGTGTCTGAGTTATACGGGGTGATTGTTTTTGTGCAGGAAGAGACACCTCCCTGCACAAAAATAATCACAAGAGGTGTTTTACTCTTTCTATGTGTGCTGCAGAATGCAGCACACATAGAAAATGGAAAAACAAGCAGAAATAAAGGTATTTCTCCTCGTTGCGCCTCCCTTACGCATCCCCTGGGGAGGCATAGGAATCTGACACATTCCCAGGTTAACAAAACCCTGTAAAACTGGATATTGCGTGGAAACACCCACATCAACACCCATGGAATGCCCCTTTCATGCAGAGTAATGGCTGAAAGGGGGCCATATTTACAGGGCCATGAAAAGCCACGCAGGGTAGCGTTACGTGGCCTTGTAAATATGGGTAGGCACACTGTGCCGCAGGTGCATCAAAAAAAGTGGTTATCCGGCGGCGCAATGGGCTTGTAAATAAGCCCTAGAGTTTGTCAAGATTGAATTAGCCACATATGCCATTCCCTCAAATTAGAAGAGACCTAAGGATCCCGGATCATCCAGCTCTGCAGTCTTAAGTTTCTACTTTTTTGTTCAAATTCTCGCAAATTGTCAGTTCTGAATTTTTTTAATAGTTTTTCATGTTTTACTGATGTATTGTATGTATGGCCTATATTTTTACTGCTATGTTTTTATCTTGTATGGTGCCTTTTTATGGCTTTGTTAACCAAATAAAAGTATTTCTGACCAGTTGAGGCCGGTGCAGGTATGCGCGGTGGGGCGGTAAATTTTTACTGGGAGTTTGGGCATTCACTGTACATCTTTACCGGGAATAGTGTGCAATTACACAAAGTTGTATAATGGCATAGTTTTAGGAACTTCACATAACAAGCATAACACAAAATTCCTGAAATTATGCGAATTACACCAACATAATTAAAATGTCACCCTTGCCTATATGATGAAACCATACGTGCAATGTTCCAGTTGGAATATTAGTGAGAGTGGAACTGACAGTTGCACCAGCTGAATGAGGAGGCAGAACATAGCTGTTCCTAGGTCCTATTAAAGCTTTCTTATGTAAACTGCTATTATTAGAGTCCAGCACTGATTCTGAGCCGTCTGTTTCTTTGGAATGTGATGAAAATCCACTTTTAATGTGAAATATTCAGTGACTGAATATTCAATTTATAATTAACAGCTTTGTGTTTTCGTGGGTATACGCATACACATATTCTTCAATGTTTATAATACATACAAGACACCCAGAAAAACTATGGGGCATATTACCAAGGGCAGTATCGCCACTTTAGCGGCACTTTTTGCCGATAAAGCGGCGATATTTTTATCGCCCTATTAGCAAGCTGTCGCTAACAGCTGTTAGCGACAGCTTAATGGCGATAACGGCCATTTTGTTGCCGCTTTGCATGTCAGCGATAATTATTGCTATTGACATGCAAAGTAGGCGTTCCCAACTAAAAGCAACTGCAAACAGTCGCAAACACAACTTCCCCCTATTAGCAATGCCCGCGAAGCGATAAAAAAACTCACGTTAACCGCGATTATCGCTGGAATTTAACACCTGATAAAAACTTGACTTAACCATCTTGTCAATGGGAGGTGGATTGTAAGGTTAAGTCCTCACCTGCCTATTAGCAAGCTTTTCATTAGCGCAGTGAATTTATCGCTGGAATTCTCGCGCTATTGCTGGGTTTCGCCGCTATCGCTGGATTTTTTTATTGCCTTGGAGATAAGCGTTGATAATAACGTGTTATCTCCGCGATGAAATCCAGCGATAGCCGGCGATAAAAAAAACAGCGCTAAGCGTGCTTTGCGATAATTATCGCAAATCCTTGGTAATATGCCCCTATGTTTCTGGTGTGGCACTGCTTGTCTCATATAAAATTATGGGGGTTTATTGCATACAGTGAGCACTGCCAGTACTAATCTAAGGCAACGTTTCCTGGCACATTTTTCAGCTGAGTTTTGTCGTGAATAGTTGACCAGCAGGAGCAGTGGTATTTTACCACCTTAGTGGTTGCCTGTCAAGAAACTTTAATGCATGTGCGGCTTTTGGTTGGAAATGTAGCAGTGTTTTGACATACGTAAAGTAAATAAGAGAACATAACGCAATAACATTCACATAGCAAAATGACAGCACAAGTAAAAACATAATAGGGCACAAACTAAAGAACAGTCAAATCAGAATGAGACACAACAACCACTGTACAACTCATCACACACAAAACATAACAGCATAAGAAAAAAACAGAAGACGTCTCCACCACAACAAAATGTGACACAACAAATATGTTCACACATTCTCGTCACACATTACCAACCACCAGAAACCAAAATACGGTGGTAAAAAGCGTTTGCACTGAGGACCCGCTAAATTTGGCAGTCAAAAATGGGCCCTCTCTGCTCGGGTCCTGGATCACCCAAGAGCTGTCAATGACGGCCATTTGCTGCAGTCAGCCAGTTCTCGAGCCCAGGCATTCAGCAACAGTTTGTAGACAATCCACATACGGGTCACCCAAGCTTTAGGGCTTGCAGATCAGTTCGAGGCTCTGCTGGGGACGACGGAGAGGTGGGCGGAGGCGGGTAGCCGCGGGTTATCTTACTGAAACGATGAACTCTGTTTTGATTAAACGCAATTCTTGGGGTAAACCAACCTGAATAATGGAAACTCGATGGGAGCTGAGCGCGTGGCTCGGAGCTATCTCATCAATCAGCGCGGAGGAAACCGCGAGCGGGGCCGTGATTTATACCGGAGCGCTGCAAACACCTGAGGAGGGACGGGTGATGAATCAACGGGAAAAGCAGATAACTCCTTCCAGCGCCGTGTTATCCTCTCATTTCATCAGTCGGAGAACTCGGGGCCTGATAGAAAACAACGCTCTATAGGCTCTCGCCAAGTAGGGCAAACAGTAAACAAGATGTGCCTTCATCGAACACCTGTAAATGTGTGTGAGCACTCACATAGAAACGTGTTCCTTTTATTGACACCAGCAGAACGATGCTTATCCTCCAGGAACTTACAACATTACCTTTTTTTTCTGTATTCATATTTACAACCATGTAAGATAAAAATTACCCTTGAAATCGATTTATTTCCCAAACATTTATTTTGTACTGCATTTTATATTAGATATTTTCTTATTTTACTCACCGTTTCAAAGTGTACGGATGAAATTTATTTTAGAATAAAATTAACAGGTAAGAAAGAGAAAAAACTATGGGACTCATTTAGAGCAGGGCAGCGGAGATAAATCCGCTGATAAAATGATGGATTTGCCCAAGAGTTTTGCTGGCCTGGGAGCTGCTGATTTTGATTTTGGCAATGGCACAGATCACGCTCTCCAAAAATGCAACTGCTTTCCCATTCAGACCTGCCATGGTGCACAGGCTACTCCAAAGTAAATGAAATAACAATAGAGTGTTCGCTATACCAGCATGACTGGTGCAGGTGGATAAAAGCCTGCCTTGGAATTGGTTAAGAACTTTCACAAACCACTCTAAGCATGGTCGCCTACTTTGTCGGGAGCCCTTCCCAGCTTGTTAGCAGAGGGAAATCAAAATGATAGGCCACTGTGCAGAAAGTGATAAAGGACACTCAAACCCAGATTATGTTGCCCTTGCATCATGCAGGGTGACGCAAGGTCAACACAATCCTTAAGTCAGATTTAATAAGTCACACAAAGCCACCTTGCATGGCCCTGCGTGGCTTGGTAAATCTGGAGTAACGCAATGCCACGCACGTCGCTGCCTTGTTTTATTCTGCGTTTGGAAGGCGCTACATGTGTGGAGAGAGTGGGTGTACTCACACATTCACCCATTTATTTTGGTGCATTTTGAGATTTACCAAGACAAGTAAACCCGGGAAAGATTCAAAATTGTAGGCATTCCTGATAGAGGTACAACAAAGGTTAATATCTTTATTTCTCCTTGTTTTTCCTTCTCCTGCAGCACACAGAAAAACTCCTCTAAGGACTGTTTTTGTGTAGGAAGATATCCCTTCTTGCACAAACAAAATCCTGCCTGTGAAAGGGCTGGGCCCATTAGATCTAGACCTATTCTAGAGACACAAACCAATGGTTCTTTTTCGCAGCATGAAAGTGTAACGGGGAGAAAATCGTTAATACACAGTCAATTAATCAACAATTCTTCTTACCACATAATGATCCACAGACAACTAAATAAAGTTAGTTAATTTATTACAAAGCCAAAAATAATTGGACATACAGACACCTCAACACGAGGGTATAGAAAGGCAAAGGAATTAGCATGAAGCCAAATCTAAGCATTCCAATTTAGATGGTGCAGCATGAACAGAACTATTAATTCAAGAAGTAGGATACAGAGAATCAAGAAGCATGAGTCCAAATGTCCCTGCATCTAGGGTTGATGGGTAAAAAGCATTAATCTATCCCTACTCTAGCTCTAAGGTGACATCCCTACATAGGCATCTTCAATGGAAAGGAAAAGGTGTCAGTGCGTGGAGTCTTCCTAAGAAGTCTCTCCACCATCCATGGGTCAAGTAGCATGCTATGTTACAAGATTTGTAAAGCGCATGGCTGCCCCAGTAACGGGGCGTCCCAGCGCTGATCCCAGAGCCCAACACAGAGAAAAAAGAATGCAGCAGGGTTAGGATGAGGTATTAACTTGGAAAGAGATAAGTCTTTAATGCCTTCCGGAAAGATTCATGATTTTGGATGCTTCTGATGTTGCCAGGAAGGGCATTCTAGATTGTGGGGGCAAGGACACGGAAAGAGCAACCCCCGGCCTGCACTCTTTTGACATGAGGAACACATGCTAAGTGTGGGTCAGAGGAGCGCAGCAAGTGGTTCGGGATGTAGGGAGTAAGAAGAATGGCTAAGATGGTGGGAGTTTGGGCGTTCAGAATTCTGTGGGAAATCCACAGTACCTTGAAATCGATTCTTTTCTCCAACGGAAGCCAATGGAGCCTTCGGTGGAGGTTGGAAACTGTACAAGATTTGGGAAGTCTGAAGAGCATCCGTGCAGCGGCGTTTTGTGCCCTTTGTAGGTGATGGATCCCTGCTTTGTTGGCGCCCAAATACAGAGAACTGGAATAGTCCAGTCTCGAAAGTATGGTAGACTGGATGATGACCTGGCGGGTGTGGGCGTCGAAGAACCCAAGCAATGGCTTTCAGTCCACGTAGAAGTCCGAAACAGACACCAGCTACTGACTTTGTCTGTACCTGATACGTCAGGGCAGGGTCAACCCAGACAGCCAAATTTTTTACGGTCTGCTTGGGCAAGAGGGGGGGCGCCCTAGCGCAGCAGGCCACCAGCGCTCGCTCCATAGGTGGGTGTTTCTACCTAAGAGAAGAATCTCTGATTTATTAGCGTTCAGCTGTAGGCAGTTGGTTGTCATCCAATCTTCAATGGCCATCAGATCGTCTTGAAACTTGGCCACATTTTGATCAGAGTTATTAGATAGTGAGATCACAAGCTGAGTGTCGTCAGCATAGGAGACCACAGAGAGGCCCCTACCCTTCGCAACCGCTGCTAGAGGTTGAATATAGATATTGAATAAGGTGGGGCTCCGAGCAGATCCCTGTGGCACCCCCTGATGCACGAAATGTATCTGTGAGCTGAAGGGAGGGGCAATCACTTGAAAGGATCTCTCAGCTAAGAATGATGCGAGCCAGTTCAAGGCAGCCCCTCTGATACCTATATCTTGTAAGCGCCGCAGAAGAATCTGATGAGACACAGTGTCAAATGCGGCGCTCAGGTCAAGAAGAATCAGAGCCAAGGTATTTTCTTTATCCAGGGAACTCCGTAAATGTTCGGTAACTGCCAATAGGACAGATTCAGTGCTATTGTGTGGTCTGAAGCCATTCTGCGAGGGGTCCAGAAAATCATTGGATTCTATGAATATGGTAATAATAGAATTGATGTAAGACTCTGTAATTTTAGCTGCAAAAGGGAGGAGTGAGATGGAATGGAAATTCTCTGGCTTGGAGTCATCCAAGGTGGGCTTTTTGAGTCGGGGGATCACCTTGGCATGTTTTCATGCAACAGGAACTTCTGCAGAGGACAGAGACATGTTTATTAAGTCACAGAAAACGGGCAAAAGCTGAGATAGAAATCTCTGGAACTGATCCGGTTTGAGAGGGTCCGCCGGGAATCCTGACTTAATTTTATTACGAAGGGTTGTCATAGTTTCCCAGGAAAGTTTAGAGAAAGCGGATAGTAAGGGGGCGACGGGGCTAGTGGGGACTATGGGCCTGCAATGTCAATAGTGGGGGGGGAGGTTTTGTAAATGTCCTCAACCTTCTTAACAAAGAAGGAGGCAAGTGCCTCACATTGATGATTCGAGGTAATGGTGGATTAATTGGATTGAGCCGGGGTTTTGAGTTCTTTAAGCAAGGTAAAAATGCATTTTGCTGATTGCTGCTATTTTTAATTTTATCTGCAAAGTAGTCGGCTCTTGATTTACGGATGGATGTGTGGTAGTCCTTGATGGGCGTGAGATATTGTATTTTGAGGGCAGGGTCATAATGCCGTCTCCAAGCACGTACAAGAGCCTTGCAGTTTTTCCTTGCCCGGGTCAGCGTCTCATTAAACCATGCACTGGACTGAGTTCTACGGCTGTAGGTAAATTTGGTGGGGTACATTTATTAAGGGAATGCGTGAGCCATTCAGACAGAAGGCTGTTTGCCGTTTCAATATTCCCAGAAAGGTGCGGCATCTGACTGAGGAGGAGGTTTCGAAAATAGTTGATATCTAGCTTGTGCCAGGGGTGTTTTAGGATGGGCTTCAGAAGGGCACCCAAAGGAGGGCCTTCACCCTGTAGTGTCATCGGAATGAGGTAGTGGTCAGACCAACTCATAGGGAGAGGCTGACTGACTTTTAGGGCAGGTATATTGGTGAAGACGGGGCTAAGAGATGCCCTGCAAAGTGTGTTCTACTAAGGACGCATTGCACTAATTGATATGCAGCGAGATCCGCTAGAAAATTGGCAATCTCCTTGTCTTGGCTGGCCTCTAGGTGGCGGTTAAGATCACCCACTATATTGAAATTGGCAGACCTAGTTGCCAGTATGCCTACCAGGTTAGTTAGTGCTCCCCAAAATATTTTTGATGAACCGGGAGAGCGATAGATGAGTATTCCAGAAAGAGTGAAATTGCAGTTTAGGGTGATTTTAAAAAGTGTGCTTTCACAATCCGCAATAGCCTCTTTGGTAAAATGGCAAGTGTAGCAGGTTTTAAAAATGACTGCAATGCCTCCCCCTCTGCCCATTATGTTCTGTTCTTTAGAGTGTAGCCATGAGGCACAGCAAGTAGTGGCTCAGCATCCATGTCCGGGGTGAGCCAAGTCTCAGTTAGAAAGAGGATATCAGGTACCTCATCCTGTATCAAATCAAACACCTTAGCATAGTGTTTTACAAGTGAGCAGCAGTTTAGACTGAGAAATTTGAAAGTGTGAAAGGAGGGTGACATGGAAATAGTATCCGCCTAAGTTGCAAATCCGCAACATAGGGGGAATTTCGCCGGGGCCCAGTCCTGGTTGGTACAGGGATTAATCAATGTTCTAATGGAGAGAAGCTCCTTGAGCGAGTATGACGGCCTATGGGGGTCTGGACGGGCAGAGTGCCTGGCGCCGTCCAGGCACGGACGGGCACAGACGGCATAAAATAGCTGGCATAAAAAAGCCGGGGGGGCACAACAACTCCTCCCGGGCTTGCTACTGATTGGCTAAGAAGCAGCCAATCAGCGCACTGCCAGGCCGTAGCAGGAAGTGGAACAAACAGGCAAGTAAACAGCAAAATTGCATAAAAGTAATTTAAAACAGCCTAAAATATCAGCGATAAACAGCGAGACTAGCAGACAAGCAGTTCTCTACAGCGGTAAAGGAATCACCGCGTCCATGCCGTGGTTGCATAAAATAGCCGGGGGGGGGCACAACAGGCTCCTCCCGGGCTAGCTACTGATTGGCTAAGAAGCAGCAATCAGCGCACTGCCAGGCCGTAGCGGGAAACGGAACAAACAGGCAAGTAAACAGCAAAATTGCATAAAAGTAATTTAAAACAGCCTAAAATATCAGGGATAAACAGCGAGACTAGTGATCCAGCGCTAACAATAAAAATTCTTCTCCTATATGACTCGGTCATCCAGGTACAACTATCCCTCCAATACACAAACTATATTCATATGACGGTGGGGCCCATAAACACCGTATATACATTCACTTACTCATTATTCCCTGGACTACCTCTGTCCTTAACCTAGGAGAAAAAACAGTAAAAACGATTCGCTGGAAGGAGACGGGATACCTCTTTTTAACATGACATAATAATTCTCATTGCTTTTAAGGTATTCCGCTCATTGGTCGATGGACCAACTAGTAGGAATCAGTTGATGGTGATTAAGACCAGCTCAATCACAATAACCTCTTTAACATTTTACCTTAATTATTGAGCTAAAGAATCACTGAGTCATTTGTTTAAAGACAATAAAGTTTATATAAAGTTTTAGAAACAATGCATAAGTTTTAAGTTTATCACTCAGATTATTACATTTATCATCATTATAAGAATAAATTGAAATTACAATGCATACCTATTAGATGGAAGATAAAGTTATGTCACAGCAAGAACTCCAAAAAGATCTATCTATCTTTCTTTGAAAATCTAATAGCTCTAAAGGAAAAATCTATCAGGAGTAAAAAGGTTCTCCAAAAACAGAAACTTATACTTAATAAAATAGCAGCAGCAGCTTCGATCATCCGCAACAGCAACTCAGCTCCCGCAACTCATCTATCTGCAATCTCAGCTCTCTCTCTTCTCCTAACAGTATGCTCGCTCATCATCATCAATAATGACTATATACTACTTCCTCCCACCCGGAGTAGGTCTTCTTATACCCTAATTCTCGCTTACTAAATAAAATGTTGCCTCTTTATGGCGTGATTCTCTCTCATTGGTCCATTCGAGTCCATATACATTTTTTTATCAAACTTCATTGTCTTAACCAGTTCTTGTGGAATGTCCATGCTTGCATTGTTTCCCACAGTTCATGACATTACTCATCAGTTTCGTTCAGTCCAATTTGTATCATTTTCTGATACTTTTTAGGTTCAACAGTTCCGTTTGTCCATTTATTCATTTTGACTTCTCACGCTTCTTGCTGATCATCTTGGCACACATTTGCTCAGTAAGGTCACAATAGCCTTGACCATACTTCCATCCTAGGCTCTCAGCACGAACACGTGGTCATTCTTTGTTCACGGCCTTTCTCCTTTTCCACACGGCTTCTCGCACATGCGTACTCTAGCTTATGGCGGCCATTTTATATCGCTGCTCAACAGGCCTAAGCGCACTATTTATAAAGATAAACAGAATATTGTTAAAATAAGGAATATAAACCCTTTCGTTTCCCTCCCGTCTTTCTACGTACCCCAATTAGGTATTACCTAGCAAAAAGCAACATATAAAGCCGTCCCTTACTTACCATCGCTTTATTTTGCCACCACACGTTTTATTTTCAAAGCACAAATCATGCGTTTATTATTTTATTAGTATGCAAATATTAGATTATGTTAGCCACGTCAACAATTATAAGTAGAATAATTCTGCACACAAAATAGCGTGTTACCTTTAACCCTTCACATGTAACATACATTGTTGGTTATTTACTTAAACGAACATGTTTATTAATTATTTGACGTAAATTATTAGGAGGTTAAAACATTTTCATTTATCCTGCTCCATCAACTCCCCCCTTTGGTGATTTTTATTATCACCACAAAAACCCAAGTTATACAATTCTTCTCAGACAGCATGTTTCTTTTATCCGTTTTGCTTTTGTTAGTTTACACAACTGTATCCCTTTCAACTTGTCTCTTGGTCTTCTTGTACATGTCCTCTTTTATCTCTTCTAACTCTATTTCACCCATTTCTCTCTCTCTCTCCTTATTTATCATGTTTTCTTTTCTATTTTATTCTGTCTTCTTCTTTTCTTTATACATGTAATTACAAGCTTCAGCACCAAAATTATTATGATTATCATGGTTGCTATTATTATAACTTTCCCTATTATTAATCCACTCATTCTTGTTAACCAATTTATTACTGAAGAAAACCCTTTACCAAGTTTTCCAAACGCACTTTCAACCTCCAGTGGAACAAGTTCTTTGTGCAAACTTGTAATATTCGTTATATACTTTTGTATATTTTCACTTTTATCTGGAATGTAAGTGCAGCAATGTTGGACTTTCAGCATTCCACAGACTCCACCCTCTTTGGCCAAAAGAATGTCAAGGGCAAGTCGATTTTGCATTACCATAGCTCTCATGGCAACCATCTCGGTATTTACCATCAAGAACCCTCCTGCAGTATCTGTAGATAAACGATCTACCACTGTGGATAATTTCCGAATTTTAAATGCATTCAAAGATATTCCCACTGCTGGTATCAATGCACCAAAAATATCACCTACTATTTCTGAAAAACTTTCCCTTTTTCTACGTGTAAAGGTATTTATCATTTTGTGTGTTCCTTTCTCTTTTCTATCCATATGAAAAATCTTTGGAAAGACCAGGCCTAAATAACATGACCCATACCAATGGTCCGGCAACCTGTAATAAGCCCTATTACCGCAAACATAATAGATCCCTGGAAATATTGGATCTTTTCCCCCTTTGAATCCCCATCCGCCTAAAATTTGATAATTGTCATGGCAATCACTGGAACCCACAAAATAATTGTCATATCTTGTTCTATTTCTTCTAATGCACAACCTTCCCTGTTGGGGCCAATCCAGAGTCATAGCTGCATTTGTCTTTTCTTGTCATGATTGACTTCCTCAAACGCCCAAAGAGGTGTTTTTGTCTCTTCTATCACTTTTCTCTGAAATTTCGTTCTTCTTTCTTCAACCATCTCTAAAAATACTTTTTCTTCCTTCTTTAACTCACAGGTAAGGTTGTTTTTAACTATATTATCTAATGTTAACATCTTATCTTCTATGAAATATTCACCAAACATTTTTCCCTCTTTTATTTTGTTTAGTTCGGGAACTACAGGAATTTTCGCAAAAATCTTATCCACGTCAGTGTAATAATATTCTAATCTACCTGTTTTATAAAATAAACTTGCTAAAACACTACATGTTATTCCATACGTCAAAGGAAGGTGATGATAAGTCACACCCTCTGCTACAGACGCAGGCAATTGCATACAAACATAACAATCTCTTACATCCATTGTTTCTACATACTCATATAATAATTTAGTAAAAACATTCTTTGAAAAATCTGTTATTGATTTGTCTTTATGTAACTCTGGACTACTTTTTAATATAACTGGTTCTTGAGTGTTAGCTCCTTTTTCTTTCTCTGTGTGATTAGACGTTTCTTCTACAGCTAAACTAATTGGAATAGTGATTGCTAAAACCACCCATACTGTCATTAATAATCCTGTACAAAAGAAGCACATCTTACACCATCTACTTAAAAACTCACATCTACATTTTCTATCTCTAGTATCCTCCATTTTGTTTTATAACCTATTTATTTATTTACAAGAAAATTGTGTCACTACACCTCAGAAATGATTTCTTAGCCACTCTGCACTTCAATGTTTTTGTCTTCGTTCGGGTACTTTCTTTAATTCTTTTCAGAATTCTTTCTTTGTCAAATCCAGTATTTTGTCAAGTCCGGTAGAAATTCGTTTACATTTCTTCAAGTTTGTTGCACTTCACCTTCACCCATTAGATTTCTTTGTTCTGGGTTCTCGTGAGTGTTCTTTTCTTCTTTGATATCAGTTAAAGCAAGGTACAACCATTCAGGCGATCTATACTTGGATTTACCTTCTTTACTCTTTTCGTTTCTGCAAGTGTTTTCCACCTTGTTTTTCTTGCTCTTTCTGACTTGTTATTTCATTCACTTGTTCAGCACTTTTTCCATCTAACCTTATGATCCTGTACCTTAATTTTCTTACTTCATTGGGCCAATTGTCTCCTTTTCTTGACCTGTTTGCCTCACTTCCTTTTTCCTCTCTTTCTGTTTTTCCAAGTTCTTTTTCTTGACTCTAGTTTTTGGTTTCTTTCTTCTCCACTTTCTTCAGACTCTGTTTCATTTTTCTCTTTATTGTCTCTTATTTTGAATTTTATAATTTCATTTTCTTCCTCTATTTGTGGTTCTTTTCTTATCTTCCTTCGTTCACCTACTTCTGTCCCTCCTCGAGTTTCTTCCGAATTTGTGTCAATCTCTCTATCTGCTTCTAAATTTCCCTGTTCTTTTGTTTGGCTATCTGTCCCTATTGCTCCTCGGGGATCTTCCGATTTTTCTAACTTTCTATTTGAAACTCTCCCTTCTTCATCTATTAATATTATCTCTGAAGGATTTTTACCACAACTTGTACTTGGTTGCTCACTGTTACTATCTTCGTGCTCAGTTTCTTCTCTTATGCTTTCAAATTTCCAATTTCTTTTCAGATTTTCCTCACAATCCGAATGATCTGTATCCGATTCTGAACTGGTGTCTGATATTTCCAGATGTCGACTCACATGTCGATCTTCAGGTTCTGGAACTTCTGCTATTTCCTCCACTTCTTCTGTCGTTGCACTTGTAGTTGGGTCTTCCAGATGTCGACTTACAGGTCGATCTTCAGATTCTGGCACCCTGTTCGTTTCTTCTTCCGCTTCTGATGCTGAACTGTTATCCAACACTTCCAGATGTCGACTCACATGTCGATCTTCAGGTTCTGGAACTCTGATGGTGTGACTGGCATGCACCCAGTGTTTCACTCCTGCACATTTGACTGCAGTGGTTGTCACCAGGATCACATGTCGTGGTTCGTCCCAACGAGGAACCAACAGTTTCTTCTCCTGTGGACTTTTATGTGGACCCAATCTCCTGGATTCAAGTCGTGAGCTGGTTTTCTTTCAAGAGTAGTAGCATCCGGTCCAACCTGATGAAACACAGAACGCACCACATCAGCCAATCCTTTGCAATAACCCAGCACCAGGTCATCAGTTATAGTCAGTAGTTTGTTGACAGGTACATGTGCTTGTCTCATTGCTCGTCCCATAATTATCTCATGGGGACTGAGTCCAGTTTTCCTTTCCGGAATACTTCTGATTGTCATTAAAACTAATGGCAAGGCATCTGGCCATTTGAGTCCTGTGGCTTGACACATTTTTCCTAACCTGTTCTTAATTATTCCATTCACTTGCTCTACTATTCCAGAAGCCTCTGGTCTGTATGCACAATGCAGTTTCTGTTTAACCTAAGAAGTGCCACGGGCCGATCTAATCGGCCCTGTGTTAAAACTGAAAGTGCTCAGGCCGATCTGATCGGCCTTGAGCTCTGCCCTCTAGTGGGAAGAATTTTTATTAGCCTGCGTTTCATGAATTCTTTCTGTATTTGTTTCTACAAACGTATAACCCTTTCTGTTATTACTGGGATTCAGCTCCAGTCATGTGTTTCCCCTAAAAAACAAAAAAGAGCCTCCAGAAAGCACTGTTCATGCTCCACTTCAGTGTTTGTTTGGTCTGACAGTGCTCAGCTACGGCGTCAGCATTTGTAGCTTTCAAGCTCCGGGGACGTGTTCTTTCAATCGTTTCTCACATTTTCCTAGCCCGGTAGGTCTCAAGGTCCTTTCCGTCATGCTCTGCCTGTTCAAAAATGAGGGAGCAATGAAGCAACGGACTCAAAAAATGCACCGGGTGCTTGTACATATACTTGAAATTTAGCCCGCATATGCCTCAGCTCACCTGTAGAGGGAGCGGAACTGTCTGCCTCAGCAAGAACGAGTAGAGCGTCAAAGGAGAAAAATATCCAGGCCGCATAACTTGTTCCTGAAAACACTCGGAGAAAGTCATTTGAGCAGCGAAACAAGGACTGAATACCAGGTATGTTTTGAAGAGCAAATGCTCCACAGATTACTGATTGCTTCCTCGTTATTTTGAAGTTAGAACCATTGCCTCAGCGATCATCATGTCTGTTCTGTATTGTCATTTTCTGAATGAACAGCATGACGAAATTCCCTAACATTTTTCTTTACAAAACTGCTTTGGTGCATTTTTAATTTTTGCACATTTTTCCATACGTGTGTTTGCTGGATTGAACAGTTCAGTCCGTAGTCTGCTCATCAGCTTCTGCTCAGTGTGCACCAGGTACAAACACATTGTCATTTGTTGCTCAATGAAAAAGCTGATTTGCATATCTATCTTGCTACTGCAAATATGTGTACACACGCTCAAGAACCATACTATAATCTTGCAGGGACCAGCTGAGACTGAAGGGCAATAATAAACCTTCCCATGTTTGTACATGTTACTTACTATACGAAGTGAATTTAGACAGCACAAATGCAGCTTTAGAATCAACCTGACTACAGGCGTAATTTTAGAACAACAATCTGTGGTTTACTTGCCTCGTTTGGGTAGCTTGCGGTGGGACCACTTTACGGCACTGTTATTTTTCTTTCGCAGACAAAAGCAGGAACCCAGAGCACCGGATGGGGGTGGGGAACAGTTCACTCAGCTATTGGCTACCGGAGTCTGCCCTGCAGCCTCAGAGACAGTGCAGCACGTGGCTTTGTTAGATCATGGCTTTTGCTCGGGCCCCACACACCCTAAGTCCCGTACTACCAGGTATTGTACAGTTCTTCCTTGATAGCCTTGTTTTCCAAGAACGTCTGGCTGAGGCATTCCCATAGGTTTACAAGCACTGGCCGGTTGAGATTTATGGGGGAGGGAGGTCAGATTCAAAACTTTAGTGTCTGGAAAGCCTCCGTAGAGATCATGCTGGGAGGTATACGTTTTAGCAGTGTACTCTTTGAAAACAGCATGCAATGCTCACTACTGTGCTAATACGTTTTTAGATTTGTGGGGATAGTACCAGATGACCTGCCCCTCAAGCAGCTGTTCTCCAAGCGCAAATGGACAATGGTTTATATTTTCAAAATGCAGTTTGCAGCATGCCGTCTCTATTGGAAGTTGCATAAAGCTCTGCAGGGTTGAAAGTATGAGAATGGGGTCTAGGTCTTTGGAACACTTTCCGTCAAAAACTGGGAATGCGGTCAGCACTTGGTTTGCAGCATGCAATTTACAAAGGAACTGCAAATTAAATGTAAAGACATTTTTTAATTATGGCCATCTTTTCTTTCTAAAATATTCGGAATGAAACTTTCAGTGGATCTATAAAGGCCTAGAGACATATGCTGCTGGGGAAATGGTGAAGGTGATTTCTACAGCATGTAACACAAAAAAATCTATTTTCTGTAGACTTTTCAAGACTTTTGCTTACATAATTAAATTATTGATACGTTTGTGTTTGCCTAATGTGTGTTGTGATCGCCCCCCTCCCCCAGTATGCAGAGCAACCCCAAACTCAGCTTGTTTCTCAAACCGAGCTCCTCTTTTGTGTTCATGCTGACAGACTGCTGTCCCCAGGCCCAGCTTTCCCATCTTCAAAAACAGCAGCTTTGCTAATATTTCCAAGTCCATGCATAATGTGCTGTTGAAGTCTAGGTTTTTTTTTCTCGAATTCTGGTACTTGCAGTCTTGTTTGTTCCAAAATAAAACAAGACAGCAAGTCCCTCTATTCATAGTAAAAGAGCGTGGACTGGAGCAGAAAAATCAAATGTAGATCTCCCAAAAATATCAGTTAGCAGCTGTATGTTCATAGATGTAATATGAAATTTTATAGACTATCACACATAGACCCAGAAATATTGGCTGCTATGGCAACAGAAGGGGGTAGGAAAGAACATACCAGCTTTGCAGTGTGGAGCCTGGTGATGCCCCCACAACTCCATGCCTGCACCCTCACCTCAAAGTAACTTTTACAGATGCTGGAGGTCTTGGAAGCCAGCGGTGTTTTCTGTGGTGTTTGTCTGAAATTGTGAATCTGTTCTTTGTGCATTGGGCCTGTGTCAGTCTACACTGATATGTGAGTGGACTGGAGGGTAGTGGTATTTTAGCAGATGAAACCCTCATGCACTTGTACAAAGGACGCTCAGTCTAAACTTTGTGTGTGCAGAATGTTCTGAGGCAGGGTCAACAGCACGACCTCCGGAAGGGGTACAATCTCCTGTCCTATCATGTGCGACGAGCGCATAAATGGACCTCCAATATTCTCCTATTTTTGCACAGTTCCATGTCATATGTGCAAAGTCGGCATGAGGGCCCCACACTTCGGGCAGTTATGTGACTTATCTGGGTCTATGGTGTTGATTTTCGCCGGTGACATGTATGTCCTCCACAGATATTTGAAATGAATCAACTTGTGTCTGCTGTTAAGTGAAACCTCCTTTGTCTGAGAATAGCAATATGCCCACCGGGAGGTCTTGTATTGTGTGATCTAAATCCCGCTCCCATGCTTCTCTAATTCCGGCACCTCTGCCAGGAACCAGAGCCATGGAAGCTCTGTAAAGTTTTGAAATCAAGTGATCCCCCTCTTTGCTGGCAATCAATAACGTTAATGGTGAGAAGGTCTCAGGTTCCAAAGGGAAGTTAGCAATCCTCTCTCTAAGTGCTCAACGAACTCTACATAAGACAAATTGATCCATAAAAGTGGCACCCCTGAACCGCTCATCCTCCGTAGTGTTGAACACATGTCCCCCCGGAAACAATTCCCCGAACTTCTCCAGGGAGTAGGAATCAAAAGTACGCTGTACCAATTTCTCCTACGTGACGGGGAGCCATGGGTTGTTGCTCAATGGTATCTCAGACGAGTAAACTACACACCCGCCCATCACTCGTGCCAACTTATGCCAGACCCAACTTGTCGTTGAGACTGTTTGAATGTCGCGGGGTCCCGAGGGAAAACCCGCGGCAGGACTGTTCTCAACGGAGCTGGCAATACCAAGTCAGCTTCAGGTTTCGCATAGGGAATCCATGCATCAGGGTAATACCAGGAGTGTGCAAAGCTACATTGAGCTACCAAATAGTAGACCTGGAAGTTTGGGACTCCGAGCCCTCCCCTCTCATATGGCAGGGTCAATGTGTCCCAGCCAACTCTGGCCCTCTTCCCTCCCCAAACAAGTCTGGTAAGGTGGGATTGAATAGTTTTTAAAAAAAACTGTTGGGGAGTGGAATGGGGATATTGTGAAATAGATACAAGAATTTAGGGAGTACCACCATCTTTATGATTGCTACTCAGCCCGCCATTGATAAGGGAAGTTTTTGCCAGAGCTCTATCTGCTGCTCAAGCTTGTAAATAGCTGGGCCATAGTTTAGCATTACAGCGCGCAAAGAATACAGCGCAGTATAGTATTCTAGGAATACGTCTCGTATCTCCCGGGTATCAATCAGTGTCCTGCCATCACAGGGACGGATACAGGGAATACAAGATTGACCGGTCCCAGGAGCCGTGCCAAGGTGCGGTTCGACCGGTCCCCCTTGCCATAACGCCGAGCGGTGGCGTATTTGCCCAAAAAAGCGTCTCCCGTTCCGCTGCTTCCCTGAACTACAGTAGGAGTGCCAATCGGCGGTTCCGCTCGGCCTGGGCAGGGTGTGCCATGTGCTCCTTGTCAAGTGCCTCAAGCTGCTGCTCAATGCGTGATAATGTGCCCCTTAGATCTCTCAACACCCCGAATGTTTCGCAATACAGACTCCCCGGATATAGGCTTTAAATGCTTCCCATAGTACGGCCCACTTCTGCACTGAACCTTTATTTAACTCAAAGTATTCTATGATAGCTGAACGGAGCTCAGCATTGAACACCGCGTCCATCAGCGCCTGACCCGGGAACCTCCACTGCCTTTCGCAGCCCTCTGGCCTAGGGATCCTAACCTTGAGAACCACCGGGAGTGGTCCGAGAGCGTTCTGGGAAGGTGCTTCGTCTCCCGGTACCAAGAAGTTATATTTGGGGACACCAACCAGAAATCTAGCCTGGTCCAGGTTTTATATTGTGCCGCATAATGAATGCAGGCTGTTTCCCCAGGGCGGCAGAGTCTCCACACGTCCACCAACCCCAGCGAGTCACAAAGCTCCAATAATGCACAACGAGCTCGCGGCTTAGGATCAGAGGAGCCAGACGTATTATCTATTGTTGGGTCTAACAACAAATTAAAATCACCACCCATACAAATGTAGTCTGCGTCAAGCTGCAATAGTTGCGTGTGTAGGTCATGAAAAAATACTGGGTTGTCAATATTTGGAGCATACACACAAACAAAGGCCACCTGGTAGCCAATTAAGTGCCCCAATACCATCGTATAGCGACCCTCCCCATCGTTACGAACACTTTCCACCTGAAAGGGCAAACGCTTATGTAGCAACACTGCAGTCCCCCTAGCATATGTACTGTAATTTGCAAAATAACGATGGGGGCCCCAGGATGATGCAAAGCCAGTGGAGGTAAGTTTTGTCAGGTGCGTCTCTTGCAAAAAGGCGACATCTACTTGGTGTCGCTGTAGATACTGCAACACTTGCTTCCCTTTTCTAACATTATTAAGTCCCCACAAGTTCCAAGTGATTAATGTAAGTTCCGAAAATGTGGAAAGCCTACCCCCGGCAGTCATAACAACAGTTCAAACCTGATCGTGTGTGTGCGTGACAACAAGAACTAGTCTCATCAAGGTGTGCATTTAACTCTGTGCGCAATAGAACCCCCATGAAACTAATCTTCCCACCCGCACCCCGCACCCATCCCTGCCCAAACCCAAGCAGGGAAGATCCCCATTAACAACCCTGTAGAATGTAGAAAGATTCTGGACCTGCCATCCACATCCACCCGGAGGCGCGCCGTGTATATCATACCATAACGCAGGCCCAGATTACAGAGCGTGGCCTTCACTCCAGTGTACTTTCTTCTCGCCTCCTGGGCCATAGCTGTGAAGTCAGGGAACAGCGCCAAAGTAGAGCCCTGCCAGGTCGTGGCGCCATTTTCCCTAGCCAGTCTAAGCACCATGTCCCTGTCTCGGAAGTTCAGCAGGCGGGCGATAATAGGCCTGGGAGGACACCCCGGATTGGGCCTAGGGCCGAGTGAATGATGTGCCCGCTCTACTAAGAAGGTGGGAGTGAAAGCGTCTTTGCCTAAAAGATCAGTAAGTAGTTTTTCAACAAATAAGTCCATTCACCGCACGTTGGTGGACTCCGGGACCCCTAATGCGAATGGCATTGCGCCTGCTGCTCACTTCCAAGTCCTCGTTCTACAAGGCAACTGACTTGAGTATTTTCTCCATCCGATCAATTCTTTTCGTGGACTGCGCAGTGCCATCTTCCAAATCCGACACCCTCCCTTCTATATTGAGGGAGTGATGTGCATTGAGAAAGAGCTAATAGCACGTGCTTGAAGCATTCTAATATCCCCTTGACTCACACAGAGATAATGCTTTTGCCTGTCAGGAAGGACTGTGTTTACGTGATCTCTTGGTGGTGAATAGTTGGAATCTTGCAGTTCTTGTGGTTCTAGGTAAATAATAATAACAACAGGAGACTGCTGTTCAAGGGAACACCCAGCTTCCTGGAGGAGAGGGAAGATCACAGGATGTCAGGAAGAAGTTGATAGAAATTAAGTGGGTTACAGAGACTGATGGGGCCATGACGCAGATGATTTAATTCTCAAATGACTTGAGCATTAAGAAATGGAGCAACAGCTAGAGTCGCAGCCAGAGGTTTTTGATTGGTGGAGAGATTATATCTGGCAAAGCAGAAAAAGATTGGCGTGTCATCAGCATAAAGATGGTATATGATTTCAAAGGAGGGATCATGTTGCCATGAGTGGTGGTGCTTCACCTAGCCCATACTCTGCCCTAAACATTTCCTGCTTCAGCACCGGGATACCCTTCCGGAATAACATAACATGGATATCTGATATCCTGCATAGGCATCTGACTTTGTGCCTCTTGCTACATGACTTGTTTGGTGACCTGAAGCAAGCATTGGTCTCTTGGTATCTTGTTGTAAGGGAGATTGTCAGATGGGTTGTTAGTCACAGAACAGGACCCTGCCTTCTAGATTATCTTTTGATCTTAGCTTGGACAAACGATGAGCTTAGCCTTGCATGACCTAGCGGACAGTGCAGAGTAAATAGAACTGCTCTACTCTGCATAAGAAATAGCAGTCTAACTTAACAGAAAAGGATACGGAGAAGCATACTGTGTTGATTGACAGGTGGGTGGATAGAAACCAGTGGCAAGTCAGTCACATTTGATGTGGGGGTGAGAGAGGGTGACCTATGTCTTTTTGGTAGTGATTTGATCGCCCTTGGTTTAGCACTACATGGTTTTACTAATATCAACCATGTTCTGCATGAGAGTTTCTGATGGGATGCTTTGCCTCTGAAAGTGCTACTTACTATCCAACTCTGCGTGGTAAGAGGGTGAGTGTAAAAGAAATGAATGGGTGTGATTGGGGGATGTGTGACTAGTAGTACTTAATCATTAAATTATGTTTTTCTTCATATGGTGCAAACTGTACTCATGAGAACACTTTGATGGTGTCTGCGATGAAGGTGAAGCAGATGAACAATCACGTCACGCTGGCAAGACTGTTGGATGTTGCCAAAGAAACATCATTCAGGTAAGTCGGTGACTAGAAGGTATACCAAATCTGTGGGCCCCCTGGGAAGCATCTTGGTATACCCTCTAGGAATCCGGATCTAGTTCTTAATCTTTCAACAAGAGGAGCATAGGGTCAGGTTATAGACATACTCTTTTTTCCCTCCTAGGTGGACCAGGAACTTCAACAACCGTCAACTACACATGTTTAGCCAGGGACAGCTTGTAGCTTTAAGGTAGCTTGCCTTGAGCTAATGCCATCACTGAGGTGCGTTTGCTGCCAGCAGAGCCACAGCACCACTTTGTACAGTTGGTTCAAGGCAACCTCGCTCCTGTTTTGTGTCTCCTGGCTCTGCCATGAATGTTTAGTACAGGGACAGGTTGTAGGCACACTCTCTCTCTTTTTCCCCTTTTAGGTGAACCGGGCACCTCGACAACCATCAACAACACATGTTTAGACTAGGGAAAGTTTGTAGGTACATGCTTTGCAGCTTGCCTTGAGCTAATGCCCTCACTGAGGTGCGTTTGCTGCCAGCAGAGCCACAGCACCACTTTGTACAGTTGGTTCAAGGCAGCCTCGCTCCTGTTTTGTGTCTCCTGGCTCTGCCATGAATGTTTAGTACAGGGACAGGTTGTAGGCACACTCTCTCTCTTTTTCCCCTTCTAGGTGAACCGGGCACTTCGACAACCATCAACAACACATGTTTAGACTAGGGAAAGTTTGTAGGTACATGCTTTGCAGCTTGCCTTGAGCTAATGCCCTCACTGAGGTGCGTTTGCTGCCAGCAGAGCCACAGCACCACTTTGTACAGTTGGTTCAAGGCAGCCTCGCTCCTGTTTTGTGTCTCCTGGCTCTGCCATGAATGTTTAGTACAGGGACAGGTTGTAGGCACACTCTCTCTCTTTTTCCCCTTCTAGGTGAACCGGGCACTTCGACAACCATCAACAACACATGTTTAGACTAGGGAAAGTTTGTAGGTACATGCTTTACAGCTTGCCTTGAGCTAATGCCCTCACTGAGGTGCGTTTGCTGCCAGCAGAGCCACAGCACCACTTTGTACAGTTGGTTCAAGGCAACCTCGCTCCTGTTTTGTGTCTCCTGGCTCTGCCATGAATGTTTAGTACAGGGACAGGTTGTAGGCACACTCTCTCTTTTTCCCCTTCTAGGTGAACCGGGCACTTCGACAACCATCAACAACACATGTTTAGACTAGGGAAAGTTTGTAGGTACATGCTTTGCAGCTTGCCTTGAGCTAATGCCCTCACTGAGGTGCGTTTGCTGCCAGCAGAGCCACAGCACCACTTTGTACAGTTGGTTCAAGGCAACCTCGCTCCTGTTTTGTGTCTCCTGGCTCTGCCATGAATGTTTAGTACAGGGACAGGTTGTAGGCACACTCTCTCTCTTTTTCCCCTTCTAGGTGAACCGGGCACTTCGACAACCATCAACAACACATGTTTAGACTAGGGAAAGTTTGTAGGTACATGCTTTGCAGCTTGCCTTGAGCTAATGCCCTCACTGAGGTGCGTTTGCTGCCAGCAGAGCCACAGCACCACTTTGTACAGTTGGTTCAAGGCAACCTCGCTCCTGTTTTGTGTCTCCTGGCTCTGCCATGAATGTTTAGTACAGGGACAGGTTGTAGGCACACTCTCTCTCTTTTTCCCCTTCTAGGTGAACCGGGCACTCGACAACCATCAACAACACATGTTTAGACTAGGGAAAGTTTGTAGGTACATGCTTTGCAGCTTGCCTTGAGCTAATGCCCTCACTGAGGTGCGTTTGCTGCCAGCAGAGCCACAGCACCACTTTGTACAGTTGGTTCAAGGCAACCTTGCTCCTGTTTTGCGTAAAAGCGCAGTAGGTCCACTTGTTATTATTGCGCTGGTTAGGCCCCTCCGCGTCTTCTGCGCGCCGTTCCAGGACGCACATTCTCTCTGTGAGGTCCTCTACATTAGGGTTCAGTGCCTTCTGTTCTAGCTGTAACTCACTCAGAGAATTTTTCAACCATATCCATCCGATCTGCTAGTCAGGGAGACCGGTAAGGTACTGAAAAGGAGATAGGTTTCATTCATTAGTGATATTCCAAGGTCAGTGTTTTATGAATCCTGATCATCAAGGCGCCGCACCCCTTTCATCATATTATGTAGATTTTGACTACAATCATGAGTTGTCTCTGGCCAGAAGAGGCCTTTGCTGTTTTTTTTATTTGTTCCCAGTGGACTATTGCCTTGTTACTTCTCCCAGCTACTTCAGCTCATCTACTGATTGATCAGAGCGTGATCTGTCATGCAAGGTTAGGGGCTGGTCGAGAATTTCTATCAGAAGTGTCCATGTCTGTATCAAACAGTGAGGCCCAAAAACTCTCCAGCAGGCCTAGGTCGTCATAATATATTGTCTTGTTGACATGACTGATTAACATTGATTTAGGGTTTTGCAAGCCATATTAGATGTCCATCGTCTAGAGACAGGGCTGTTGCTTCAGGATTCTTTTGTGTCTATGCACAGTTTCCTGTGAGAATTCTCTGAAGGTGAATATTATGTGTTCTGTGTAGATGAAGGGCCTCCATTTCCCCAATTCTGTGAAGATCAGATGCACATGTTGGTGTCGGAGGAAACAAGCGACTATCTAAACGTAATCCTACCATACTTGTCATGTGTCTTGAATGGATCCTGTGAGCGTGTTGGAACTCTCAAGGAGGCTCAAACATAAAGTTTGTGATACTTTGTATGAAAAGGGCAAGGAAGGCTAACATGTCATTACCTTCCTGGTTCACGGGCACTTCAGGAAAGCATAGGTTGTCTCTGTGATGTCTGTCTTCTAGCTCCACAATCTATTTTAGCATATACCAATGGCTATGATGATTTAGCAGGAGCACTCACATCCTTAATTTCATCATGCATCACAAAGAGGAGATGAACTCTGTTTTGTAAACTCTGGACGCCGTATGGTCAAAAAGTAGGTTGAGCTAAATACAGCTGTATCTGCAACATTTATCTCCAGGACATCCATGCTGCAGCATAGGCTTCTCAGGCTCCCTATAGAGCTGCAGCCTCCCATTTTTCCATTTTGCTAGGCAAAGGTACAATTGGGACTGAAGCGGGGTCAGACTTAATTGTTGGCTGCCTACGCACTCAAAGTGGTGGACCCATGTACACATTTTCTCCCGTGTGAAACCCTGTTTCTCTGGCCATGCTGTGAAAAAGAGGACTCATCCTCGTGCCCTACTTTATGCAGCTGAAAATGCATTGCTTACTATGAACCAAGTTCTGACTTCTTTTGTGTTTGCCTTTTCAGTATTGTAAGGGTGTCCAAAGGTGCAGGCCTTCCGTGGTTGCGTTCAGGCTATGCCATGAGGCTACACCAGACTCCATCCAGAGACGCCTCTGACTCTATGTACACATTTACAGCCAAATTAAACCCTTGCAGGCCTGCCTTTTCACAATTTTACTAGGCAAAAGGACAGGCGAGATTGGAGCAAGGTTAAGACTCCAGTGTTGTACACCTATGCAACCAGTTATACATTTATTTTCCCTTACATTAAATGTGTTTTTCATAGACGAGCTGGAATCAGTATCATATCCACAGATACCATGCCCCAAAACAGATTATTTACCCATATGCTTTGCTTCTTTCTGCTGAAAATATATCTCATTTGGCGGAGTTTGACTTCATTTCTAACATGAGACACATTCAAGTAAAGGTACTCAAAAACTATTTACACATACTATCCTACAGGTTTGTACTATAAAGAATAAACAAAAAAACTAATAAACATTTTTTTTACCTTTTAAATTTTATATATTTTTTGGATTTTTATTTTTTATGTTTTTTAGAACTGTTACTTACACAACCTACAACTACTTCAAATAAACTGCAAACACTGAAATATTTAATTTAGTAATATAGTAACGATAATGAAAAAAACTATGATAGTTATTAAGAAAAATGTAAGGCAACCAAAAGCTAGTTTTCTTCCTCCTGAACACTAGGAGAGGGATGACAGTGACTTAACTGGGGATAACATTGCTCATGAACACCAAGTATACATGCAGGACACCAGTGGCGGGACCTTTTTCTCCCCAGGCTGACTCCTGTCAGAGCACACAGCACAGTCTCTCTCTTTCGCCCAGGCAACAGTGCAAAGCCGTGCTCCTCACTGCAAAGAGAAAGTAGTGGTGTTGTAGATATTTGTTCTTGAGAGACCCAATCCTGCCGTAGACAAAGTGCCTCTACAAGACTCACTATAAAACTGTGGCGACTCTGGACATTGCATGGATCAGTATTCAATTTATACAATTCGAAAGCATTCATGATTGACACATCAATCAGATTACGCCAAACCTTGGACCAGTATCTGTGTGTTGATCTCTCTGCTGCGAATTCGTATATTTTGCGGTCGCTTACATCAACCCCACCCATTCCTTTATTGTCGTCTAGAATGACTCGAGGTTTGATGATTGACTTCCCAGACCTTGTCTGTACAGTCACATCATCTGCGAGGCTAGATGTGGACAGCAGTAGAACAGGCTTGCGTTGGCTTTTCTTTTCTCTTAAGGCGCATGCCAATACCCCTTTGTTTCTCATGTACTTAGGGGTATATTCACAAGAACGTGCGCTAAACATCTCCAAAAAATGTTAACGCAACTTTACACATCGCAGTCTATCGCGGGAAAATAGCCCTGTGTTAACGTGGAATTCACAACACGGCGGTACCATGCGATAGTTTGCCGAAAACGCGGCCAATGTCCACGATACAACCACCGCAACGGAGATAAAAACACAAACCCCAACGCAAAAAAACATGCGATGAGCCCATTCGCGATGAGGAAAGCAGCGATAAGCAGCGCCAGGCCCGCGACACACACACGGCAGGCGGGAATAAGCACAACAAAAGCAGGAAAAGGGAAGACAAACCCAACATAAAACAACAGCGAAGAGCGTTACGTTGGAGAGGCAGACATCCATGGTCCACTCGAATATGCACGAGCGACAATGCAACACAGGCTGAACGCAGGTGACGTTGGCAAGGCGGAAGCTTAGCCGGTAACTGATCCGCAGCACTGCCAATGGCAGTGCCCCCAGTACATGCAGCAGACGTGCACGGTACCGGTCCACGTGACTGGAGTTGTGCATGTGTCCGGGATGGTCTGCCATTGCGTCAGTGGCTCTGCTTGAAGCGGCACCGTGCTGACCCGCGCCAGTCCTGTGGATGAAATGCCACAGTTCGGATCAATGAGCAGTGTCTGTGTGCAACGGGTGCAGGCCTGGGGTGGGGTGGGAGTACGTGTGAAGGCCATTTCACACACGCCTAACTACGACCAAGGACTTCTGTGTGTGGGATGTGTACACGTTGGTCTCACGTCGGGCAGTGCATAGTGTGGGAGTCGCCAGCAAATGCTATTGTATCTGTCAGGGGGTGCTGGGCACATGCAAGTCCCAGCTCGGAGCTGCAGATGTGCTTCCGCCTGATATTTCATACAAAGGACCTTTCATCCCTACAGTAACTTTACCATCTGCTTGCATACAGGAGATGTACAGAGGCCTGTCGTGGGTGGGGTGGGATGTCTGCGACCCAGGGAATCATGGATGATATGCCGAGCACGTGGCACATGAGCGGCCCCACTGTGTGTTACGTTGCCTCACAGCTGCTCCTCCCTCCCACGAGCCCCCACACTTGTGTGCGCTGCGCGGTTGTATCACGTGCACTCCTATGGCACACCATTGTCATGCCTGTCTGCGCATGTCCAGCGGCATACCAACAACACCGTGAAGCTGGCCGTTGAGGGTGTGCGGCCATGTGAGTGCAGGCCAATGGTCTGGACAGGGCGGACACAGGTGTACAGTACATGGCTGGCTGTGATCGCGCTGCGATTGAGGCTAGGCATCTGACTTATGCAGCCGCAGGACTGATACACATAACACTTGGCATGTATGAGCAAAGACCCCGAGCGGTCTTGCGCTCCTACATTTCTCTGTACGTTCGGGCCCGCCCTCTGGGTGCATGCTACATTGCAACATCGACTACTGTGGCCCTGGTGGCGACAACACTCCAACACAAAGGCACGCTTACCGCACTTCCTGCTCAAGGCCAGACCAGAGCCACGCCCTGATCCCCCTGCTGAATCAGCACACCCCGGTGCTGACCTGACGTACGCCGGACCACCACACGCCGCTTGTGCATGCAGGGGGAGGAGGGCGTAGCTACATGTCCAAGGTCTTAGCCACTGCTGAGGTGACATGGTATCGTCCGCTGAAGACAGCACACTGTGATGTTGCAGGGCTCAGGCCCATCATGCTGACATAATGACCACACGGACACACTTGCTTAGATGGTGTGAATGGCTACGGGCATGTGCGCCTGGCCACTTTTATTAGTAGGCTCACATGTCGAGTGACACCTGTGTTGGATGTGTGTGGGGTGTGTGTACACCAGCCTTCATGGAGTGCCTGGTGCAGTCAAAATATGACAACAGTGTCCATCGTTAAGGACACAACCATTCAACCATAAAGGCTCCTTGACTTGAGCTGCACAGAGTCAGTGGCCCCGGATACACAGCATCCTGCACGGGCCTACCGCCACGGGCCGCTGACTTGCGGTGCATTGGGGCAGGGTCACGAGAGCAGAGCAGGTTCTCGTAGATGACAAAGGGGGTTGTCGCGTAGTGTCTCGGTGGACAGTGGAAGGTGTACCCCCAGGGCATGATGCAGAGGCCAGAACCACGCAGAAACAGTCACTATGGTGGAGATGAATGGAACAGACACATGTCGAACACCAAGTCCGTCCCAGCCAGATGATGATGCAGACAACCCCAGGCCATGGACTCAGACGCCACCAAAGTCCAACCAGAAAGTGCCCATGACTCATTGCGCACAGAGTTAGTGGCACCAGTGCTGATAGGGGATGCCGCCTGCGATGAGGCGTGTCCAATGGTGTGGACTCCTCCATATCTTACGCAAGTCACAGTTCCACATGTGTGACCTACTGGACCGAGGGGTAGGCCGGGGGCAGCGGTCAGCACGGGCCCACAGACACGTGGCGTGTGCTTGCGATGCAGGGTATGGGACACTGATCGAAGGGAGTTCAGTGATATAAACTCTGCAATAAACATATGGTCACTGCCGTTCTGTACTCAAGACACAGTTCCACATGTGGGACCTACTGGACTTTCTCTGAATGCAAAGTGAGAGGAGTTTTTAAAGTGAATTATGTGAAAAAGTGTAGGAAGCTGGCTCTGTATATGATATTGCCACTAGGTGGTAATACCGTGCAGAGAGTTCAGGGGGTCTCCAAAAGTGTACAGGGCTCAATGTTGAACCCAAAATGCTCTATCAGTGGTAGTGTTGGCGAGCAGCATTAGGCCTAACACAGAGGAGTGTAAGACATGTATTGCACAACCATGACCAATAATGGACACACGACTCAAAAAGGAGATCCACAACAATTTTAGAAAGATATACTTTGTATTTTATTTTAAAACTAAGATCTTCACAATCGGGTAAGTACGTTTTTAAATAAAAATACTTTTCACTTTCATAAGTTGACAGAATATTTTCAGAACAGTTCAATATCCTATGGTGAAAACAATATAGCGGTTAAACAGGTAAGTACCACACTTAAGGTTCCAGTCTTCGGGACCAAAGGTCAGCTAGGGCAAAGGGTAAGGTGAGTACCAAAACTGCACCACCAGTGGCACAGGGGCGGCTGGGTGCAGAGGTGAAGGTCGGAGGTTGACCCAATGCTTTCCAATAGAGACTGGGGGTGCCTAGAGCCACAGTGCTTGCAGATAAGTAGATCGGTTGCAGGTGCCAAGCTTTGGGGGTTAGCACAAGCACAGGGGGGGGCTTCAAAGAAGCACCAAACATACACCACCAGCGGCACAGGGGTGGCCAAGTGCAGGGTGCCAATTAAGCGTCAGGCACCCAATGCTTCTCAATGGAGTTTCTTCTTTTGACAAAAAGGCTGCAGGCGTGGCACCGGAGGTGGCAGGCGAGAGACCAATGATAGCAGAGGTAAGTAGAGGTGTAGGGGGTCATAGGGGCAGGAAGGATCCAGCCATAATGCAATAATGACATTGAAAGACTTAGAAAAGTGTAATTAGAGGTCAAAGGTCAACAGACATGATCCCCGACACCATTTAAATCAATGAAAACACTAGTATTTATCAAGACAATTACAATAATGCAACACTAGTAACAAATGATCCAAGGGTAGTGCAATAACGACCTTGATACACCTAAACAAGTATAATTAGAGGTCAAAGGTCAAAAGCATGACCTCCTCCAACACAGTAACTAAGTAGAATGTAAGTACTCATCATTACAACTCCAATAAAGCCTCATTTGTAACAAATTAACTAACAGTAATGGATTAATGACCATGAAAAACTTAGAACAGTGAAAATAGAGGTCAAAGGTCAAACCACATGACCCCCTCCCACAAATTTAATGAACAAAAATGTAAGTACTTATCATTACAATTCAAACGCTGCAACACTTGTAAAAAATGATCTCACCATAATGGAATAAACACCTTAAAACACCTATAATAAGTGCAAATAGAGGTCAAAGGTCAAATATTATGACCTCTATAATAATTTGAACAAGGAAAAAGAGAGTACTGTGCATGTCAAGTCAAATAATGCCACACTTGTTGAAATTGATCCAAGGGTAACAGAATAAAAAGAAAAAAGGTTAGAAAATCTGTATTTAGGGGTCAAAGGTCACATTTTTTTCACCTCTTATAAAATTTGACTAGTTGACCTGTGAGATCAGACAATGACCTTTCCAAAGAGACCTCACTTTGCAAAAACAATTTCATTGTTACAAAGATACATCCTTTCCACACTTCCAGGAGCTACCATTTAGGGTCAAAGGTCAAGGACTGTGACCTTCAGGAGTCTATGCATGAAATCATGTGCCAACTATTCACAAAATATGCATCACTACTGTGCATAAAAGTCAGAATATACATTTTGAGATGTTGAACATATCTCCAATAACAAGACTGAGATCATTATATGAAAAACATCAATAGACGAAACAGCATGTCGGCCATTTTGTAGTTTGTAAAGTGCTGTCAAAAGCAACAAAAATATGCATTTTCATATATTTACTAACAGTAGTCTCTGAAACATCCATTTTACTTCTGTGAACAAATTCTGCTAGGCTTATAACTTTATATTCTGCACAACAATAGAAAAACATGAAAAATGTATGTGCCTTATATCTATGTCATAGTATGACAAAGAGCCATAAAAACACAAAAACAAAATCAAAATCAAAATCTGCCTTTTTACCAGGTGAGCAAACAGACTAATAAATATTTCTGCGTATCTGCTTTTGGAAAACACTATTTTTTTTATTACTCTACCAACGCGGTCATTTACACTTATCATTTTCACAGTCACCTGGCAGGCCATCTTGAATTGTGTCATGTGACTTCAGGGTGTTTTATAAATGTATGTTTTATATATAAATTAATAGTACAAGAAGTACTGAAACCAAAAATATATAGTTTCCCAACATTATAATCATAATTACACAAATTACAGCATGTTAAATCAAAGCACTCCAAAAAGTCATTAAATGGCTTGGCACTGAGGATTTTCAATGGGCACTAATAGGGTTAATACTAAGGGGTCGATTCCGATTCGGGCCGGAAAAAGCACCGAACGACTCGGAGCCGGAATTAATTCCGACCGACACGTACCTGTGGCGCCCGACACGCCAAGTACGATGCAAAGCATGCAAAATCCGACCGACACGTACTGAACCCAAGCCGAACGACCGAGCCGCACGGAAAACAGCAATCCGGCCGGAAAAACACGCGAATCGAACCGACCGACACGCACCCGGAACAAATCCAACCGAAACGTACACGCGAACTCCAAACCGCAAAGTACGATGCAAGGCGCGAAAACCACGACCGAGTCGTACGGAGGACAAGCCGTACGACCGACATGCATACAAAACTGCGAGCCGAAGTATCACAAAACACCGCGACCGACGCGTACGCAGCATAGAAAACTGCACAAACACAGCGTGAACGAAACGGAGAAGACCGTACGAGACAACTGCAGGGTCCGACTCGGTCACAAGAACGTTTCCAACATGCACAGAAAGTACTAAGGAAAAATACACAAAAAAAGGCCAAACAAGCAATTACAAAGCCAATAAATACTGGGGGGTGGGGACAGACAACAAAGACACACCCACAACTCCACCCATATAAAGGACACAAATCCCAACCATGATCCTTTGCAAATGCTATTCTACTGCCAGCACTCAACAGACAGCAACCACACACCCACAGCTCATCCCTCACACAAGCCACACACCATCAGCACACCAACAAATAGCTACCTCACATACACCCAGCAAAACACACACTCACACACCCTCACCTGCACACCAACACACACATCACTCACCATCACCACCCATCACCATGCCCCCAAAGAAGAATCACAAGTTCCTAGATTGTGAATTGGAAGTCCTGGTAGACGAGATCCTCAGGGTAGAGCCACAGCTGTTTGGCACACTGGTCCAACAGACACCCATCTCCCAGAAAACTAAGATGTGGGAGAGGATCATCAACAGGGTGAACGCACAATCACCATGTCTGCGCACAAAGACTGACATCCAGAACAGGTGGTATGACGTGCGCAGGAGGGTACGGGAGCTGCTGAAGAAGGACTACCTCCTGAGCCAATACACCGGCAGTGGCCCTCCTGCCAAGCCAGTATACCTCAGGCCCTGGGAGGAGAAGGTGCGGGCCATCCTTCCGCCAGTGAGCGTCTATGGACTAGAAAACATCCCAGAGCCTGGTGAGTACACAACAAATGTACACAATATTCTGCCACAATAAACACACACATCACTGTCAAGGGGAGAGTCAAACCATGCACTCTTAGCAATTACACAGCAACCAGAACAGAATCATCCCAAAATGTGTATGTCAGTCAGATAAACACAACACATGCCATCTCAAAGTTACATTTAACCGTGTCATCACATGTACAAACACAACTACAACTACAGCTAAGCAGTGGCACAAATATAACTAACAAACACATCCAGACATGTAGCCACCACTACAACACCAACACACAGTGAAGACCACTGAAAGAAAGGAATTCTGTGTATGCTGGGCAAGTTAGTGTAGCCAATAGCATCATGGGAGTCGTAGTCACAGATATTGCTCACCCCCACAACTGTCCCATCAACACCACCATGAACCATGCGCACATCACAGGGAGTGGAAAAGGACTCACAAGATGGCTGACACTGGCTACTGCTGTGGGGAGCACAAGGCCCTGCTGGCAACTGTGCAACAACCAACAGCAGGACACCACTGACTGACATCCTGAGAGACAACTTCCACTCCCTGCAATGCAAGTACGTTCCATGGTGGGATATCTGGCTGGGTGGGAAGGAGGACTTGCAGCACTGACCATAGTCACAAGTACCTCCCCTCACACACCCCCTCAACACAAACTCCACATAACCCACCTGGGAGAATGCAATGCCTCACATCCTAACTCAAGATCCCACAAAGAACCTCCACCCTGGGTTATGTTGTGTGAAGCACAGGGACACTCTTGGGACTTTTAGCCAAACAACTGCCAGGACAACACTCCCAGCTCCCAGCCATCCTGTCAGCACAGGCAGCCCACCCCACAGGGAAGCAGAGTCAAAAGGAAGGAAGGATGGGCATGCTGGGAAGGGGGGTGGAGGCAATAGCATGATGGGAGTCGTAGTCACAGCTCAACATCCCCCACCACATGGCCCAGCAAGCTCACACTCACGCATGCACATCCCACAGAGAGTGGAAAGGCCCATCAAAGATGTTTGACACTGTTGCTGTGTCGTGGGGAGCACAAGGGCATGCTGGGAACTGCACACCAACCAACAGCAGAACACCACTGTCAGCCATCTTGCCATTGCTCTCACACCCACACACACTGAACTCCTCACAAAAGCAAGTAAGTATGGGAATGCTGGGAAGTGGGGTGGCGGCAATAGCATGATGGGAGTCATAGTCACAGACATAGCTCACCCCCACAACTGTCCCATCAACACCACCCTGAACCATGCTCACATCACAGGGAGTGGAAAACAACTGACAAGATGGCTGACACTGGCTACTGCTGTGGGGAGCACAAGGCCCTGCTGGCAACTGTGCAACAACCAACAGCAGGACACCACTGACTGACATCCTGAAAGACAACTTCCACTCCCTGCAATGCAAGCACGTTCCATGGTGGGATATCTGGCTGGGTGGGAAGGAGGACTTGCAGCACTGACCATAGTCACAAGCACCTCCCCTCACACACCCCTCAACACAAACTCCACATAACCCACCTGGGAGAATGCAATGCCTCACATCCTAACTCAAGATCCCACAAAGAACCACCACCCTGGGTTATGTTGTGTGAAGCACAGGGACACTCTTGGGACTTTTAGCCAAACAACTGCCAGGACAACACTCCCAGCCATCCTGTCAGCACAGGCAGCCCACCCCACAGGGAAGCAGAGTCAAAGGAAGGAAGCATGGGCATGCTGGGAAGGGGGTGGAGGCAATAGCATGATGGGAGTAGTAGGCACAGATATTGCTCAGCCTCACAACTGTCCCATCAACACCACCCTGAACCATGCTCACATCACAGGGAGTGGATAAGGACTGACAAGATGGCTGACACTGGCTACTGCTGTGGGGAGCACAAGGCCCTGCTGGCAACTGTGCACCAACAAACAGCAGGACACCACTGACTGACATCCTGAAAGACAACTTTCACTCCCTGCAATGCAAGCACAGTCCATGGTGGGATAAGTGACTGGCTGGGTGGGAAGGAGGGCCGGCTGTCAACCAAATACAACCAATGCAGACCATGTTCACACCCCAACAAATACATAGAAATGCCCAAATAATGCAGGACAATGTGCTACACCAATATCAACCCCTGACTGTGACAACTTAGGACAATGCAATGTACAGGCCCGCACCCAGAGGCACAGTCACAACTGTCAGGTGTGTCAACCATTGATGCCTGCAGAAACATAACATACATTGTGGGTGTCTCCCAAAAACAGGTGATGATGGGGACACAGCAGCAGACGCTGAGGAGTCCCAGTCCCAGGCTCAAGAGGATACGGAGCTCACTGGTGTCGTACAGCCTCTGCCCTCCTCCGATGAAGAAGACCAACCTGGCACCTCCGGTGCAAGTCAACATGCAGCACCAGCAGGACCACCAGCTGCAGCACCAGCAGGACCACCAGCTGCACCCCCTGCACCCATCCCTCCAACGACTGTCACCACAAATACCATCCCTGCCGACATGGACAGAACAAGGAGCACCACCAGCACAGGGACCCTGGACCAACGTGGGGCCATGGACACCACCACCACCACCAACCCCCAAGGGGGACCAGGGTCATCTGTGCGTGCCACTGCACGCACTGCACATGTCGGCAGGGGTGGTGGGAGGGGCGGGAGACAGAGGTCGCTGCTTGCAGAGGTGTCTGGTGCGCATGATGACCCACAACTGGTACGCATAGCCGATGCGTACCAGTCCAGCACCGGAGATCTCAGCCAGGTAGTGGGGCTCCTCAGAGACATGAAACAGCAGCAGGCTGCCCATCATGCCCGCTTGGACTCACACATGTCCCGCGTGGCATCCAAGTGGGACACACTGCAAGAGATGACGGCGGTGCATAGGGACATATTACAATGCCTCCGCCAGATGAACAGCAACCAGTCTACACCTCCCTGTGTGCCAACAACATCTGGTGCTGAACAAACTGCAACTGCCACAGGGAGGGAGGATGACTCTGGCGGAGAGTCCCCTGCACCGCAGCAGCCTGTACTTGAGGGGCCCCCCCCAAAGAAGAGGGGTCGTCCGAGGAGGGGCAAGTGAGAGGCCGATGGCCAAGTGCAACCCCCAGGAAGCCTGAACCTGTTCTGGATGTTCACCTTTGTGCACAAACTGTTGACTGCAACACAACTCCCACACATGACATGGGGAGTACAAGTTGGACCAATGTCTCAGACAACTGTGGCCCCGATACTGGGGATTTTGTCTACCAGGACTTTCAATTCACCTAGGAACTTCTGATTGCAATATAAATGTACAGCACTAACCATCCTATGCACTATTCACACAAATGTATCACAATAAACACACTAATACACCATACTTGCCTCTGTTGTGATTCCAACGTGGGTGCTGTCACGGGGATAATGAACTGCAAAATTACACTGTGTATGCGAACTGCAACAGCAAGTACAACACAGGCATGGTGGTAATGGCAACGTGACACATATGAGGGAGACACACCACCAGGGCTACACAACACATACACACCTAGGCCATCTGACTCATTGCCTACACTGATGTTGCCAGGAAAGACGATGCAATGCACAGACACCACACCTATTCCCAGTTGTAGGCAAGTAGCCCACAGGTGCAGTAAGCAAATGGCAGTCAAATGTGTGACCACAGACAACGCACATCACAAAGTGAAGCACAGGTTTATTACACAGTTGCAACATGTCGTAACCACTACAGATGCAAGGTAATCCCACCTGGCAGCGGGCACACAGTCAACAACTGTAGAAGGAAGGAAGTCCATGGGTGTGGCGCACATCACCTGTAGGGACACAACAGCTACCACCCTGGAAGTACAATCATGTCGTCGGTGGACACAGTTGACCAAACAAATCTGAAAGTACCCAGTGAAGGACAGAAATGACACACAGTCAAAAGCAATGGAGAACAGGACAGAACAGCAAAACTCATGCACAATACATGTTACAAGATACCCACCCAGAACCAAGTTAGCATGTCAACACTGTTGGGGAGTACAGACCACCTGTAAGCACACATCGCTACACACATCCAGTCAAGTAGCCCATGGACACACTCCAACAGCACCAGAGCACCACCTACACATATCATGCCAACTCACATCATTGACATGACACCTCAGGATACTCACATTCAGCTAAAGAAGTTGGTGATGAGCTGTGTGCGGACATCACCCTCATCATCATCATCATCACTGGCATCGTGGTCCAGGCCAGGATCCTCCACAGGTGGCAGATGTTGGTCATTGTCATCCTGGATGAGAGGCAACTCCTTCCGCACTGCCAGGTTGTGGAGCATGCAGCAGACGATGATAATCTTGCACACCTTCGCTGGGGCATATGGGAGGGACCCTCCTGTCTTGTCGAGGCAGCGGAAGCAGCTCTTCAGGAGACCAAATGTCCGCTCAATCACTCTCCTGGTCCGACCATGTGCCTCATTGTAGCGCATCTGGGCTGGTGTCACAGGGTTCCTGAGGGGTGTCAGCAACCACGCAATGTTGGGGTATCCCGAGTCACCTACGGACAGACAAGTGCACATTAGCTGACTTGGAAAAGTGGGCGGAATACTACAGATCAGATCACACACAATGGCACAAAGTCAGTACACACCGACAAGCCAGGCACGCTGGTTCTGCATCTGTGACATCATCCTGGGGATGCGACTACTCCTCATCACAAAGGCATCGTGTGCTGAACCAGGGAAACGGGCACACACATGTGAGATGGTCATATCTGCAAGACACACCACCAGTGCATTGACCGAGTAGTAGTGCTTGCGGTTACGGTAGGCCTGCTCCTGGGCCTGTGGTGGTACCAAAGCCACATGTGTCCCATCAATGGAGCCAATGACATGCAGCATCCTCCCCAGGGCATAGAAGTCACTCTTCACGTCAGTGAGTCGTTGCAGTCTAGGGAAATAGATGTACCGGTTCAGGTATAGCAACCAGCAGTCGCCACAGTATGTTGGAAGGTACCGGTGGCAAAGAAGTGTAGGGCTGCCATCACCTTCACCTTGGGGGTCAGCGCTGTAGGATACGGCCGGCCAGGCTGCAAATGTGGGGCCAACTGCACTGCCAAATCCTCAATCAGCTGCCTGGTGAAGCGGTACCGTCGGATGCTGTCCCGTTCCACCATCGTTGCCAGGTCTGGGAATGGTCTATGGACAGCAGGAGCCCTGCAGTGCAGAGGAGAAGAAAGCAAGATTGTCAGTCACCCCACATATGCGGCATTGAACACACTCAATATCACATCATACATCATTATGAGGCACAACTACATGAAGTGTGCAGTTCCGTAAGGACATGTATGGTACATACATGGCCAACATCTGTCATCACGGTTCAACAAGTGGCATCAATAAGTCCCAGGTTGGCCCATTGGATATCATGAGGCCGTGTCACAGTTCCCATCTCCTGCTGCCATGTCACAATCACCCCCACAGTGACATGTGAGGACAGATGTGCCCCAGGCATCACAGCTCAACGACAGGTACATTCCCAGGGACCCTGTATTGCCACATGGACACTGGCATTACATGGAGTATCATGTATACACCACAGCAAAACAACCATGACCCCCACAGGTAGTGGTTCCACTTGCCTCTGCAGGACAGACATGGACGTCTGTGACACACACACGCACAACATCAAAGTCCATGCACACACAACGTGGATGTGGAGACTGTCTCCCATTGTGCACATGAAATCAGAGACATTGTAAACACTACATGCACACAGACTGTGGAGGACCATCACTATTGTGCCACTGGGACACCCTGGCTCAAACATACCGTCCCACATGGGACTCACGGGGTATGTGACATGACATACACATACACCACCGTGAAATGTGACCATGGCACATGCACAGATATGAACAGTTGCACATCACAGTGGTCATGTACACGTAACACCCAGGATCCTGTCCCCATGAACACGTGCACAGCCTGGGGGTGGCTGCCCACAGGTGACACCCACAGGACAACATGTACACCAACATACACACAATAGGAAATGCAGCCTTACATGCCTTATGATACAGTTTGGACAGGCTGTGGTGTTGTAGGTGTGCCCCTCACTCCCTGGGAGCTATCTGTGGCTGGCATATGTTCATCTGAGACAGGCATGGTGACATATGCCAGTCACTTGTACAGGGATGCGTTGAACAGCAATGGACGGATCGGTGCACCCGGCCGGCCCATTGCATTCAATGTGTGCGGGTACGCGTTGTACCCCTGTACGCGTAGTACCGCAATGGACCGATCGGTGCACCCGGCCGGCCCATTGCATTCAATGTGTGCGGGTACGCGTTGTACCCCTGTACGCGTTAGTACCGCAATGGACCGATCGGTGCACCCGGCCGGCCCATTGCATTCAATGTGTGTGGGTACGCGTTGTACCCCTGTACGCGTTGTACCGCAATGGACCGATCGGTGCACCCGGCCGGCCCATTGCATTCAATGTGTGTGGATACGCGTTGTACCCCTGTACGCGTTGTACTGCAATGGACCGATCGGTGCACCCGGCCGGCCCATTGCATTCAATGTGTGCGGGTACGCGTTGTACCCATGTACGCGTTGTACCGCAATGGACCGATCGGTGCGCCCGGCCGGGCCATTGCATTCAATGTGTGCGGGTACGCGTTGTACCCCTGTACGCGTTGTACCGCAATGGACCGATCGGTGTGCCCGGCCGGGCCATTGCATTCAATGTGTGCGGGTACGCGTTGTACCCCTGTACGCGTTGTACCGCAATGGACCGATCGGGGCGCCCGACCGGCCCATTGCATTCAATGTGTGCGGGTACGCGTTGTACCCTGTACGCGTTGAACAGCAATGGACCGATCGGTGCGCCCGGCCGGCCCATTGCATTCAATGTGTGCGGGTACGCGTTGTACCCCTGTACGCATTGAACAGCAATGGACCGATCGGTGCGCACCCATTGTCAATGGCCTAGCCTGGCAACGGACGCGTTTTCGAAATTCGAACGAGTCGGTTGCTGGAAATTCAGTTGGTCACCCACAACAATGTTGCAAAATCATGTATGTCATGAAGTTGAAGATTTGAAGGATGCTGTGGGCGTGTATTGGTGCTGCTATTCCATGGATTGGCCAGATTCAGAAGATGCAAACGACTTGGACCTATCACTTTGGACATATGGGACAGTATCTGCCTCTGCAGCACATATATATTGCTGGCTGTTCCCCTGAGAGCTCACTTGCCTGCACTACATGCTCCAGGACGACATCTGCCACTGCACTGCTGCTGTCTCTGCCCCTCTGGACCCTGCAATGGCACGTACTGTGGAGAGAGCCCCAGCCTTCAGCCTTGAGGAGAACCAGGCCCTGCTGGACAGCCTACTTCCACAGTACAGCAAGCTGTATGGGACACCAGGGGAGCAGGTGAGTGTTCTGTGCACTGCCTTTCTGAATGTGCATTTTGTCTGACTAGCAAGGCTGAAAGTCTGCACGCCACTGGCTAGCAGGCTCACTGAGTAGTTGTCACCCCCATAGTGTGTAGTGACATGCACTGGACAGGTATGGTGCAGTGACAGTGCATTTGAACAAGGTTTTACTTCCCATGCAATGATACCATGTAGTGACTTCTGGCAAACTGTCCATGGGCAGCATTGCACTGCCTGTGTACATCATGTGCCCCTGTGATTGAGACATGTATATACAACTGTGTCATGCACGGATATGTTGCATGTGTAGTAATGGCCTTTTCACTTTGTCATCCTGACAGGTTAATGCCCATCGGAAGCAGGAGATCTGGAAGGACATCGTCCGGGCTGTCCGGTCCGTGCGGGTCTACAAGCGCCGGATCCGCAACTGCCAGAAGAGGTGGCAGGACCTTCGGGGCTGGACCCGGAGGATTGCACGGGTCCAGCTGAAGCTGTCGCCTCCTCGCAGGAGGGGCGGAACACGGACCCTGACCCCCACATGCTCCAGATCCTGGCGGTGGTGTTTCCAGACCTGGATGGGCAGCTGAAGGCCAGACAGCAGCAAGGAGGGGGTGAGTCAAAGACTGCACTGTGAACTCTGTATTACATGCTATGTGCCCTCCTCTGGCCTGGTTAAACTGCCACAGTACAGCAGTCATGTTGTCCAGGAGCCATGTCCCTCTATTGTGCACTTCCCACTCCTCATCTGATACCCAGGTGTGGCCCTTACATTCAGGCAATTGTGTCACTTGGGACTGTGTCCTTGCAGTTTGCTTCACTCAAGGTGGGGGACAGCATCTGTTTCCCTAACTCTGTTGTGGGCATCATGGGTGGGTCCATTGTTCACACAACGCCTGTGTTCGGACATGTAATCTGCGTGTTGCTTTGATATGCGGTCCACTTGCTGAGCTGAGCCACCACATGTGCCTGGGGTATCTGGCACACACCCATGCAGCGGGTGGGAACAATGTTTGGGCCCCAGAAGTGTGCAGATTACGTGTGTCACACATACATAGCCAGCTATCCACTGTCCAGGGCTCATCCCTCATTCATGTGGGGCAGGACAGTCATGCCTACTCCAGCCCATCCAATACACCTGTACTCCCACTCCCGTGTATCAGCTGACACATTGTGCGCAGTGATTTGACCCCTCAGGTGTCTGCCTCTGTGTCAGTGTGCTGTGGATTTGTTGCCTGGACTGCTGGGGTGTTTCTCGGTAGGGGCTCAGCATGCCACTGGAGATGTGACCATAGGAGACGATACTTGTGTGTCACATAGGTGTTTGATCAGCTGCCCGTGCAGACTGGGGTATGCGAATGTGAAGTTCAGGCAGCTGTTTCCCATTCACAGCAGATTGTGAGGGGCTCAGGTTCAGAGGGTAGTGTCACAGGTCTCCCATATGTCCAATCGGTATGACCTGGACAGATGAGGGTTAAGATGATGTGTTGTGTGGGGGATGTACATGTGCACTTGTGCAGCTCCAGGACTTGCATTCCCCATGACCTACTATTGTGACACAGTGCAGAGTGTTGTTGTCTGGCTGCCAAGTCATACATCACTGAGACAGTGATGTATGACTTAGCAGTCATGCCTCCGCCATGGCATGTGTCTACTTATTGGTGATCCTGCAGGGGAGTGACATGTGCTACATGCACACCATTGTGGCGATGGCTATCAGGACATGGGTGCATCATGGTGTCTGTCGCTGGTATGCATCACATGCATTTCCTATTTGACTCTGGGCATCCCTTTCATCCGGAAACCTGTACTGACTCAGTGGCAAGAGTTGTGATGTGTGCATGTCCACATGCTACACCGTGTCCTCTGCACTATCCAACTACTGTGTAGGTGGTGCATGTGTCCACACTGGGGTGTTGCTATCCAACAGACACCAGACAGATGGGTGCAAGGCCATGTGGGATGTGAGTGCCATGGTTGGCATCAGACTGACAATTGGCTTCTCCTGTTCAGTTAGGGCACTTTTAGCAATGTTCAACTAATGATGCCAGGGCTTGCTCTGTAATGTGCTGTGCTCACAGTGGTGTGTGCGTTTGGTGCAGGTGACTGATGTCTGTCTGTTTCCCCATTGTTTGCAGATACATCCACGGCCATGGAAGGGGACAGCTCCACGGACCAGGAGGAGCCGGAGAGCCAGACTGGGTCAGCAGCCGAGGAGTGGTCGGAGGGACCCAGTGGCACGGAGGGCGAGGGGAGCCACATCGAGGAGTCCTCAGCAGCATCCACCTCAGCTGAGGACCACAGCGGCTCGGAGGATGACTCCCTTATGGAGGCGGGTGTCAGCAGCCACCACACCCCAGCTAGTGTTGCTGTCCCCGCCACCACCAGCACCACCACCACCCTCCCATCGGCTCCCATTCCCCAGGTCCGTGGAGGCTCCCATGTTCGGGAGCGTGTCTCCTTTGGGCCAGGCACCGCACCCCTGCCCCTGTGTCCCCTGCTGCCCTGAGTGAGGAGTCTGTGTACCTCCTTCGCCAGCTCCATGTAGGGCAGACAGCCATGCTGAGTGTCCTCCATGCGTACACCGCTCTGTTGACTCAGCTGGTGTCGTTCATGGAGGGCATCTAATCGGGCATGTCTGACCTACAGAGGGGCAATAGGTCCATGGACTCCTCCCTGACGGCAGCAGTGTCCCTCCTCAGACAGTCCCTCACCCCTCCTGCCTCTGCTCCATCCACACTCCCCAGCACCTTACCCGTCCCAAGCACACACACACCGGCACAGGCACACACCAGCACACAGACACACACGCCACAAACAAAACGCACACGCACGCACAGTCAGGGGACTGAAACCAGACTCACAGGGGATGGGGCCCTGGAACACACACACGCATCCACGAGCACTGCGCAGTCCTCAGTTGCCTCTCCCTCCAAAGCACCCTCCCTTGCCTCACCTGCAACCCCAAAGACCCAGCGGCTCTTCCTCAGTGACCTCGGCCTCTTCCCCTCCGATCCAGCTGATACAGCATTCAGGGGGAAGAGGAAGCCCACCCACATGGAGCAGAGTGCCCCTCGCCCCCGGACACCCTCCCCCAGGCGCAGACAGACTGAGGCCCCCACCCGCAAGTCCCCCGGAGTCGTAAGAGCAAGACCCCGCCGCCGCCCTGCAGCTCAGGCACCAGGTCTCCTTCCTCCATCCCTCAGGCCCCCACTCCACAGGTGCCCCCACCACACCCTGCCCCAGGTTCCCCCACCCACAGATATACCATCCCCAAGAGGATCTGGCCTTCTCCCCCTGCCACTTGCTCTCCCAGCACCACACCCCCGCTGCGCTTGTCTGTGCCACTGATGTGGTGAGGGTGTCCTCCCCCTCTGTCCAGCCCACCTTGCCTGTTCCCCATTCTCCTCCCCTGGTGGTAGGCACTGCAGTGGAGTCCACTACCACCCTGTCTGACTTGGGCACTGCAGTGGCGGACCTGTCCACTCCATCTGCAGGGTCCACTGCAGTCGTGCCGGCACCCACAACATCTGAGTCATGCCCTCCAGTTGTGCCGGCACACACCATGTCAGACACCTCCACTGCAGTTGTCAGTGGCTCTCCAGCACCCACCACCCCTTCCCTGCCTCCTCCTGGTGAGCCCTAATCCTGTCCCTGCGGTGCCTGGCCTGCCCCCGGTTGCCCCTCCTAGTGGATTGTCCCTGGTTTTGTGCAGTGCAGGCATGCGTAGGGTGACATCTGCCACTGTCACCCTGTTTGGACTTTGACAATGGACTGGCCATTGGCCTTTGTGTTTTTTCTGGACTTTCACTTTTAAACACACATATGCTGAATAAAGCAACTTTCTGTTCTCTAGTGCTTATGCTTCTGATGTACATGTTGTTGATGATGCTAACCATGCCCTTGCTGCAGTGATGGTGATATTTGGTCTCATGATAATGAAGTGTTACTGTGCAGGAACACATGTGGTCCAGGGGGAATGTGTCCTATCCTGTGGTGTATCCATGTCATCCATAGCAGCATCTGAGGGTGTCATGTGTTCAGTATTTGGCAATGAGATTTCCTACTTACATTAGCAATTTCACATCTGTGGCTTCCACCCTGCACATCTGTTGTGCCTGCCATTGTTCAATTCGTCTACTTCCCTGACCGTGTGGCCATCTCCACTGGACATGCAGGTTTGGGCATCAATAGGGAAGGACTCATCTGTGTTGTCAGTGCAACATTGCTATACAAGTGTGTTGGATCTGTGCTGATGATTTCGTTGGCACTTCCATGACCAGGCTGATGTGACGGGAGCCTTCATTTGGTGCTAATTGTTGATTGTGTGACCAAGTGCTCAGCTGACATGATGGGGCCCTACTGAGGCAACATATGGCACAGCTTTCCTCACACAGGAGTGGAGTCCCCTCATGGCAGTGTGTACTCCTGTGATATTGCCTGCGCCCAAGGTGTGTGTTGTATGAGCATGTCTGTGTGTTCACTTCCGTTTTGCTGTGCATGCTGTGATCCCTAGTGTTGTACCTGTTTGTGATGCTTGCTGAGTTGACCTATGTTCCCCCAAAGTCTTCTCCCTGGGTTCTCTGTGATGTGGGTGCATGGCACATTACTGGTCATCAGGGTGTCACCCATAGGTGTGTTTGCTGTCAGGGCTGAGTTTGTGTGCAGACGCAGATGGGTCACAGTCAGGTTTCCCCTTGGCACTTGTTGTTTGCACCTGTCATGTGATTTCCAGTTTGTGTTATCTTTCAGTGATTGTGACACGTTGTGTGTGTGACTGCTGGCACTCCTCAGGGTCCGGGCTGCAATGTTGGTTGTTGTCTATGTGTGTTCTTTGTGGGTGACCTTGGCTTCTTCATTGGTGTGTGACTGTGGCTGGGATCCCATTGGTTGGTGTGGTATTGCCGTCATGTCCATGTACAGCGTAGTGTGCAGTGTGTCAGACATTCAGGAGTCTTGTTGAGTGGCCATGTGTGATGTGTTTCTGCACCTTGGTTCCCACCCACCACCCTGGAATTGTCATGGGTGCATGTGCAATGTCACCAGTGCATGTGTGCTTCACTGCTGCACATTGTTGGAGGTCGAGGTGTGTGGTGTTGAGTGTGTGCAGATGAGAGTTGTTGCCCGGCTAGACCCCTGCCTCCATGTTGGCCTTGGCTTACTGGCCGTGCTGATTGATTTGTGCTTGTGTAGGTGTGATGGTAGTTTGTTGCTCAGGACACATGACTGTGGTTCACAGAGTGAACGACATCTAGCTTTGTCATCACAGTGGGATTGTAATGCAGCCCAGGGTCACCACATTGTGGGGGCCCTGGGGGTAGTGCTGTGGTGTGTCTGTGTCTTGCTGTGTCAGTTGCTGTTCCTACGTGCCTGTGTGACATGTGTGATTTGTGCTCCCTCTCATCTGACAATGCCTGATTGCCCACATAGGGGATTTGGATCCATGAGTTACCTTTGTGTGGCACTGTATGCACATCTGTATAATTGGTATTCAGGCCTCCTCATGTGTTGTGTGGTTGCCTGGGGACACTGGCACCCCCCTCACCTGTTGTGTTTGATGTGCAGTGTGGGTCTGCCTGTTTGTGTTTGTGCATCTGCACCACTGCATTGGCATATCTTAGGTGTGCCATTGGCTGTATGTAGTTTGGTGGGTTTCCCCTGCTGTCCCTGGGACTCCTAGGTCATCAGTCAGCACAATGATCATGGTTTGTGTGTCCCATTGCTGCCATGGTATGGTATCTGTTCACCTCACATCTACAGTCTCCACAGGGTATCTGCATTTGTGTGCCCATTGGTGCAAATATGTGGGTCTGCATTCTGATGGTCACTTCTGTCATTGTGTCATTGATGAATGTTGACTGTGTCAGCCCCCATGGGTGTTGTTTGTCTGCACATGGCCAAAGGTATGTCTTATTTGCACTGCAGTATTTGCCTCCCCCAATCTATGTTGCAATGGGACACATGCACTACTTTGCCACTGATGTGTTTTATGTTCTGTGACCAGGAATCATCCATGCAGTTTGGCAGTTGCAGCTTTTTCTTTGTCAACACTTACATTTTGGTCACTGTGATGATGGGGGTTTGGACCCCATTGCCACAATGTTCAAAATGTGCTTCAGCTATGGACCCCACACTTACCTTTTGGTCGCTGTGATGATGGGGGTTTGGACCCATTGCCACAATGTTCAAAATGTGCTTCAGCTATGGACCCCACACTTACCTTTTGGTCACTGTGATGATGGGGGTTTGGACCCCATTGCCACAATGTTCAAAATGTGCTTCAGATATGGACCCCACACTTACCTTTTGGTCACTGTGATGATGGGGGTTTGGACCCCATTGCCACAATGTTCAAAATGTGCTTCAGCTATGGACCCCACACTTACATTTTGGTCACTGTGATGATGGGGGTTTGGACCCCATTGCCACAATGTTCAAAATGTGCTTCAGCTATGGACCCCACACTTACATTTTGGTCACTGTGATGATGGGGGTTTGGACCCCATTGCCACAATGTTCAAAATGTGCTTCAGCTATGGACCCCACACTTACCTTTTGGTCACTGTGATGATGGGGGTTTGGACCCCATTGCCACAATGGTCATGGCCTGCTTGCATTGTGGGGGCCACACACATATATGTGTGGCACATGTGATAGGGGGTCACATTGTATGTTCAAAGTCATGTTCAGTGTTGTATGCATTTGACACAGTCTACACATGCTTGTCATGGTGTTGGGGGGATGTCTTTTTCTTGCATTCCCTAGGTTGTGGTGTGCTGGTTGTGTCAATCATTTTCCATCCTATGAGTGGGGGTGGTGTTGGTGGTAGGCATCCAGCCCCCCATGGGTAGAGGTGGTAGTAGTGACAGGCATCCAGCCCCCCCTGGGTAAGGGTGGTAGTGGTGGTAGGCATCCAGCCCCCTCTGGGTAGAGGTGGTAGTAGTGGTAGGCATCCAGCCCCCCCTGGCTAAGGGTGGTAGTGGTGGTAGGCATCTGGCACCCCCATGGCTAAGGGTGGTAGTAGTGGTAGGCATCCAGCCCCCCTGGGTAAGGGTGATAGTAGTGGTAGGCATCCAGCCCCCCCTGGGTAAGGGTGGTGGTGGTGGTGGGCATCTGGCACCCCCATGGCTAAGGGTGGTAGTAGTGGTAGGCAGCCAGCCCCCCCCTGGGTAACGGTGGTAGTAATGGTGGGCATCTGGCACCCCCATGGCTAAGGGTGGTAGTAGTGGTAGGCATCCAGCCCCCCCTGGGTAAGGGTGATAGTAGTGGTAGGCATCCAGCCCCCCTGGGTAAGGGTGGTAGTGGTGGTGGGCATCTGGCACCCCCATGGCTAAGGGTGGTAGTAGTGGTAGGCATCCAGCCCCCTGGGTAAGGGTGGTAGTAGTGGTGGGCATCTGGCACCCCCATGGCTAAGGGTGGTAGTAGTGGTAGGCATCCAGCCCCCTGGGTAAGGGTGGTAGTAGTGGTGGGCATCTGGCACCCCCATGGCTAAGGGTGGTAGTAGTGGTAGGCATCCAGCCCCCTGGCTTAGGGTGATAGTAGTGGTAGGCATCCAGCCCCCCCTGGGTAAGGGTGGTAGTGGTGGTGGGCATCTGGCATCCCCATGGCTAAGGGTGGTAGTAGTGGTAGGCATCCAGCCCCCCCTGGGTAAGGGTGGTAGTAGTGGTGGGCATCTGGCACCCCCATGGCTAAGGGTGGTAGTAGTGGTAGGCATCCAGCCCCCCCTGGCTAAGGGTGGTAGTAGTGGTAGGCATCCAGCCCCCCCTGGGTAAGGGTGGTAGTTGTGGTAGGCATCCAGCCCCCCTGGGTAAGGGTGGTAGTAGTGGTGGGCATCTGGCACCCCCCTGGCTAAGGGTGGTAGTAGTGGTAAGCATCCAGCCCCCTGGGTAAGGGTGGTAGTAGTGGTAGGCATCTGGCACCCCCTGGCTAAGGGTGGTAGTAGTGGTGGACATCCAGCCCCCTGGGTAAGGGTGGTAGTGGTGGTGGGCATCTGGCACCCCATGGCTAAGGGTGGTAGTAGTGGTAGGCATCCAGCCCCCTGGGTAAGGGTGGTAGTTGTGGTAGGCATCCAGCCCCCTGGGTAAGGGTGGTAGTAGTGGTAGGCAACCAGCCCCCTGGGTAAGGGTGGTAGTTGTGGTAGGCATCCAGCCCCCTGGGTAAGGGTGGTAGTAGTGGTGGGCATCTGGCACCCCCTGGCTAAGGGTGGTAGTAGTGGTAGGCATCCAGCCCCCCTGGGTAAGGGTGGTAGTAGTGGTAGGCATCTGGCACCCCCTGGCTAAGGGTGGTAGTAGTGGTGGACATCCAGCCCCCTGGGTAAGGGTGGTAGTGGTGGTGGGCATCTGGCACCCCCATGGCTAAGGGTGGTAGTAGTGGTAGGCATCCAGCCCCCCCGGGTAAGGGTGGTAGTTGTGGTAGACATCCAGTCCCCCTGGGTAAGGGTGGTAGTAGTGGTAGGCATCCAGCCCCCCTGGGTAAGGGTGGTAGTTGTGGTAGGCATCCAGCCCCCCCTGGGTAAGGGTGGTAGTGGTGGTGGGCATCTGACACCCCCCTGGCTAAGGGTGGTAGTAGTGGTAGGCATCTGGCACCCCCCTGGCTAAGGGTGGTAGTAGTGGTTGGCATCCAGCCCCCCCTGGGTAGGGGTGGTAGTGGTGGTGCGCATCCAGGCCCATATGTGCATATGTGGCATTGGTGATGGGCATCCCGCCCCTTTGGTGCTGCTGTTGCTGGTGTAAGTAAATTCTGCATCCCTCTGTGTGTGTATGATGTGTCGTGTACGTGTTGTATGTTTTTGTGGTTGGTGTCTGACTTACCTTCTGCGCCGTACGCGTCCGTGCCTGTTCCGGTAGTAAATGTAGAATATTGGTAGGATCGGGACGAAGGGGTTCATGGTTGGTTCGTGTCGTTCGTCTTTCTCGTTGCTTCGCGTCGTCCTCGTCGCTGGCGTGTTCGCCTCGTAGCCGTGGATCGTGTTGTGGCGCGAATCGGAGCTTATGTGCGCCTCTCCCGGAAGCTTTGACGTGCCGGACGTAGCGACGGGTTCGGCGCGTACGGAAAGCGCATCGTACTTGTTCGGCCGGACGGGGCTGCATTTTCCCTTCCGTGCGACTCGATTCTGCGTTTCCGGATTCGCCTCGGTCGGAGAACAGGACCTGGATTGGGTGAGTACGACTCGGCCAGTTTCTGTGCTGTTGTGCGCATCGTACTTACTCGTTCGGAATGATGTACAGATCGGTCGGGAAACAGGCATTCGCATGGCTTTTTTCCCGACCGAATGGTATTGGGTGCGCCTCCGACCGAGATCGGAATCGGCCCCTAAGTGCTTCACAAATCAGTTTAATTAATTCGTTTTGGAAATGTGTTCCTCTATCTGTTTCAATCGTGACTGGAAAACCATACCTCGGAATGAATTCTCGCAGCATAAGTTTTGCTACCGTTATTCCATCATTCCTTCTGGTCGGGTATGCCTCCACCCAACGGGAAAACAAACAGACGACTACGAGGACATACCTTAGTCTGTTGCTCATTTCTATAAAATCCATTTGCATTCTAGTGAACGGACCTCCTTCTCGTCCTATTGTTCCTAGACTCACTACTGTCTTCCTTCCTGGATTTAACTGTTGACAAATAAGACATCTTTGACAAAGACTCTCAGCTATGGCTCTGAATTTTGGATTATACCATGTTTGTCTAAAAAGTCTGATCATTGAATCTCTCCCAATATGGGCTTGTCCATGGTACATCCGTGCCATGTCAGAAATCATGCTATCAGGCATAACTGGTCTTTCATCTCTGTAAACCCAAACATCATTTTCCTCATGTTTTCTACATCCTGCTTTTATCCATGTATCTTTTTCCTCATCATCTGCTGCTTCCTGTAACTGTCTCACCTCATCCCATGTCTCAACAGGGTTAGTAAAAAGCAAAGGACAAGAAATATGCTCTCTTTCTCGGTTCCTGTTCAAAGAGACCATATTCTTTGCACAGTACAGTGCAATCTCATCAGCATACTTATTGCCGACAGTTATGTAGTCTTCCCCATTTTTATGTGCATTGCACTTCACCACAGCAATCTGTTTAGGCAGCTGTGTCGCCTCAAGCAACTCTTTCACAAAATCTCCATTTCTAATTGGCGTTCCTGCAGACGTCAAGAAACCTCTTTGTGACCAAATCTGACCAAAATCATGCACCACTCCAAAACCGTATTGGCTATCTGTCACAATCGTAACCCGTACATTTCTTCCCAACTTGCAGGCTTGAATCAGAGCTATCAGTTCTGCGACTTGGGCAGACCGTATCCCTTTCAGACAAGATGCTTCCATTACAGTTGCTACTGTGCAAACTGCATACGCTGCACTTAGAACTCCATCATTCGTTCTCAAACATGAGCCATCCACGAACAGAATATAATCTGATTCCTTTAAGGGCTCATCTCGTATATCTGGTCTCGGTTTTGTACAATATTCAAGCACATTCAGACAATCGTGATCTACTTCATCCATTTCAATCACACTCTCTTCATCTGGCAATGATGTCGAAGGATTCACATTCATACATCTGTCAATGGTCACATTATCTGCACTCAAAATTACCTTTTCATACCTAGTCAGCCGACTATGTGTCATGTATTGGGTTTTCGTTCTTGTCAAGAGAATTTCCACAGAATGGGGAACATATACTCTCAGTGGATATCCCATCACTATGCCTTCACTCTGTTCCAGACTCACACAAGTAGCAGCAACTGCTTTCAAACATCCAGGCAACGCTTTTGCTACAGGGTCTAAAACAGCTGAAAAATATGCAATGGGTCTTTTCATGGTTCCATGTCTCTGTACCAAGACTGAAAACGCACACCCATCTCTTTCACTGCAATACAACTCAAAGTCTTTCTCATAATCAGGCATTCCCAATGCTGGAGCTTCACACAATTTCTTTTTCAGCTCTCTGAATGCTTTCATTTCCTCATCATTCATTTCAAAAGGATCTTTAACATCCTTCTTTGTTAGTTTTTGCAACGGTTTGGCGATCAACGAAAAACCGCTTATCCATTGTCGACAATATCCAACCATTCCTAGAAACATTCTTATCTCTCTTTGCGTCATTGGAGCTCTCATTCCTTGAATCATCTTTATTCTCACTCCTTTCTCAATTTTATGCCCTAAATATTGGACTTCTTGTTGACAAAACTGCAATTTTGATGGGGACACTTTATGTCCTCTTTTGGCTAAATGATTCAGCAAAGCAATTGTATCATTGACACATGCTTCCTTCGTTTTTGATGCCACCAGTAGGTCATCAATATACTGAACCATCACTGACTTTTCTGGCATTTTTAAATCTTCCAAGGATTTCTTTAGAATCTGATTAAAGATCGAGGGGCTTTCTGTGTACCCTTGAGGAATTCGGCACCATGCCAAAATACGCTCTCCAAACCTGAACGCAAATAATGGCTGGCTATCTGGATGCAATGGAATAGAGAAAAATGCATGACATAAATCAATTACTGTGTACCATTCTGCTTCACGTGGAATCTGGTATAGAATCACAGCAGGGTTCGGTACTATTGGGTAACAAGGCACTACAATTTTGTTTACCTTCCTCAAATCCTGTACAATTCTATATGTTCCGTTTGGCTTTTCAGTCCCATTATTGGCGAATTACATGGACTGCTCATGATTTCTTTTAGAATCCCTTGTTCAACCATTTTATTTATTACTGGCGTTATTCCTTCAATTATTTCTGGTGTCAATTTATACTGGGGTGTATTTGGGTAACTCGTTCCCTCTTTTACGGAGATTTTAACGGGATCTACTTCTTTCATTAATCCTATATCTTCTCCTGTAAAGTCCCACACTTCCTCTTTCCCTGTCTCTTTCAGTTCAATTGGGATTTTCTCTGCATCAAATACAGGAAACAAATCATTTACTTCTCGTTCTAAATTTACCAGTGTCATTTTATACAATACATCTTCATCTGGGGTCTGAAATGCAATTCCATCTGAGTACAATAGATAGTGCAATTCATTTTGCACAATAGATCGCGTCCTAATAGGTTCACAGGACTACAATCACATACCACAAATCGGTGCATTTCACTAAATGGACCAATCTTTACCTCCACTAATTTAGTAAGAGGCGTCTTAATTTGCTGATTCGATACTCCAACTACTTGGATATGTTCACCTGAGAGAGGAAGGTTTGGAATTTCCACTGACCTAACAGTAGAACGGGTAGCTCCAGTGTCCACAAGGAATGTTACATTTGCACCATTCACTTCTCCATCCACAAATGGACCAGACTGATCTACCTCTAGAGTTGCGCCAAGCACACACTCTTCCCCTCTCCTAGGCACCGTCAGAAGCTTTCATCCGTTTCATCCTCATCCTGTCGTAACCAATATTGAGAAATGGCAGCTGCACGCGGCAACTGTGTTACCTGCTCTCCTCCGTAGAATCCTGTTTCTGCACTGAATTTCTGTTGGTTAACACTCTTGGGAAGTGGTGGTTGTGGCACCTGACTCTGTTTAGTAACTACCTCACTCTGCACCTGTGGATTTAATGATTGATTTTCCACATTAAGTTTTGGAGGAAATTTACACTCGTTTCTCCAATGCCCTAGCTTTCCGCAGTTGTGGCATGGCCACTTTTTCTTTGCCTCATCTATACTCATTTGTCCTTTTCCTTTGCCTATATTTGGTCAAAATCTAGCCTGTCCTGCTTCATTACCTGTATTACTCATTTGAGCTTCTTGTTTCTCTGCAACTTTCACCTGTGCCCACATGGCTTTTTCTTTCAATTTACGCTGTCTACTCTCAATATCATCACTGAAATACTTAGCATATCTCAAAACTTCATCGACTGTGCTATTCTGCCAACAAATCATATGCTGTTTAATCATCTCACTTATCTCTGGTTTCAACCCATATACAAATCTATATACAAAATGACTCATATCCTTCTCATTTAGTGTCTCATAACCACTATACTGTTTGAAAACTAACAACAGTCTCTCATAGTAAGCATGCACTGATTCTTTACTTTCCTGCGTGGTTCTATCTATTTTTACCCAATCTGTTTCTTTAGGTGGAATCTTATTCTTCAAAAAGGTAATTACTTGATCGTACTTTCTCATCACTTCTGGTCCTGGCGCTCCTGTTTTAGCCTCCCTTGGATATTCTACATTTGGCCAATCAATAGTAATCTTACATTCTGTCCACAAATCAGCTGGCACTACTATATCAAGCAATCCATCCAAGTCTATCCACAACACCTTTGAAACTTTAACAAATCTCTCCACTTGTCTATACCATTCTACTGGCTTCTCTCTCAACTTGGGGAAATCATTTGTAAATGACAGTATATCCTGTCTAGTCCATGGAACATGCACATAACTACCTCCTGGAGTTTCTCTCATCGGGTACTCCTTACAATTGGTTCCTTATCTGTCACTGCAAAAGCCAAAGATGCTTTATCTGTTACTTTCTCATTCCTTTTCGTCCATCTACTTCTCCATCTATCCACATCACCCCATTTTCTCAGTAAAACAATTAATTCTTTTATTTGGGTCAATCGTCCTGATGTGTTTAGATTCTCTATATCTTTCTCACAAAAATCTACTCTATATGGTTTCTGCAACGTTCTTACTTTTACAAATTCCACTCCTAGTTCAATCGCTGTCTCTTCTAATTTGTCATGTAAATTTCTAGCTCTCCATGTAATACTCTTGCACAAAAACGTAATCTCATCATCTTGATAACTTTTCAATTTTTCTGTACCAATCGTTCCTAAAATCAATTCTTCCATGTCTATTTTTAACCTAATTACATCTAATGGTTTTACTTCTGTTTCTTTCATTTTTAGCATTTTCATCCATTCATTTAACTCATCTGAAGTCGGACCTACAGGCGTACTATTTAATTCTATCCAATTGTTACTTCTTTCTGGTGTCTCTGATGCAGACTCCGTTACCATAGGTATTCTCCTGAACTCATTCTCATTTATCGTCAAATTAGTAGGTGGGCTTGGTCTATAGGTACTAACCAAATGGTGTGCACCTTCATTGTTCAGTTCCATCCCTTCTCTTTTTCTTTGCAAATGTGAATTCATAGGAATCACTAAAGAACGTTCATCAATTTTCTGATTCTCAAAAATTGGCATTACTGGACCTATCGTTACTGGTACAGTTACAGCTTCCATATTCTTTGTCAATTCTCTTATTTTTTCAGTCAATTCTCTTGTGGTTTTTGCTAATTCAGTTGCATTGTCACTTTCTATCTCTTCATTTTGTGAAGTTTTTAATTGATCTTGTGACCTATTTATCTCATGACTTCGTTCGGGAATCTTATTCCTCCCAGTTTCCATTAGTGGTGCATTAGGTGTCACCACCGCAGAAGTCTGTTGGTATGGAGGTGGGTTTCTGTTTAAAATATCTTCCAGCAATTCATCGTCCGTTTCACTACCACCATACCCATACTTTTCTATAACTACATGTTTCTTTTTCTCTGTATACTTTCTCTTTGCTTCTTCCTCAACTGTAAAAGCTGGAAACAAACCTCCTGTCATATTAGCACATCTCCAACGCTTTATTCTGTCCTCATGATTTACTCCCCATAACCTTCCAGGCATAAACTCATGATTCTTTAATCCTCTGAATCTCTCTCGTTCATACATCTCATCTTCCCATTCACTTAAAGCTTCAAACTGTGTCGGTCTAGGTCTAGGTTCTAACATTGCCATCTTCTCTCTCAAATTCCGAAGTACTGCTACATTAAATGAACCATTCTCAGGGAAAGCCAATGCTCCATCATTCTTGGTATATTTTGTCCAATTTTCTAACCATATGCATGTATGATATCCATATTTCAGCATTATGTGCGAAGCTGGTGATTTCGGCAGAGGAATTACTTGTCCCTCTCTAGTCACTACCTTTTTGTCTTTCTTAAAGAAGTTCTTAACTTTCGACATCCACAACGTTTTCTCTCTACCATACTCATAATAAGACATGATTCACAATCGCTTTCTCTCCTCAAACGATCCACAATTCAACACTGTTCTCTATGCGTTATTCCAACCAATACTAACGCGACTCACACCAACACTCCAATCACAAACTTCCACGTCACTAGTCTATTCGACCAATACTAGCGCGACTCTTGTCTACGTCAGCTCTGCTCCTGTCTCTGTATGACTAGCGCACTGTACAATCCCAGCGCGGCTTTTGTCTACGTCAGTTCTGCTCCTGACCCCTCCTTTACAAACTTTATCGGCAATTTCTTTTTCAACAATTCTTCGTTAGTTACAAAGTTTAAAACACATTTCCATTGTCTGATTCACTAAACCAAAGAGATAGCTTTGTCCATTTACACAAGAATTCTGTATTTTCCAGTAGGCAGCGCTTACCTCTACCCTACCACAGAATTTTTTTCGGTTTCGCCGATAAAGTAGCACTTCCCTCTACCTTATCCTTCTTTCAAGCAAGCGGTAAACCCGTTTCTCTGGGGATAAAACACATGTGGAGACTATACTGCTCCTGAGAATTAAGGCCAGAGTTTCACAAGAAAACCGGTCACTATTTCACTTACACACCTTTTATGCGGAAAATGTCCCTATCATAACACAACCTGTGTTATTACCAATATGAACTCAGACAATGCCCTATTCCATGTGACTTCTCTTGCCACACGTGTTCCACTTCCTACTTCCCGGAAGCCTGAAAACTTACATATAACATAACGCGACTCAACATAAAGTGTTAGACATGAATTTATCAATAATCAATAATCAATAATCACCAAACTAATCTATAGTAACCATAACTCTGCTACCAAGAAATCTGATCCAGCGCTAACAATAAAAATTCTTCTCCTATATGACTCGGTCATCCAGGTACAACTATCCCTCCAATACACAAACTATATTCATATGACGGTGGGGCCCATAAACACCGTATATACATTCACTTACTCATTATTCCCTGGACTACCTCTGTCCTTAACCTAGGAGAAAAAACAGTAAAAACGATTCGCTGGAAGGAGACGGGATACCTCTTTCTAACATGACATAATAATTCTCATTGCTTTTAAGGTATTCCGCTCATTGGTCGATGGACCAACTAGTAGGAATCAGTTGATGGTGATTAAGACCAGCTCAATCACAATAACCTCTTTAACATTTTACCTTAATTATTGAGCTAAAGAATCATTGAGTCATTTGTTTAAAGACAATAAAGTTTATATAAAGTTTTAGAAACAATGCATAAGTTTTAAGTTTATCACTCAGATTATTACATTTATCATCATTATAAGAATAAATTGAAATTACAATGCATACCTATTAGATGGAAGATAAAGTTATGTCACAGCAAGAACTCCAAAAAGATCTATCTATCTTTCTTTGAAAATCTAATAGCTCTAAAGGAAAAATCTATCAGGAGTAAAAAGGTTCTCCAAAAACAGCATCTTATACTTAATAAAATAGCAGCAGCAGCTTCGATCATCCGCAACAGCAACTCAGCTCCCGCAACTCATCTATCTGCAATCTCAGCTCTCTCTCTTCTCCTAACAGTACGCTCGCTCATCATCATCAATAATGACTATATACTACTTCCTCCCACCCGGAGTAGGTCTTCTTATACCCTAATTCTCGCTTACTAAATAAAATGTTGCCTCTTTATGGCGTGATTCTCTCTCATTGGTCCATTCGAGTCCATATAAAAAATTTTAACAAAATTCCTTGTCTTAACCAGTTCTTGTGGCATGTCCATGCTTGCATCGTTTCCCACAGTTCATGACATTACTCATCAGTTTCGTTCAGTCCAATTTGTATCATTTTCTGATACTTTTTAGGTTCAACAGTTCCGTTTGTCCATTTATTCATTTTGACTTCTCACGCTTCTTGCTGATCATCTTGGCACACATTTGCTCAGTAAGGTCACAATAGCCTTGACCATACTTCCATCCTAGGCTCTCAGCACGAACACGTGGTCATTCTTTGTTCACGGCCTTTCTCCTTTTCCACACGGCTTCTCGCACATGCGTACTCTAGCTTATGGCGGCCATTTTATATCGCTGCTCAACAGGCCTAAGCGCACTGTTTATAAAGATAAACAGAATATTGTTAAAATAAGGAATATAAACCCTTTCGTTTCCCTCCCGTCTTTCTACGTACCCCAATTAGGTATTACCTAGCAAAAAGCAACATATAAAGCCGTCCCTTACTTACCATCGCTTTATTTTGCCACCACACGTTTTATTTTCAAAGCACAAATCATGCGTTTATTATATTATTAGTACGCAAATATTAGATTATGTTAGCCACATCAACAATTATAAGTAGATTAATTTGCACACAAAATAGCGTGTTACCTTTAACCCTTCACATGTAACATACATTGTTGGTTATTTACTTAAACGAATATGTTTATTAATTATTTTACGTAAATTATTAGGAGGTTAAAATTTTTTCATTTATCCTGCTCCATCACTAGCAGACAAGCAGTTCTCTACAGTGGTAAAGGAATCACCGCGTCCATGCCGTGGCCGGCATAAAATAGCCGGGGGCACAACAACTCCTCCCGGGCTTGCTACTGATTGGTTAAGAAGCAGCCAACCACCGTACTGCCAGGCCGTAGAGGGAAGCAGAACAAACAGGCAAGTAATTAGCAAAATTGCATAAAAGTAATTTAAAACAGCCTAAAATATCAGCGATAAACCGCGAGACTAGCAAACAAGCAGTTCTCTACAGCGGTAAAGGAATCACCGCATCCGTGCCATGGCTGGCTCAAAATAGCCTGGGGGCACAACAACTCCTCCCGGGCTAGCTACTAACTGGCTAAGAAGCAGCCAACCAGCGCACTGCCAGGCCGTAGCGGGAAGCGGAACAAACAGGCAAGTAAACAGCAAAATTGCATAAAAATAATTTAAAACAGCCTAAAATATCAGTGATAAACAGCGAGACTAGCAGACAAGCAGTTCTTTACAGCGGTAAAGGAATTTACCGCGTCCAAGCTGTGGCCGGCATAAAATAGCCAGGGGGCACAACAGGCTCCTCCCAGGCTTGCTACTGATTGGTTAAGAAGCAGCCAACCACTGCACTGCCAGGCCGTAGCGAGAAGCAGAACAAACAGGCAAGTAAATGGCAAAATTGCATAAAAGTAATTTAAAACAGCCTAAAATATCAGCGATAAACAGCGAGACTAGCAGACAAGCAGTTCTCTACAGCGGTAAAGGAATCACCGCGTCTGCGCCGTGCCCGGCATAAAATAGCCGGGAGGCACAACAGGCTCCTCCCGGGCTTGCTACTGATTGGATAAGAAGCAGCCAACCAGCGCACTGCCAGGCCGTAGCGGGAAGCAGAACAAACAGGCAAGTAAACAGCAAAATTGCATAAAAGAAATTTAAAACAGCCTAAAATATCAGCAATAAACAGTGAGACTAGCAGATAAGCAGTTCTCTACAGTGGTAAAGCCACTATTGCAAAGAAAGAGCTAGTTCTGAGATGGTCTCTCTCCTAAGGCAAGAACGAAATGGGCACTTTCCCTAGTTTCAACAATCAGTTATCCACAGGTAGCATTCCCATGATGCACCTCGCATCACGCCATCCACTCTGGGTGCAGTTCTGGATGTACTTTTCCACGATGTTGTCCATTTTCCTTCCTCGCACAATTTGTCCTTGGCTACCATGCCTTATCCCGTGTGAAACCATCTCCTTCTTTATCACCTCCAACCTATGTAATTGTAACTTCTTCTCTCCTTATCTAGCTACTAAAACACAGACATTACTTTTCTCTAAAAGAATGCTTCTCCACCTACAATGAAAACGTGAGAAAGAACAGATTCTGCAGTGCACATGAAATTCGACTATTAATTCTAAAGCAAGAGTTTTCAGGGACATGCAGTTCAGGCCTAAGACGTCAGCTAACATAAGAATATATCACATTAAGCATTACAGTTTGCGTAATTATTATAGCATTTCAGCTATTTAAAATGTGAGTAGTATCAGCTTCATGGCACGAGTTTCACATGTTAACGTTTTCTGCTAGTGACATTTATTTCCTACGTTAATTCTCCATGACACTTATCCATAAACTAAAGCACGTCACATAATTGCGTCAATACTTTTCATAATTCTAACACCTCAAGTTAACATAATTTGCAAGATTATATGTGGATGCGTTCTACACTTGATTAAAATGCACCCCTACAAATAAATGGAATTTGTGCTCCATCACCTGTAATGCAGGCACCATTGCATCATGGAGCAAGGTTGCCTGCACTGGCTCTAGGCAACACATAGTGCACTAGCACAGTGAGAGAGCAGGAATGCACCATATATTAGTATATATGGCAAATTCATGCCCTCTCCTTTTGATGCAGAGCAGCAAGTAGTCTTGTGTTGCACTGCATTAAATATTGATACATCTGTCCCTCAGACTCTAATATCTCACAGATATTCATATGCCTTGATCTAAAAGGGGCCCCTTGAAGGATTGTCACCCTCTTGCGCCACCAGAGCTGCAGGGGCCTGCATTGTACAACTGCTTGTTAGGGAGATTGTGGACACTGGTAACATTTATACTGGCCACTGGTGACATTTCTAAATCACAAATCCTTTTGCATTTTGGTTTAGAAATGTTACTTAAAGACACACACACACACACACACACGCACACACACACACTCTATCTCTTTCTCTCTTTCTCACTCTCTCTCTCTCCCTCTCTCTCCCTCTCTCTCTCTCTCTCTCTCCCTCTCTCTCTAAAGGCGCACTTAAAACATGTAAAAAGGGGAACCAAACCAAAAGGATCGATCTTTCTTTACAACTTTCGATCTTTCTTTACTTCTTTCCATTATCCTTTCATTTCTCTTTCCTTCTGTCTGTTTGTTTGTTCATCCTTCTTTCATTCCGTCTCTCATTCGTTCTATACGTATTTCATTTCATTTTCGTTTCATCTTCCTATCTGCCCTATCTTCCCATTCTTTCATTCTTTTTTGTTCCCTTTTCTTCTTATCATCCTCTTGTCCTTCCAGCTTCCCTTTATTCCATTCTTTTCCTTCCATTCTTTAATTTTTTTCTCTTCCCTCTTTCAATTGCCCTCCTTCCGTCTCTCATCTCACATTTCATAACTTCATTCTCTTTTTCAGATCTCCTTATTTCTTTCTCTTCTACCATATTTATTTTGTAGTTATGACATCTTTTCCTCTTGCTGTCTTTCTTTTGATCAGTAATCTTTTTCTTTCCTTTGTTCTTCCTTCCTTTCTTTTCTTTCCTCTTCCTTTCTGCCTTTCATTTCTTATTTCTATTCTTCTTATGTACCATTTTAACAGCCTGCTTCTTTTATTCTCTCTATATTTCTTTCCTTATTTGCATTCTATTCTCCTTCCTAGCTTTGCTCTCTCACTCTATTTGCCTCACACTTTTTCTTTACCATTTTAATAATTCCTCTTTCTCTCTGTCACAGTTTTTGGTTACTTTGGCTCCCAGCCCACAGCTGTGTCATTGTAAGTATTCTTACAGTCTTTATTAATTTCTGCTTCTGTCTTGTGAGGACCTGCGAGTCACAGATTATTATCATTATTATTATTATTATTAATATTACTTAGCATTTCTAGAGCGTGTATCTACCCAGAGGCATCCCAGCACTAGCGGTTTAGCAGTGAGCAGGAGTGGGTTTACAGACTAAGGTTTTGAAATAGCCACGTTTTCAGATGCTTTCGAAAAGTGAGAAGATGGGTCTCTGATCGTAGCTGCAGGGGTAGAGTATTCCATAGCCTAGCTATGTTATACGTGAAGGAGCTACCCCCACTGCGTGTCCTGTGAATTTTGGGGATGACGGCCAGCCTCATGCTTGCGGAGCAGGGAAGTTTCCTGGGTTGATAAAAGGTAATGAAGGAGTTAAAAATGGTGGGGCCTTTCCCCATCAGGGTTTAGTGGGCTATGCAAAGGGATTTGAATTTAATTCTTTCCAGAATAGGTAGCCAGTGTGAGGCTTTCAGACATGGCTTTGCGGATTGCGTTCTTGGCACTCCAAGCAGCACCCTGGCTGCACAGTACTGGGCCGCTTGGAGTTTCCTAATGGTAGATTTGGGTGCTCCTAGGTATAAGGAGTTACCATAGTCCAGGCGCGAGAGAACCAGGGCCTGGACCACTGTTCTTCTTGCCCGACTGGGGAGGAGGGGGAGCATTTTCCTCAGCATTCTGAGGATGCCATAACACGCACGGCCACTTCCACAGCTTCCTGCCCAAATTTTAAAGATTTGTCAAGCCACACTCCCAAACTTTTTATCTTGGGTTTTGGGGTGGGTGCTTGTCCTAGACGTGTCAGCCATTGCAGTTTGAAGTCAGTATTGGGTAAGTTACCCAAGTACATGATTTCTGATTTGTCGCCATTGAGCTTAAGGCAGGAGTTTCTGCATCCATATAGCCACCTTCTCCAGGCATGTCTCTAGGTCAGAGGGGGCATTGTGCGGGCGCTTTAAAGAGACCACTAGCTGGGTGTCATCAGCATATGTGATAATTTTTATCCCAAATGGAAGGACAATGTCCGCCAGTGGCCTCATATATACCTTAAATAAGGTAGGACTCAGGGAAGATCCCTGAGGTACTCCATACCTAAGAGGGCAGCACCTTGAGGTGGCTTCTCCTGAAAACACTTGAAAGGTTCTCTCGCTGAGGTACGATTGGATCCATGCTATTGCTTCCCCTGATACTTCTACATTCCCAAGCCGGTTCAGAAGAATATCAAAAGTTAACAGTGTTGAATGCGGCACTTAGGTCGAGGAGAATGATGCCCACTGCTCCTCCCTGATCTATAATCTTTTTAGATTCCTCAACTACAGAGATAAGAGGTGGTTCCATGCCCAGAAGAGGTCGGAACCCTGTCTGAGAGTGGTGCAAGCTATTACGGGATTCTAGGAAGGCTGAAAGGACAGAGTTGACATGTTTTTCCAGAATCTTACAGACCATAGGTAGTAGAGATATTGGTCTGTAATTACTCAAGACATCTGGATTAAGAGTTGGTTTCTTCAGTAACGATCTCACCATAGCAAGTTTCCAGGGCGGTGGGACCTGGCCGTTGGTAATGGAGAGATTTAGGACTTCCAGTATTGTTGGTAGCACCACCTCTTTGACCAAAGTTAAAAAGGACCATAAAGCAATTTAATCTGCCGCAATGGCACCCCCATTTCAGCTACGCCCTTGAACATGCTCAGGAATGGACTTATTATTCCCCAAGGTCCCCAGTGATATCAATAACAGCCAATTGGGAGAAAAGAGAGGAAGGGCACAAACCCCATACAAAGCGATCTCTGAAGAAGTCTAGAACCTGCAAGGCATCCCAGAAATGAGGAATCCATTGAAATATCTCACAACAAAGTGTATTGTTCCCGGAGAGGGGACACACTGGACACATTGCCAGCTTGCAAGTTCTCTGAGCAAAGAAAATAATGACAAATCAAGTGTAGGTTTAAGTATGCTCAGGAAAGAATGCAGTGTGCCAACAGGACCAAGAGGGCACGATTTTGTGCAGAGCTGGCCTTTGTTAATGGAGCGCCTTGGGCGAAACCAAATGTGATGCCCCCTTCACTGTTTTCTTTGGACCCGAGGAGTCATTATAGGAGGCTGCTGCAGTGGACTCCACCGCCCCTCTGGAGGCCTGGGCGTGGGGCCCGCTTGCACATGCCAATGGCTGACCCTGATTTTGTGTCACCCTTCCTGTGTGTGTATATATGCATCTTAACAACCACGTTTTTTATACCCAACCTCAAAGCTGTCTCCCTAAACTGGGCAGAAAAGAACTGAACCAGGATGGTAACTGAATATCATATTTTGAATATCATTCTACAAACATATCATAGCAAAACTACACCTAAAATATAAAAAAAAGTATATATAGGTAAGTATAGGTTTACTATACGTAACTCCACATATATGTACCTTAACAATATACATGTCTTCAAAGTACATAGATGTATAGTTAATAATAATAAGGCTATACCTGACATACTTGGTGTGGTTTTACCCCAACATTTTTGCCTTCAATCCTCCTGGTTTTTCTGACTTTGTTTTTGTTGGCCTTAGGACTCTGCACACTGCTAACCAGAGCTAAAGTGCTTGTGCTCTCTCCTTCAAACATGGTAAGATTGGCTTACACCCAATTGGGACACTTAAATTTCTTTAAGCCCCTAGTAAAGTGGTACTACATGTATTCGTGGCCTGTAAATTAAATGCTACTAGTGGGCCTGCTGCACTGATTGTACTGCCAACTTAAGTATCCCTTTAAGCATGCCCCAGGCCTGGCATTGCAGCCTGTATGTGCAACTTTAAACTGCTATTTCGACCTGGCAAAATAAACCTTTTGAGAGGCCTTAATCTTCCTTTTTAATATCATACAAGTCACCCCTAGGGTAGGCCCTGCAAAACCCATAGGGCAGGGGGCAGTGCATTTATAAAGTTGGTCATGTACTTTTAACTTTTACATGTCTTAAATTCATTCTTCACTACTGCAAGGACTTCCTCTCCCTTAGGATATCATTGGGTTACCTTATTACATTTAATAAGCTGTAACTTTCGAATGGAGAGCAGATTGAAATCTTCGAGTGTGATGTCTAAGAAATTGTCATTGTCATTTAAAACCCTCTTTAATGGTAAACTCAGATTTTAGGTCACATTTCTGAAAATATCACTTTTAGAAAGTTGGCATTTTCTTCTTCCAACCATTTGGTGCCTGCAGTCTGTATCCTGGGTCACATGGCTAGGTGTAGATTGCAGTTGGTCTTTGTGTAGTGCTCCCAAACAGTGAGGCAAAGGGGAAATAGATGTTGGCAGGCTCGGCCATTTCTGACTTGATAGGGGAGAGGAGCTATCACCTACCACACTTGCACATCACAAAGACTCTGGGGTCGAATCCGATCCCGGTCGGAGGCGCACCTAATACCATTCGGCCGGGAAAAAAGCCAGGCGAATGCCTGTTTCCCGACCGATTCGCACATACGTCCGAACGAGCAAGTACGATGCGCACAACTGCCCAAATCCCGACCCAGTCGTACTCACCCAATACAGGTCCTGTTCTCCGACCGATGCGGATCCGGAAATGCAGAATCGAGTCGCACGGAAGCCAAAATGCAGTTCCGTCCGGCCGGACAAGTACGATGCGCTTTCCGTACGCGCCGAACCCGTCGCTACGCACGGCACGTCAAAGCATCCGGGAGAGGCGTACATAAGCTCCGATTCGCGCCACAAGACGATCCACGGCTACGAGACGAACACGCCAGCGACGAGGACGAGGCAAAGCAAAGAGAAAGACGAACGAGACGAACCAACCATGAATCCCATCGCGCAGGTCCTACCAATACTCTACATCTATTACCGGAACAGGCACGGACGCGTACGGCGCAGAAGGTAAGTCAGACACCAACCACAAAAACAAACTACACGTACCCGACATATCACACACACAGAGGGATGCAGAAATTACTCACACCAGCAACAGCAGCACCATAGGGGCGGGATGGCCATCACCAATGCCACATATACACATAGGGGCCTGGATGCCAACAACTAACACCACCCCTACCCAGGGGTGCTAGATGCCTGTCACTCCTACCACCTCTACCCATGGGGGCTGGATGTCCACCACCACTACCACCCCTACTCAGGGGTGCCAGATGCCTACCACTACTACCACCTCTACCCATGGGGGCTGGATGCCTACCACTACTACCACCTCTACCCATGGGGGCTGGATGGCTGTCGCTACTACCACCTCTACCCATGGGTGTCAGATGCCTACCACTACTACCACCTCTACCCATGGGGGGCTGGATGCCCACCACCACTACCACCCCTACTCAGGGGGGCTGGATGCCTACCACTACTACCACCTCTACCCATGGGGGCTGGATGCCTGTCACTACTACCACCCCTACCCATGGGGGCTGGATGCCTACCACTACTACCACCTCTACCCATGGGGGGCTGGATGCCTGTCACTACTACCACCCCTACCCATGGGGGGCTGGATGCCTACCACTACTACCACCTCTACCCATGGGGGCTGGATGCCTACCACCACTACCACCTCTACCCATGGGGGCTGGATGCCTACCACTACTACCACCTCTACCCATGGGGGGCTGGATGCCTACCACCACTACCACCTCTACCCATGGGGGGCTGGATGCCTACCACTACTACCACCTCTACCCATGGGGGCTGGATGCCTACCACCACTACCACCCCTACTCAGGGGTGCCAGATGCCTACCACTACTACCACCTCTACCCATGGGGGGCTGGATGCCTACCACTACTACCACCTCTACCCATGGGGGGCTGGATGGCTGTCACTACTACCACCTCTACCCATGGGTGCCAGATGCCTATCACTACTACCACCTCTACCCATGGGGGGCTGGATGCCTGTCACTACTACCACCCTTACCCATGGGGGGCTGGATGCCTACCACTATTACCACCTCTACCCATGGGGGACTGGATGCCTACCACCACTACCACCTCTACCCATGGGGGCTGGATGCCTACCACTACTACCACCTCTACCCATGGGGGGCTGGATGCCTACCACTACTACCACCTCTACCCATGGGGGCTGGATGCCTGTCACTACTACCACCCCTACCCATGGGGGCTGGATGCCTACCACTACTACCACCTCTACCCATGGGGGGCTGGATGCCTGTCACTGCTACCACCTCTACCCATGGGGGCTGGATGCCTGTCACTACTACCACCTCTACCCATGGGGTGCAGGATGCCTGTCACTACTACCACCTCTACCCATGGGGGCTGGATGCCTGTCACTACTACCACCTCTACCCATGGGGTGCAGGATGCCTACCACCACTACCACCTCTACCCATGGGGGGCTGGATGCCTACCACTACTACCACCTCTACCCATGGGGGCTGGATGCCTGTCACTACTACCACCTCTACCCATGGGGGCTGGATGCCTGTCATTACTACCACCCCTACCCATGGGGGCTGGATGCCTACCACTACTACCACCTCTACCCATGGGGGCTGGATGCCTGTCACTACTACCACCTCTACCCATGGGGTGCTGGATGCCTGTCACTACTACCACCTCTACCCATGGGGGGCTGGATGCCTGTCACTACTACCACCTCTAGCCATGGGGGGCTGGATGCCTGTCACTACTACCACCTCTACCCATGGGGGGCTGGATGCCTGTCACTACTACCACCTCTACCCATGGGGGCAGGATGCCTACCACCACTACCACCCCTACTCAGGGCGTGCCAGATGCCTACCACTACTACCACCTCTACCCATGGGTGCCAGATGCCTACCACTACTACCACCTCTACCCATGGGTGCCAGATGCCTACCACTACTACCACCTCTACCCATGGGGGGCAGGATGCCTACCACCAACAACACCCCCACTCACAGGATGGCTAATGCATGACACAACAAGCACACACCAACATAAGGAATGCAACAAAAAGACACACCCCCAACACCATGACAAGCGTGTGTAGACTGTGTCAAATGCCTACAACACTGAACATGACTTTGAACATACAAATGTGTGTGGCCCCCACAATGCAAGCAGACCATGACCACTGTGGCAATGGGGTCCAACCCCCATCATCACAGTGACCATAAGGTAAGTGTGGGGTCCATAGCTGAAGCACATTTTGAACATTGTGGCAATGGGGTCTAAACTCCCATCATCACAGTGACCAAAATGTAAGTGTGGGGTCCATAGCTGAAGCACATTTTGAACATTGTGGCAATGGGGTCTAAACCCCCATCATCACAGTGACCAAAATGTAAGTGTGGGGTCCATAGCTGAAGCACATTTTGAACATTGTGGCAATGGGGTCTAAACCCCCATCATCACAGTGACCAAAAGGTAAGTGTGGGGTCCATAGCTGAAGCACATTTTGAACATTGTGGCAATGGGGTATAAACCCCCATCATCACAGTGACCAAAATGTAAGTGTTGACATTGAAAAAGCTGCAACTGCCAAACTGCATGGATGATTCCTGGTCACAGAACAACAAACACATCAGTGGCAAAGTAGTGCTTGTGTCCCATAGCAACATAGATTGGGGGAGGCAAACAGTGCAGTGCAAATAAGACATACCTTTGGCCATGTGCAGACAAACATCACCCATGGGGGCTGACACTGTCAACATCCATCAATGACACAATGACAGAAGTGACCATCATAATGCAGACCCACATATTTGCACCAATGGGCACACTAATGTAGATACCCTGTGGAGACTGTAGATGTGAGGTGAACAAATAACATACCATGGCAGCAATGGGACACACAAACAATGATCATTGTGCTGACTGATGACCTAGGAGTCCCAGGGACAGCAGCTGAAACCCACCAAACAACATACAGCCAATAGCACACTAAAGATATGCCAATGCAGTGGTGCAGATGCACAAACAGGCAGACCCACACTGCACATCAAACACAACAGGTGAGGGGGGTGCCAGTGTCCCCAGGCAACCACACAACACATGATGAGGCCTCAATACCAATTACACAGATGCACATACAGTGCCACACAAAAGTAACTCATGGATCCAAATCCCCTATGTGGGCAATCAGGCATTGTTAGATGAGAGGGAGCACAAATAACACATGTCACACAAGCTTGTAGGAACAGCAACTAACACAGCAAGAGACAGACCCACCACAGCACTACCCCCAGGGACCCCATATTGTGCTGACACTAGCCTGCATGATAATCCCACTGTGATGACAATGTTAGATGTCGTTCACACTGTGAACCCCAGCCATGTGTCCTGAGCAACTAACTACCATCACACCTACACAAGCTCCAATCAATCAGCACGGCCTGCCAGCCAAGGCCAATATGGAGGTAGGGGTCTGGCCGTGCAACAACTCACTTTTGCACACACTCAACACCACACACCCTGATCTCCACCAATGTGCAGCAGTGAAGCTCACATGGACTGGTGACATTGCACATGCACCCATGACAATACCAGGGGTGGTGGTGGGAACCAAGGTGCAGAAACCCATCACACATGGCCAGTCAACAAGACTTGTCAATGTCTGACACACAGCACAGTATGCTGTACATGGGCATGATGTGAAATCCACCACAATCAATGGGATCCTGGCCATAGTCACACACCAATGAAGAAGCCAAGGTGACACACGAAGAACACACGTACACAACTACCAACATTGCAGCTCTGACCCTGAGGAGTGGCAGCTGTCACACACACAACATGCCACAATCACTGTAATCTAACACAAACTGTAAATCACATTACTCGTGTAAACAACAAGTGCCAAGGGGAATCCTGAATGTGTCCCATCTGCGTTTGCCCGCATCCCCAGCACTGACAACAAAGACAACCTGGGATGACAACCTCATGAACATTAGTTTGCCATGCACCCACATCACAGAGAAACCAGGTCCAAGATGCTGGATGAACACAGAACAACTCAGCAAGCATCACAAACAGGAACATCCCTAGGAACACAGCCTGTGTAGGAAAAGGGAAGGGAACACGCACAGACATGCTTACACAACACAGGCCCACGCAATGTCACCAGATTACACACTGCCATGAGGGCACACCACTCCTTTGGACGGTCCACTGTGCCAAACCTTGTCTGTGCATGACCCAAACATGTTAGCAGAACACTCCGTCAGTTAGTCAACAACCACAACACACAGAAGGCTCTGCTCACATCAGCCTGGGTACGGGGGTGTCACGTCAGTCATCTGCACACACACCAAACACGTGTCAAGCAAGTTGCACTGTATACACAGATGAGTCCTTCGACATTGATGTTCAAAACTGCATGTCCAGTGGAGCTGGGCACACAGTCAGGGAAATTGGAACATTGAACAGTGGTAAGCACACCAGATGTGCATCAGTGTAAGACAAAGATGTTCATTTACTAATGCAAAAAGGACATCCCTGTGTCAAATGCTGAACATTACACCCTCAGACTGTAGCAAAGGATGCCATAGATCCAGAATACAACAGGACACATATCCCATGGACCACATGGAGTCCATCACTGCAACACTTCATCGTCCTGATGTGAACACTATTACAACTGCAAATGCAGGATGCTACTCATCCACATCATGTACATCAAAAGAAAACCCAAAAGTAAACACAAAGAGGCTTTATTCAGCAAATGTCAGGGTAAAAACGGAAGTCCAAAAGAAACTAAGGCCAATGGCCAGTCCAAAATCACAGTACCAACGGGGTGAGAAGTGACAACTGGTCACACAATGCTTGCCTGCACTGGTACGGTTGGGGGACATCACCCTTGGAAGGGCATACAAGGGGCAGGCCAGGCACCACAGGGACAGGATCAGGGGATGGCAGAGTGAGACAGTGAAGGGGTGGTGGGTGCAGGAGTGTCACCGGCAACTGCAGTGGAGGTGTCTGACTCAGGGGGGGCCGGCACCACCGTGGTACACGTCAGTTGGTGTGGGTGCCGCAACCACTGCAGTGGGCTGGACTGATGTAGTGGACTGGGTACCCACTGCAGTGCCCGAGTCAGATGTGGTGGTTGTGGACTCCACTGCAGTGCATGACTCCAAGGGAGTGGAAGGGTGGGCAGATGAGGTGGGCAGGACAGAGGGGGTGGACCCGGTCCCCACAACAGTGCCACTAACAGGCAGAGCGTCTGGGTTGGGGGTGGAAGAGCAAGTGGCAGGGGGGAGGGCCTAAGCAGTCTGGGGATGTGCTATCAGTGTGTGGGGGAACCTGGGGCAGGGTGTGGCGGGGGAACCTGTGCAGTGGTGGCCTGGGGGATGGAGGAGAGAGACTGGGTGCTGGAGCTGCGTGGTGGTGGTGGTGGGGTCTTGCTCTTCCTGCTCTGGGGGACTTCCGAATGGGCTCCTGTGTCTGCCTGCACCTGGGGGAGGGTGTCCGGGGGCGAGGGGCACTCCTCTCTGTGTGGGTGGACTTCCTCTTCCCCTGGTGTGCTGGGTCAGCAGGAATGGTGGGGAAGAGGCCGAGGTCACACAGGAAGACCTGCTGTGTATGTGGGGTAGCAGGGGAGGCAAGGGAAGGGGTCTTGGAGGGAGAGGATTTGGAGGACTGCGGAGTGAATGTGGATGCCTGTGTGTGTGTGTGTTCCCCATCCCATGTGTCTGTGGTATCAGTTCCCTGAGGATGCTTGTGTGCACGTCTTGCCTTACTCTTGGGTGTGTCTGTGCTGCTTGTGTCTGTGTGTATGGATGACTGTGCAGGTGTGCATGTGCTTTGGACAGGTAGGGGGGCAGGAAGTGTGGATGGGGCAGAGGTGGGAGGGGTGAGGGACTGTTGGAGGAGGGACACTGCTGCCGTCAGGGAGGAGTCCATGGACCTATTGCTCCTCTGTAGGGCAGACATACCCGTCGAGATGCCCTCCATGAACGACACCAGCTGTGTCAACAGAGTGGTGTGTGCATGGAGGACCATCAGCATTGCTGTCTGTCCTACATGGAGCTGCCGAAGGAGGTACACAGCTTCCTCACTCAGGGCAGCAGGGGACACGGGGGCAGGGGCTGCGGTGCCTGGCATGAAGGAGACACGCTCCCGAGCACGGGAGCCTCCACGGACCTCAGGAATGGGAGCCGATGGGAGGGCGGTGGTGGTGGTGGTGGTGGCGGGGCCAGACAGACTAGCTGGCCTTTGGTGGCTGCCGAGACCCGCCTCCACAAGGGAGTCATCCTCCGAGCTGCTGTGGTCCCCAGCTGAGGTGGATGGTGCTGAGGACTCCTCGGTGTGGCTCCCCTCGCCCTCCCTGCCACTGGGTCCCTCTGACCACTCGTCCAATGCTGACCCAGTCTGGCTGCGCTGCTCCTCCTGGTCCGTGGGGCTGTCCCCTCCTGTGGCCGTGGATGTATCTGCAAACAATTAGGGAAACAGACAAACATCAGTTACCTGCACTGACCGCACACACCACAGTAAGTACAGCACATTACAGAGCAAGCCCTGGCATCCTTAGTTGAACATTGCCTAAAGTCCTCACACAGATTCGGGAAGCCAATTGTCAGTCTGATGGTCAACCATGGGACTCACACCCCTCCTGCCCTTGCACCCATCTGTCTGGTGCCTGTCTGATGGTAAGACCCCAGTGTGGACACATGCACCACCTACACAGTTGTTGGACATTGCAGGGAACACGGTGAAGCATGTGAACATACACACATCACATCTCTTGCCACTGAGTCAGTGCAGGTGTCCGGATAAAGGGATGGCCAGATTCTAATTAGGAATGCATGTGATGCATACCAGCACCATACACCATGATGCACCCATGTCCGGATAGTCAATGCCACAATGGGGTGCATGTTGCACATGTCACTCCCCTGCAGGATCAGTCCCAGGAAGTTGAATGCCATGACACAGGAATACGTGCAAAGTCATACATTACTGTCTCAAGTCACATGGCCATGGCAGCCAGACAACAAGTCTGCACTGTGTCACAATCCGAGGGCATGGGGAATGCAAGTTATGTGACTGACAAGTGCACATGTCCATCCCCCAAAAACCACATCATCTGTACTACTATTTGTCCACGTCATACCAACTGGACATATGGGGGACATGAAACACAACTCCCTGAACATGAGCACCTCACAGTGTGCTATGAATGAAAATACAGCTGCTTGAAAGTCACAGTCGCAAACACCTGTGTGCACAGTCAAGTGATCAGACACCTATAAGTCACAGAAGTATCGTCTATCATGGTCACATCTCAGATGGCATGCTGAGCCCCAAACGATGAACATACCAGTAGTCCTGACAACGAAAACACAGCACAATGAGACAGAGGCAGACACCTGAGGGTACATTTCACTGACCACAACATGCCAGATGATACACAGGAGTGGGAGTACAGAGTGTATTGTATGCACTGGAGTAGGCATGACTGTCCAGATCCACCTGTAAGAGGGATGAGTCCTGGACAGTAGGCAGGTGGCTAAGCATGTGTGACACACTGGATACACATACTCCTGAGGCCCAAATATTGTTCCCACCAGCAGCATGGGTGTGTGCCACATTCCCCAGGGACATGTGGTGAGTCAGAGCAGCAAGCGGACCACATATCAAAGTTACACGCAGATCACATGTCAGAACTTAGGCATTGTGTAAGCAATTGACCCACCCATGAATTGCACAACATAGTCACGGGAACAAATGCTGTCCTCCACCTTGAGCAAAGCAAAATGCAATGACACAGTCCCCAAATTAGACAATTTCCTGACTATAAGGGCCACACATATGCGTATCAGAGGAGAAGTGGGCATGTAACAAATGAGGGACATGGGTCCTGGACCACATGACTGATGTACTGTGGAAGTTTAACCAGGCCAGAGGAGGGCACATAGCATGGCAGAAAAAGTGCACAGTGCAGTCATGGACTCACCCCTCCTTGCTGCTGTCTGTCCTTCAGCTGCCCATCCAGGTCAGGGAAGACCACCGCCAGGATCCGGAGCATGTGGGGGTCAGGGTCCGGTGTCCGCCCCTCCTGCGAGGAGGCGACAGCTTCAGCTGGACCCTTGCGATCCTCCGGGTCCAGCCACGAAGGTCCTGCCACCTCTTTTGGCAGTTGCGGATCCTGCGCCTGTAGACCCCCACGGATCTTACTTTCCGGGCGATGGTCAGCCAGATTTCCTGCTTCTGGTGGGCATCAACCTGTGAGGATGACAAAGTGAAAAGGCCATTACTACACATGCAACATATACGTGCATCACACAGTTGGATATACATGTCTCAATCACAGGGGCATATGATGTACACAGGCAGTGCAACAATGGCTATGAACAGTTTGCCAGCAGTCACTACATGGTATCATTGCATGGGAAGTAAACCTAGTTGGAATGCACTGTTACTGCACTGTACCAGTTCTGTGCATGTGACTACACACTTTGGGGTGTGACAACTACTCAGTGGGCATGCTAGCCAGTGGTGTGCACACTGAAAGCCCTGCTAGTCAGACAACATGCACAATTAGTGAGGCAGTGGACAGCACACTCACCTGCTCCCCTGGTGTCCCATACAGCTTGCTGTACTGTGGAAGGAGGCTGTCCAGCAGGGCCTGGTTCTCCTCAAGGCTGAAGGCTGGGGCTCTCTCCACAGTATGTGCCATTGCAGGAGCCAGAGGATGCATAAACAGCAGCAGTGTTGGTGGCAGATATCGTCCTGGAGCATGTAGTGCAGGCAAGTGAGCTCTCAGGGGAACAGCCAGCATTATATGTGTGCTGCAGAGGCAGATACTGTCCCATGTGTGCAAAGTGATAGGTCCAAGTCATTTGCATCTTCTGAATTTGACCTATCCATGGAATTGCAGCACTAATACACGCCCACAGCATCCTTCAAATCTTCAACTTCATGACACCCATGATTTTGCAACATTGTTGTGGCTGGCCAACTGAATTCACTGCATCAGATTCGTTGGAGCTTCGAAAACGCGTCCATTGCCATGCCAGGCCGCAGCCAATGTGTGCGCACCGTTCGGTCCATTGCTGTACAACACGTACCAGGCATACAACGCGTACCCGCTCACATTCAATGCAATGGGCCGGCCGGGCACACCGATCGGTCCATTGCTGTACAACGCGTACCAGGCATACAACGCGTACCCGCTCACATACAATGCAATGGGCCGTCCGGGCACACCGATCGGTCCATTGCTGTACAACGCGTACCAGGCATACAACGCGTACCCGATCACATACGATGCAATGGGCCGGCCGGGCACACCGATTGGTCCATTGCTGTGCAACGCGTACCAGGCATACAACGCGTACCAGCTCACATACGATGCAATGGGCCGGCCCGGGCACACCGATCGGTCCATTGCTGTACAACGCGTACCCGCTCACATACAATGCAATGGGCCGGCCGGGCACACTGATCGGTGTATTGCTGTGCAACGCGTACCAGGCATACAACGCGTACCCGCTCACAAACGATGCAATGGGCCGGCCGGGCACACCGATCGGTCCATTGCTGTACAACGCGTACCCGCTCACATACGATGCAATGGGCCGGGCACACCGATCGGTCCATTGCTGTGCAACGCGTACCCGCTCACATACAATGCAATGGGCCGGCCGGGCACACCGATCGGTCCATTGCTGTACAACGCGTACCAGACATACAACGCGTACCCGCTCACATACGATGCAATGGGCCGGCCGGGCACACCGATCGGTCCATTGCTGTGCAACGCGTACCAGGCATACAACGCGTACCCGCTCACATACGATGCATTGGGCCGGCCGGGCACACCGATCGGTCCATTGCTCTACAACACATCCCTGGACAGGTCACACGCATATGTCACCATGCTGGTCACTGGTGAACCTATGCCAGACACATTTACTTTCCAGGGACTCAGGGGCACACCTACAACACCACACCCAGTCCACACTGTCTATGAGGCATGTGTGGCAGCATAACCTTATCTGTGTATGGGGGTGAACATGTGGATTTTGGGGTGGCACTTGGGGGCAGACACACCCAGGCTGTGCACGTGTTAATGGGGACAGGGTCCTTTGTGTGTTGTGCACCTGACCGCTGTGGTGTGCAACCTTTCATTTCTGAGCATGTGTCATGGTCACATTTCCAGGTTGTGTATGTGTATGACATGTCACATACCCCCAGGCTCACATGTGGGAAGGCATGTACGTCACAGGGTGGCCCATTCCAACAATAGTGATGTCCCTCCACAGTCTGTGTGCATGTTGTGTGTCACATGTCTCTGACTCCATGTGCACAATGGGAGACAGTCTCCACATCCACGTGGTTTGTGCATGAACTTTGATGGTGTGTGTGTGTGTGTCACAGACGTCCATGTCTGTCCTGCAGAGGCTACAGGGGCCACTACCTGTGGGTGTCATGTTTGTTTTTCTGACGTGTACATGATACGGCATGTCATGCCAGTGTCCATGTGGCAAGAAAGGCTCCCTGGGAATCTACCTGTCAATGAGCTGTGATGCCTGTGGAGCATCTGTCCAGACATGTCACTGTGGTATGTGTGTGGAACGTGAGAGCAGTTAATGGGTACTGTGACACAGCCTAATGGTGTCCCATAGCACACCCTGGAACCTGTTGTCAACACTTGTTGAACAGAGATGTTAGATGATGTCCATGTAGGTGCCATATATGTCCAAACGGAACGACACACACATCAAGTATATGTTGATGATGTATCATGTGAAATTGAGTATGGTGAACGGCACCTAGGTGGGGTGACTGACAATCTTGCTTTCTTCACCTATGCACTGCAGGGCTCCTGCTGTCCATCGACCATTCCCAGACCTGGCAACGATGGTGGAACGTGACAGCATCCGACGGTACCGCTTCACCAGGCAGCTGATTGAGGATTTGGCAGTGCGGTTGGCCCCACATTTGCAGCCTGGCCGGCCGTATCCTACAGCTCTGACCCCCAAGGTGAAGGTGATGGCAGCCCTAAACTTCTTTGCCACCGGTACCTTTCAACACACTGTGGCAACTACTGGTGGGATGTCACAGACTATGTTCAGCCGTGTGCTACGCGATGTTTTGGGGGCAATGTTGGGATACCTCAACCAGTACATCTATTTCCCAACACGTCAACGACTCACTGACGTCAAGAGTGACTTCTATGCCCTGGGGAGGATGCCACATGTAATTGGCTCCATTGATGGGACACATGTGTCTTTGATACCACCACAGGCACATGAGCAGGCATACCGCAACCGTAAACATTATCATTCGATCAATGCTCTGGTGGTATGTCTTGCAGATATGACCATCTCACATGTGTGTGCCCGTTTCCCCGGTTCGGCACACGATGCCTACGTGATGAGGAGTAGTCGCATCCCGAGGATGATGTCACAGATGCCGAACCAGCGTGCCTGGCTTGTTGGTGTGTACTGACTTTGTACCATTGTGTGTGTTCTGCTATGTTGTTTTCCGCACACATTTTCAAATTGGCTAATGTGCAATTGTCTGTCTGTAGGTGATTCGGGTTACCCCAACATGCCGTGATTGCTGACACCCCTCAGGAACCCTGTGACACCAGCCCAGATGCGCTACAATGATGCACATGGTCGGACGAGGAGGGTGATTGAGCGGACCTTTGGTCTCCTGAAGAGCCGCTTCCGCTGTCTGGACAAGACAGGAGGGGCCCTCCCATATGCCCCAGCAAAGGTGTGCAAGATTGTCATCGTCTGCTGCATGCTACACAACCTGGCAGTGCGGAAGGAGTTGCCTCTCATCCTGGATGACGATGACCAACGTCCGCCACCTGTGGAAGATCCTGGCCTGGGTCACGATGCCAGTGAAGATGATGATGATGGTGATGTCCGCACACAGCTCATCACCAACTTCTTCAGCTGAATGTGAGTCTCCAGAGGGTTGTGATGTCAATGATTTGAGTTTGCATGATATGTGTGTGTGGTGCTCTGGTGCTGTTTGAGTGTGGCCATGTGCTACTTGACTGGATGCGTGCAGCGATGTGTCCTTGCAGGTGGTCTGTACTGCCCAACAGTGTTGACATGCTAACTTGGTTTTGTGTAGTTATCTCGTGACATGTATTAGACATGAGTATTGCCGTTCTGTGCTGTTCTTCATTGTTTTTGACTGTGTGTCATGTCTGTCCTTCACAGGGTGCTGCCGGAGTTGTCTGATCAACTTGGATCCCCCGAATCCATGATTCAACTTCCAAGGTGGAAGCAGTCGTTTCCCTACAGGTGATGTGCCACACACCCCTGGACTTTCTATCTTCTGTTTTTTTGACTTTGTGGCCACAGCCAGGTTGGATTAGCTTGCATTTGTAGTGGTAACAACATGTTGCAAATGTGTAATAAACCTGTGCTTCACTTTGGGTTGTGCGTTGTCTGTAGTCACACATCTGACTGACATTTGCTTACTGCACCTGTAGTCTAGTTGACAGTGACTGTGAATAGGTGGCGTGTCTGTGCATTCCACTGTATTTAGTTGCAACATCAGTATAGGTGATGAGTCTGATGGCCCTGGTGTGTATGTGTTGTGTGGCCCTAGTGGTGTGTCTCCCTCATATGTGTCACGTCGCCATGACTGACATGACGGGGTTGGACTTGCTGTAGCAGTTAGCATGCACAGTGTCATTTAGCAGATCACCATCTACATGACAAAAACCACGTTGGAATCACAACAGAGGCAGATATGGTGTATTGGTGAGTTTATTTACATACAGGTGTGAGGATGGTGCACAGGATGGTGGGTGCTGTACATATTAATTGGAATCCAAAGTTCCCATGTGTATTGGAAGTCTTGGTAGCTGACATGTCCAGAGTAAAGTCCACAGTCATCTGATGAATTTGGCCAACTAGAGCTCCCCATGTCATGTGGGAGAGTTGGGTTGGCTTCGACAGGGCGTGCAGTTTGCACACAGAGGAAAAGTTCCAGAACAGGTGTTGGCTTCCTGGGGGATGTAGATGGCCATCGGACTTTCAGTTTGGCCTCTTCGGATGGCCCCTCTTCTTGGGGGGACCCTCAGGTGCAGGCTGCGGCGGTGCAGGGGACTCTCTGCCAGAGTCCTCCTCCCTCCCTGTGGCATTTGCAGTTGTTTCAGCAGCAGTTGTTGTGGGCACACAGAGAGGTGAGGCCATGTTGGTGCTGATCTGGCGGAGGCATGTGAGTATGTCCCTATGCACCGCTGTCAGTTGTTCCAATGTTTCCCACTTGGACTCCATGCCAGACATGTGTGTCTCGACACGTGACATGTGTGTCTCGACATGTGACATGTGTGTGTCGACACGGGACATGTGGGAGTCCAAGCGGGCATGATGGGCAGCCTGCTGCTGTTGTATGTCCTTGAGGATCCCCACTACCTGGCTGACCTCTCTGGTGCTAGTCTGGTACGCATCCGCGATGCGTGCCAGTTGTGGGTCATCATGCAGTCCAGACCCCTCTGCAAAGAGCTGACCTATGTCTACCACCCCTCCCACCACCCCTGGCGACACGTGCAGGACCTGCGGTGGCACGCACAGGTGACTGTGGGCCCACTTGGGTGTTGTTCCTGGGCTCGTTGTCACCAGCTCCAGTTTGGGCCTGGGTCCCTGCGCTGTTGTCATCTGTGGTCCTTGGTCTGTCCGTGTTGGCAGGGGTGGCCTGTGTGTTGGCAGTTGTTGGAGGGGTGGGTGCAGGGGGTGCAGATGTTGGTCCTGCTGGTGCTGCATGATGATTCACACCGGAGGTTCCAGCTGGTTCTTCGCCATCCGAGGAGTGCAGTGGCTGATCCACACCAGTGAGCTCAGTGTTCCCCAGAGCCTGGGACAGGGACTCCTCCTCGTCTGCTGCTGTGTACCCATCATCACCTGTTTTGGGGGAGAGACACAGATTGTATGTTATGTTTCTACTGTACCCAGTGTCAGCCATCTTGTGAGTCCTTTTCCACTCCCTGTGATGTGAGCATGGTTGAGAGTGGTGTTGATGGGCCAATTGTGAGGGTGAGCAATATCTGTGCCTACAACTCCCATCATGCTATTGCCTCCACCCCCCTTCCCAGCATGCGCATCCTTCCTTCCTTTTGACTCTGCTTCCCTGTGGGGTGGGGTGCCTGTGCTGACAGGATGGCTGGGAGTGTTGTCCTGGCAGTTGTTTGGCTACAAGTCCCAATAGTGTCCCTGTGCTTCACACAGCATGACCCAGGGTGGTGGTTCTTTGTGGGATCTTCAGTTAGGATGTGAGGCATTGCATTCTCCCAGGTGGGTTATGTGGAGTTAGTGTTGAGGGGTGTGTGAGGGGAGGTCCTTGTAACTATGGTCATAGCTGTCAGTCCTCCTTCCCACCCAGCCAGATATCCCACCATGGAACGTGCTTCCATTGCAGGGAGTGCAAGTTGTCTTTCAGGATGTCAGTCAGTGGTGTCCTGCTGTTGGTTGTTGCACAGTTCCCAGCAGGGCCTTGTGCTCCCCCAGCAGTACCCAGTGTCAGCCATCTTGTGAGTCCTTTTCCACTCCCTGTGATGTGAGCATGGTTGAGAGTGGTGTTGATGGGCCAATTGTGAGGGTGAGCAATATCTGTGCCTACAACTCCCATCATGCTATTGCCTCCACCCCCTTCCCAGCATTCCCATCCTTCCTTCCTTTTGACTCTGCTTCCCTGTGGGGTGGGGTGCCTGTGCTGACAGGATGGCTGGGAGTGTTGTCCTGGCAGTTGTTTGGCTACAAGTCCCAAGAGTGTCCCTGTGCTTCACACAGCATGACCCAGGGTGGTGGTTCTTTGTGGGATCTTCAGTTAGGATGTGAGGCATAGCATTCTCCCAGGTGGGTTATGTGGAGTTAGTGTTGAGGGGGTGTGTGAGGGGAGGTCCTTGTAACTATGGTCATAGCTGTCAGTCCTCCTTCCCACCCAGCCAGATATCCCACCATGGAACGTGCTTCCATTGCAGGGAGTGCAAGTTGTCTTTCAGGATATCAGTCAGTGGTGTCCTGCTGTTGGTTGTTGCACAGTTCCCAGCAGGGCCTTGTGCTCCCCCCAGCAGAACCAAGTGTCAGCCATCTTGTGAGTCCTTTTCCACTCCCTGTGATGTGAGCATGGTTGAGAGTGGTGTTGATGGGCCAATTGTGAGGGTGAGCAATATCTGTGCCTACAACTCCCATCATGCTATTGCCTCCACCCCCCTTCCCAGCATGCCCATCATTCCTTCCTTTTGACTCTGCTTCCCTGTGGGGTGGGGTGCCTGTGCTGACAGGATGGCTGGGAGTGTTGTCCTGGCAGTTGTTTGGCTACAAGTCCCAAGAGTGTCCCTGTGCTTCACACAGCATGACCCAGGGTGGTGGTTCTTTGTGGGGTCTTCAGTTAGGATGTGAGGCATAGCATTCTCCCAGGTGGGTTATGTGGAGTTAGTGTTGAGGGGGTGTGTGAGGGGAGGTCCTTGTAACTATGGTCATAGCTGTCAGTCCTCCTTCCCACCCAGCCAGATATCCCACCATGGAACGTGCTTCCATTGCAGGGAGTGCAAGTTGTCTTTCAGGATGTCAGTCAGTAGTGTCCTGCTGTTGGTTGTTGCACAGTTCCCAGCAGGGTCTTGTGCTCCCCCCAGCAGAACCAAGTGTCAGCCATCTTGTGAGTCCTTTTCCACTCCCTGTGATTTGAGCATGGTTGAGAGTGGTGTTGATGGGCCAATTGTGAGGGTGAGCAATATCTGTGCCTACAACTCCCATCATGCTATTGCCTCCACCCCCCTTCCCAGCATGCCCATCCTTCCTTCCTTTTGACTCTGCTTCCCTGTGGGGTGGGTGCCTGTGCTGACAGGATGGCTGGGAGTGTTGTCCTGGCAGTTGTTTGGCTACAAGTCCCAAGAGTGTCCCTGTGCTTCACACAGCATGACCCAGGGTGGTGGTTCTTTGTGGGATCTTCAGTTAGGATGTGAGGCATTGCATTCTCCCAGGTGGGTTATGTGGAGTTAGTGTTGAGGGTGTGTGTGAGGGGAGGTCCTTGTAACTATGGTCATAGCTGTCAGTCCTCCTTCCCACCCAGCCAGATATCCCACCATGGAACGTGCTTCCATTGCAGGGAGTGCAAGTTGTCTTTCTGGATGTCAGTCAGTGGTGTCCTGCTGTTGGTTGTTGCACAGTTCCCAGCAGGGCCTTGTGCTCCCCACAGCAGTAGCCAGTGTCAGCCATCTTGTCAGTTGTTTTCCACTCCCTGTGATGTGAGCATGGTTCAGGGTGGTGTTGATGGGCCAATTGTGGGTGTGACCAATATCTGTGCCTACAACTCCCATCCTGCTATTGCCTCCACCCCCCTTCCCAGCATGCCCATCCTTCCTTCCTTTTGGATGGACTTCAGTGTGTGTGAGTGTGACAGCAATGGCAAGATGGCTGACAGTGTGGTCCTGTTGTTTGTTGGTGCCCAGTTCCCAGCAGGGCCTTGTGCTTCCACAGCTGTGGCCAGTGTCAGACATCTTTGAAGTGGCTTTTGACTCCCTGTGAGGTGTGCATGCTTCAGTGCTAACTTGCTGGGCCATGTAGGTGTGAGAGAGATGTTGATCTGTGACTACCACTCCCATCATGCTATTGCCTACACCCCCCCTTCCCAGCATGCCCATCCTTCCTTCCTTTTGAGTGGACTTCAGTGTGTGTGAGTGTGACAGCAATGGCAAGATGGCTGACAGTGTGTTCCTGTTGTTTGTTTGTGCCCAGTTCCCTGCAGGGCCTTGTGCTCCCCACAGCAGTAGCCAGTGTCAGCCATCTTGTCAGTTGTTTTCCACTCCCTGTGATGTGAGCATGGTTCAGAGTGGTGTTGATGGGCCAATTGTGGGTGTGACTAATATCTGTGACTACCACTCCCATCATGCTATTGGCTACACTGACTTGACCAGCATACACAGAATTCCTTCCTTTCAGTGAGCTTCCCTGTGAGGTGGTGTTCTAGTGGTGGGTAAATATCTGGGAGTATTTGTTGGTTCTATTTGTGCCACTGCCTTGCTGTATTTGTTGTTAGGTTTGTAGATGTCATGACACAGTTACATATCACTATGGGATGGCAGGTATTGTGTTTGTCTGACTAGCATTCACATCTTGGGATGGATATCTTTTGGTTGGTGTGTATTTGCTAAGTGTGCATGGTTTGCCTATCCCCTTGACTGTGATGTGTGTGTGTAGTCACACCATATTGTGTATATTAGTTGTGTACTCACCAGGCTCTGGGATGTCTGTTAGTCCGTATACGCTCACTGGTGGTAGGATGGCCCGCACCTTCTCCTCCCAGGGCCTGAGGTATATTGGTTTTGCAGGAGGGCCACTGCCGGTGTGCTGGCTGAGGAGGTAGTCCTTTTGAGTAGGTCCCTGACCCTCCTGCGCACATCATACCACCTGTTCTGGATGTCTTCCTTTGTGCGCAAACATGGTGATTGTGCGTTGACCCTGTCGACAATCCTCGCCCACATCTTGGTTTTCTGCGACATGGGGGTCTGTTGTGCCAATGTACCAAACAACTGTGGCTCTACCCTCAGGATCTCGTCTACCAGGACTTCCAATTCACAATCTAGGAACTTATGGTTCTTCTTTGGGGGCATGGTGATGGGTGGTGGTGGTGATTGATGTGTGTGTGTGTGCAAGTGGGGGTGTGTGAGTGTAGGTTTAGCTGGGTGTGTGTGAGGGTGCTATTTGTAGGTGTGGTAATGGTGTGTGGCTTGTGTGATGTATGAGCTGTGAGTGTGTCTGTGGTTGCTGTGTGATGGTGTTCTGTCTGGCAGGTCAGTGGAATTTGCAAGGGATCATGGTCGGGATTTGTGGCCTTTATGTAGGTGGAGTTGGAGGTGTGTCCTTGTTCCATTTTTTTTTCCTCTCTGTATTTATTGGCTTAGTGGTTGCTTGTTTGGCCCTTTTTATTTTTTTATTTTTCCTTGGTGTTTTTGGTGCATGTAGGAGTCGTTCTTGTGTCCGAGTAGGACGCTACATTTGTCTGGTGCGATCTTGTCCGACTCGTTCCCGCTGTGTGTCAGCTAGGTTTCATATGCGGCGTACGAGTCGGTCGCGTAGTATTGGGTTGCTTCGGCTGGGTTTTGTATGCGTGTCGGTCGTACGGCTTGTGCTCCGGGCAAGTCGGTCGTGTTTTGCATGCACAGCATCGTACTACGCGGGTCGGAGTTCGCGGGTACGTTTCGTTCGGGTTCAATCCGAGTGCGTGTCGGTCGGTTCGTTTCGCGTGATTTCCCGGCCGGATGCCTTGTTTCCGTCCGGCTCGGTTGGTCGTTTTGTATTCCGTCCGAGTCTGTCGGATTTCACATGCATTTCATCGTACTACCCGGGTCGTGCGGCGCCGGTCCGAGTCGGTCGGACTAAATTCCCGTATTGAGTCGGTCGATACGCTTTCCGGCCCGAATCGGAATCGGCCCCTCTGTCTTAGCACACGCACAAAGGATTTGACTCTAGCCTTTTGTGTCCCCAAAGAAGCTGGGAATCAGGGCAGGGATTTAGGAAATTCCAGGCACCCCTGGGGTGGAACCCTCTAGAACCGTCTCCTACTTCAAAGCAGGCACCAAGGATAAATAGTAGACCCTCAGACCCAACTCTTCAGCACACCTCTGGACCTGTGGAAGACTCAGAAGGACTGCTGTGCTACTCTGCTGCCCTGCTACTTTGATGCCCTGCTGCCCTGCTGCATGAGTGGGAAGAACTGGACCTGCATTATGAACCCAGGACCACCAGAGTTACTCCAAGGGCTATTTGGCTGGACTCCTGATCAGAGCTCATGGACAGAAAACGCTCCAACTCTCTTTAACCCTGCAGCTAGACTCTGCCTGCTGTGAGCCATAACCCCCCAAGCAGTGCCCCTCCAGTCCTGGGCCCTTGGAAGCAAGGCTAGAGGTGCTTTGCCAGCCCAGCTGTGCTCTTCACCAAATCTGGGGTAAAGCGGTGCAAAGCCCAGATCACTGACATAATATTGATGCGTAATAATGATGCATACAGTATCAAAACACAAAAATATCTGAAAATAAATTGCAATTACAAAAATATCGACTTCCTGTGCCTAACTAGTAAAACTACAAATATCGAGAACACAAATATCGTTGTTAAAAATATTGATTTTTACAAAAATCAGAAACAAAATATTGTCACCTTTAAATAAACATATATGTCAAAAATATCAATTCACACATTATAAAATACAATAATATCGCCAAAATAATTAAATTATGATGAATAAATATAAGAAAAATCACTTTTTACATACAATTATTAGAAATAAACCTAAAATATTTGTTTAAATGAAATATAAACATATTACATCACCAAAATATTTACCATCCGCCCAATAAATTATATAACTAAAATTATAACATTACAATAACAATATAGCCCCAAAAAATATTAGCATTAACTTGAAACACTTAGACAACAACTTAAATATTAATAAATATAAACCAACCAATAAAATCAAAGTATAAACAACTTACCAATAAAATCAGGCAAATAATAAAATCAACAATATAAAAGGCACACTAATTTAAACAACGTAATACTTAAAAACAACAAACGCTGCAAGACGAGAAAACTCTACCAGATTCTCTGACCAGACCATTAAGGAAAATATATATACATCTCAACAACTACCTAACCAAGTAAGTAAATCTTATATTTAAACTAAAACTTACTTGTTAATAAACGTAAAATTGTAAAATAGCAAATAATTGATAAAACAGTCTCCAACCTCTATCTCTTTACATAGGGAAGTTCATCCACTGCGACGCCAGGGCTGAGGAGGGGGCCAAGCCCACTGAAAACCGGGAGATCCTCGTGGGTCAGGGAGAGTGTCGGACTACACTCCCCAGACTCCCTTGCTGTGCCCGTCACCGTCCCAGCGCCAGGAGGCGCCTACATATCCCCAGCGCGAATAACGCAGCGCGGGAAGTTCATCCACTGCGACGCCAGGGCTGAGGAGGGGGCCAAGCCCACTGAAAACCGGGAGATCCTCGTGGGTCAGGGAGAGTGTCGGACTACACTCCCCAGACTCCCTTGCTGTGCCCGTCACCGTCCCAGCGCCAGGAGGCGCCTACATATCCCCAGCGCGAACAACGCAGCGCGGGAAGTTCATCCACTGCGACGCCAGGGCTGAGGAGGGGCCAAGCCCACTGAAAACCGGGAGATCCTCGTGGGTCAGGGAGAGTGTCGGACTACACTCCCCAGACTCCCTTGCTGTGCCCGTCACCGTCCCAGCGCCAGGAGGCGCCTACATATCCCCAGCGCGAACAACGCAGCGCGGGAAGTTCATCCACTGCGACGCCAGGGCTGAGGAGGGGCCAAGCCCACTGAAAACCGGGAGATCCTCGTGGGTCAGGGAGAGTGTCGGACTACACTCCCCAGACTCCCTTGCTGTGCCCGTCACCGTCCCAGCGCCAGGAGGCGCCTACATATCCCCAGCGCGAACAACGCAGCGCGGGACGCGCGCGGGGTGCGCCCGGACGAAGCCCGGACCAAGGGCGGACCCGTCTGTGCCCGTCAGGGGCCGAATGAGGCCGGGCTGGGCCAGCCCTCTAAAGCCTCATAGCCTTATAGCTGATTCGCATTTGGACTAAGGACTAAGGATTACCTGTTTAAGTAAGCACCCTGAATTGTATGTTTGCAATTAGAGAGCCTTGACAATGTCCAAAAGGAAGTTGAGCCATGTAGGCAACATAGTAAATGTACCAGGTCAAACATCACTGCTGTCTTACCTCACCGGGGCTATGGGGGCTATCGAAGACCAAATTAACACAGTAGAGGAAACCCTATCTAAGGGAAGGCGGTGCTCGGGAGGGGAGGCGGGAGGTTACAGTCTTAATTCCACAACAACCCTAAGAGAGATCCACATAGCTCAGGGTATTCAAAACGATAGCACATTAGAAACTACAGCCCTCATAGATGGGGGAGATGTGAGCGACTTAGCGGAGGACTTACGACCCCCCCTTAAGCGTATGAAAAACCCGAGCAAGGGAGAAAGCCCCCAAGCACATAAAACGGGAGTCCAAAACCCGGCGAAGCGGGCCAAACATACGCAAGGCAAGAAAAGGAAAACCCCTGGTAAATTGCTACCTTCAAAACAGCCTGTCCGTAAAAACTCAGCTATTACTGGGAAAATTACTTTGACAGCCCAAATGGAGGGACAAACACTGGTACTGGAAAATATATCTAAAAGTATAGATGCATTGCATAGCTACATGGTGGGAGCCCTAGAAAAATTGACCGAGAGAGTAGCAAACTTAGAGGGACACCTAATGGGAAAAAGTAACATTAATAAAAGAGTGGGTATCTCCCCGACTACACAGACAGAATCACGTCCAAATGGGCCCATTAGCACGAATCAAATAGTCATCCCAACCATAGCTGAGAGGGAGATTAACATCAGACCCTCACCTTCTGGACCCGTTATAGGCACCACGGATATATATAATGATATTGGGCCTAATAGATTGTCCGTAGAAAACACCAGATCTAAAAACAGTATGGGGATAACGTCCATGGGACCAAGGCTTAACTCGGACCATGTATTGTGTAATCGCCTTGATTTGCCCCCGGCTGCAACGCCGTATGTTGTAATTCTCGCTAATGTCCCTACTTTGTTGACCCCGGGACATGAATCATGGAGTGAACTTCGCAATAAATCACTCCATTGGTTGGGAAGACATTTTGGCTCTTGTGATACGCTATTTAAAAAATTTAAAATGGCAAGACGAGTTGCTTGGCTGGGCAAAGAACAAAAAGAATTTCAGGGAGACTGCATAGTTCTGACGTTTAGTGACCCCATGTTAGTACATGCCATTTTAACTAAGACAGGGAATTCTTTCTACAACAATTATGGAATTAATGTACTACCGCTAGGAGCTTTTTATCCACCTCATTCACTCGCCTGCAGGCCCGATGCAAAAAACCTGTAGGGGATTCCCACATAGAACCCTTACCTCGAGGAAATATCGCACTCTGTAATCGCTTTGAACCCCTAACCTCGTTGGAAGAGCTGGATTGACTAGCTCCAAACCAAGGGTGTGAGGTTCAAAGGGCGACCCCATGTATTCTAGGGAACATGATACTCGCACTCAGGATGAGAAAGCAGAAGGCAAAATACCCAACAAAGACAAAATCATGGGGGGGGACATATGTGTAGACCCACCTAATATTCAAAGTAGTACTGATAAAGGTTTTAATGAACACACCACACATGGGCTGCAAAGGATTGCCGAAGGAGAACTGACTAAGTCAAATAATAGTGGGATGTGTAAAATATTAACCTGGAATATCGCAGGGCTGGCAGCTAAAGTCAGAGACCATCAGTGGCTAACGCTCATAGAGGAACATGCCATAATTTGCCTCCAAGAAACGTGGGCAGTTAGGGATATACATTTACAAGGTTTTCAAACTTTCAACATCCCAGCAACTACAACTAAACAGGGGCGAAATAAAGGGGGCCTATGCACCTATGTTTCTAATGTGGCAGGGGTTAACAACGTAAAAAGTGTAAATGCCAGTGAGTTTTATCAGATATTGACAATGAACATGGGTGGGGAAAAGGACGTTGTACTAATAAATTTTTATAATAATATTCCTAAAACTTTGATAACGAATGTTTTCACCGACCTTTGTCGACTTTTAAAACATATTGAAGGCAAAATGTCCGGGGATATGTTTATTATATGGGCTGGTGATTTTAACTGTTATTTGTGCAAACATAGTGAACAGGGCATTTGTGGCTTGGGTAAGGACAGAGAAGATACACCCCCACATTTTGCCCATTCAAATATTGGGGACCTGTTAAATGAAATGATTTTCCAATTTGATTTAGGATATGCAAATGAGTTGTGCTCACCTCCGATACCTTTTCAAACGACCTTTAATGGTAGGGGTTGTAACTCAATTATTGATTTTGTTCTATTGTCTAAGAGGTATTCTTGTAATGTACTCACCTGTAATACCCTTGACATTGCAATGAGTGACCACTACCCAATTTGTTTAAATCTCCTATTGAGAGGCTTGGCGAGAGGAATTAATAGGAATACACGATATAATTTTGACATTCATCTTGCAAGTACTAACGGGTACACCTTAAATTGGGCAAAAGTGGATCCCGGGGCATTCCTCCAACGACTACTCAAGAAATCGAGAGAGGAAATAGATGTATGCCTCTCACAGGGCAGGGATGATGAAGAAATATTTTATGCTTTCCTTAAGATTACTAATGAGGCTCGGAAACTATTAACTAGGGAAAAGCGAGACGTATCGCGCAGTCCTTTGGGCTGGTTTGATAAAGAATGTACAAAGACGCACACTCTCTTGAAAAATACCTTGCATAGTGTGCCTAGATGCAAGGAAAAAATAAGGCAGGCCAGAATATCATATCGATCAGCCCTAAAGAAACGGAAAGTACAATTAAAAAGGGAAGCTTGGGAGTCCTTACATCAGGCCTGCTTAAGGAAAGATAATATTGGATTCTGGAAAGCGGTCAATGCTCCTTTTTTATTAATAGAGAGACCGATATTATAGACACGGCCATCACAGGAGAAAAGTGGGCAGAATTCTTTATGGGACTATATAATGAAGAGACCGTTAGTGAAACCATTACAGTAAGCGCAGTATTGGGCACCGAAGATAACATTAAATATGGACCCTTTCCCCTAGACATTGACATTTCTCTTGAGGAGGTTATTAGAGCATTAAAGGAAAGTACCTCAGGGAAAGCACCGGGCCCAGATGGTATCCCGGTGGATGTTTACAAATCGAACGTGGGGCTGTGGGCCCCAATATTAACAAATGTCCTAAACAGCTGTAATCATTATAGGTTCATTCCCACGTGGATGGATGCCATTGTGATCCCCATATTTAAAAAAGGGGATAGAAATGAACCAAGCTGTTATCGCCCCATCTCCTTACTAGATGCTCTCATGAAAGTCGCAGGGAGGGTCATTTTAAATAAACTCCAGACATGGATTGAAGACATGGGAGTCCTATCAAATCTTCAATACGGATTCCGCCCAGGCCTAGGTACAACGGAGCAGGGACTCAACCTATCATTAATCATAGATAAATATACAAGAGCAAAGAAGGGTAAACTTTTTCTTACCTTTGTGGACCTAAGCTCCGCATTTGACTGTGTTAAACATGAAAAATTATGGACCATTCTTGAAGAATTAAAGGTCGATCCACCACTGCTAACGTTCATTAAGGAATTATATAGGGGAGCAGGGGCGATGGTCCGTTTTGGGAGACAGGGGAGTGCTCACCTAAGTTCCCTATAAAAAGGAGTCAGGCAGGGGTGCATACTTGCCCCTCTGCTTTTCTCACTTTATATTAACAGTCTGGGACAACACTTGAGCACATATCAATGTGATTACCCAACCATAAAGGACACTCCCGTCCCCATCCTTTTATATGCGGACGACGCAGTGATAATGGCGCGGACGCAATTAGGACTACAAAGGTCTGTTAGTAACTTTGTTGCCTATATGAATGATAGGGGTTTAAGGGTAAATATCACTAAAACATATAGCATGAGTTGTGGTACAAACAGGAAAAAGATATGTGACATTTTTATCGATAGTAAAAAAATCGAAAGTACAGATACCTTTTCATACTTAGGTATAACCTTTGATAGGAAGGGGACTTGGAAAGCGGCCATGAAGGCTAGAAAATTGAATTTCTTAAGAGCTATAGGAGCGGTTATCAACTTTTCTAAGAAACTAGGTGGCAGGCCAGTCCCAGAGCTGCTGGCCATTTATAAATCCAAATGTATCCCAACAGGGACATATGGAGCTGGCATCTGGGGCATTGAAGAAGCAGAACAAATCCAATGCTGCGAAAATACTTTTATTCGTTACTTGTTGGCTGTTCCTAGTTCGACCGCTACTTTTAGCTGTCACAGGGAACTTGGCCTTCCTTATATTTCTGATACCATCAAAATTAGCCCCCTATTATTATGGCATAAGGTTTGGGCATCGGTGGAGACCGGTTTTAACAGAGACGTAATTTCTGATTGCCTTAAATCAGATAGAGTGGCTAATATGACATGGATCAACTATATAAAAAGATTCACATATGAAATTGGCCACCCAGAATATTTTGACTCCCCGAGTACCCTGGAAATGGTATCTAGAAAAACGCTAAGAGACAACTGCCTGAACCATCTTGAGAATAAGCGTTGGCTAGCGGAGAGGGGAAAAAAACAGTCATGGACAATCACTTGATGACCACATGTATAGGCTTACAACCTTATTTGATATTGGTTCAGAGTAGCTTTTGTCGCATGCTTTTGGCTCGCTTTCGCTGCGGGTCATTCTTTAGGTTGATCACATTTCCTGAAAAAAATGATTGGTCAGAAAGGTCGCCTATATGCCCATGCGATGATATTTCAATACAAACAACCTTGCATTGTACTCTGTTCTGCAAATATTATGTTGTACCAAGGAAAAAGTTCTTAATGCCCACCCTAAGAAGCTGGGGCTTAAAACAATGTAGAACAGCTCTACTTAGGCTACAACTGTTGGAAAATGAACAGATTATTATGATCATCCCCTCGTTTTTAAAGGCTGTTGTTAGGTATCGGAACACAATGTGATTTTTTAAATTTGTTTAGTAATAGTGATAAGTTCCGTATATCCGTTTTAATCATTGGTATGTTTTATGACTCTGGCCTATCTGATCAACTTTTTCTTTTAGAGGCTGCTGTCAGGTATTGGCACTCATATATATAATGGATTATTTTGCACGTAACACATTTAGGAAAATAAGATTTGTCCCTTTTATGTCATTGAATTATGTAACATAACTGTGATAAGTTTTGTATACTTGTTTTTATCATTTGTGTTTTCTGACCTGACTTGGTTTTTAACGATTTTATATTTAACCTTAAATAATCGATTGTTTATGATGCCCAACCCTAGATATTTTTAACAAAGCCTTAGGATATTGTGCCTTTTTATAAAACGCTTGAACAACTATTTTATGGAGATCCTTGTAGTTTTGCACATTTTTCAAATCAATATTTTACATGTACAATAGTTTTAACTTATTTTTCTTGTATTTCTTCTTGAGAACTTCATTATTTCCTTCTATGAATGCTGAATTTATTGTCCTACTGTATGCTTTTATGGATGTAAATATTACTCCGAATAAAGCTGTTTTTGATTTGATTTGAAGTAAATCTTATATTTAAACTAAAACTTACTTGTTAATAAACGTAAAATTGTAAAATAGCAAATAATTGATAAAACAGTCTCCAACCTCTATCTCTTTACATAGACTTACTAAACGAAAACACTTAGAGTTGCAAAAATAAACAGATAAAAACAACTATCACAAGCCAGCAAAAAGATATAAGAACGTAAGTATACATAAATTAATAAAAAACTATAAACTAACCCAAATAGCGGGTAAAAATAAACGACCTCAACCTCTACAAACTACCAACAAATTAACATTTAAAATGAAATTAATGTTTTTTTTTCATCCAACAGAAAACAAAGCACAAGTTCCACATTAGAACAACCCCAACGGAAAAGCTGCAAAACAGTGTGAAACATCTAAACAGAACATAAATGTAAGTATACAAAATAGAATTAGTTACATAATTTTACGTGTAAATAACACATGTACAAACTTCTAAATATTGCATATATTTATACTATTACACTACTTTGAGATAAAATGACAGGGGAAACAAAATACATACCCTCGTAGAAAGGAAAGCAGTTACTAAATCACATGGTTTATACCTACAGCCAAGAAAGTTCATCAACAGAAAACATAAATTGGAAATGTACCAAATATTTTTCTAATGCATGCTATGGGAGGGCAAATACAAAAGATGATGTTGTAATTCATGTAAGAGAGCACAACCACCCCCAAATGTGACACAAATAGACGTAAGGGAGGTATTGCAGGATATCAGAGACAAGCACTAGCTCCCAGGAACCCACAACTAAAATATGTAAAGATATACTGCCTTTAGTCCCCAAACACATCACAGGCCAACTGCCACCTAACCGACTTTAAAACATTTAATTGCATAAACTAACAAAAGCCACCAGCGATACACCTCCTGCCCCTAGAAAGTACCAAGACAGAGAAATACCTGAACATTTAACAGTGACACATTATGAGGAACCTTTCCTTTTACATGATAAACAAAGAAAAAGGGATCCTAATATTCTCTACAGCAAATAACTTACTAAAAATAAGCCATTGTCAAACCTGGATGATCGATGAGACCTTCAAAATGTGTCCCAAACCACTCACTCAGTTATACACCACACATGGTGAATGTTAAAACACAAATATCCCTTTTATATGTGCCCTACTACCAAATAAACAAAGCAGCACTTACTATGACCTCTTAAGCCACATTAAACATAAAAGCTACTACTGCCAAAAAATAATCAAAGACGTTGAGCAAGCCATGGTTCAAACCATTTAAAAAATGTACCCCTCATACAGGCATACAAGGATATTACTATCATTTCAATGAAAGCACCTCCAACAATCTCCACTAAGTATAGTCTATTCTACAAACAGTCAATTTGCCTTTGAAATAAAAAAAGGATATCAGCCTATGTCCCTCTCACTGAGGTAGCTAACCACTACAATTTACTAATAGAAAGCCCTTCCTGTCAACAAAATGAAGACAAACTAAGCTCCTCCTTAATGACCTATTTCAAAGACACTTGGTTGGCAGACTGCATCGCTCCGACCACAGATGCAAACCCAAATTCTAAATACCATGGTGGAATGTCTATGACAGCACCTTGGCACAGGAAGCCACAAAAAACAACGCTGTGGACGGATGGCACAATGTCTTCCAATCCACACAAGGTAGAACCCAAACTATATACATTTATAGAAGCATTACAAAAAAAAGCAAGGCTACAAACAACTGCAAATGGAGCAATCTGTTAGCCAAATTGCCACTATACTTAGCAAACAAACCAAAAGAATGTACAACATGCAGCAACTAACTACCAAACCCAAAATAGAAATTGATGAATTTATTATATCAAAAAGAAGAAGAAAATTATATATATATTTGTATTTTTCACTCTATATACAGTTCAGTTAAAAGGTGATTGAGAATAATAAGCCATGATGACTAAGATAAATTTATTCATACAAACCTCGTAATTACTAATCAATGATAAAAGTACATTTGCTAATTGAATTTAGTGAACAATGTTGTCATTTGATGAATAAAAACAGATTCACTCTCCGTGTAGGAGCTATATTGTAAAACATCTAGGAATATGAAGCTGTAATATTGAAACATTGTTAAATACAAAAAATATAGAAGGATGAATGAGGAAGTAGGAATGCATGACAGGGTTATTGTGTGCTACTGTAATGAACAATCACCTTTTAACTGAACTGGATATAGAGTGAAAAATACAAATATATATATAATTTGTTTCTTCTTTTTGATATAATAAATTCATCAATTTCTATTTTGGGTTTTGTAGTTGATTTTTAGATGCCCCCATCATGAACAAGACACTTTAAGATATAGTTCCCTAAGCATTTTTTGTACAATTGCTTTATTGTCCCTGGCTTAGGAACTTTATTAAGCATCAGGGGAACCCCTATATATATACAATTGCAACATGCAGCAATTTAAAGGCAAACTCTTCATAAATAACAAAGGAGTAGATTACTTAGAAATAATAGCCAAAAGCATATTATAAATTAATAGTAACCGACAAAAGTCCAAAATAAATGACAAAATCGAAACCAACATGACAAATCATTTTTTTTAAATAATGAATTTTATATTTTATTACATCAGTATAAAAATTTAGGGCCTTATTACGAGTTTGGCAGTCCATGGACTGCCATCCCTGCAGTGGCAGTTTGACGGTGGTCAGCTCGGAGATCCAACTGCCGTAGTATGAGTTGGGTGGATTGGCTTTCCAAAGACAGCTGCCTAACTGCCGGCACCGCCAGCACACCGCCAACTGCTGGGACCGCACCCTGGGGAAGGCAGCCTCCATTGGGTGGTACAGAGGCACAACACCGCTGTTCATATTATGAGTTGGATTTTCCGACGAGCCGAACATGGTGGTCAGACCGCCAGCTAAAGGTTGGTGGAAATGAAGGTGCATACTCACCCCTTTTTTGTTCTTCCCAGCAGATGTCAACGTCGATCCCTTTCTCCAGGTCCCCTCTACAAAGAAGAATCTTCACCTTGATGAATATGACCCAATCTGTGGCGAAATACAGGTAAGTGTTTTTTGTACCATATACCCATTACCGGGACTGCCCATATATGAGTCGGACTCTGACAATGGGTAGGTGGTATTTTCCCTTAAGTATCATGCATGTGTGTGCATTCAACACATATGCTGTCAAAATGTACAAACAGGCGTCGATATATATGGAAAAACATTGCCCACTGCCGCAAGACCACTGCAGCCACACAGCCGGCCCCTCGGGAAAATCACAATGCAGCGGCCGGAAGACCGCCAGTGCTGCGGTCTCCTAGCTGACGTGGTCCTTCGGCGGTCGGACCGCCAAACTCGTAATAAGGCCTTAAGTAAAAATCTAATGTTAATGAAGACTGAGATAATAAAATGATATATAAATTATTTAAACAAAAAAGTAACCGTCACAACTAAAAAACGAAAAACCAAACTCGATCCATCACATAAAATAAATTACAACACATAAACCCCACAATTCCAAATAACAATCACATTATATTTACACAAACAATAAAATATACCATTTTCCACCCAAAAGAAATGAAATAAAAAGACTTACTGCTGTGTAGCTGCAGACCTTCCTCCTTATCCATGTAGTCGACAATAGTACCCTTCTAAGAACTGTAAAAAATTTAGCCCAAAAGCTCCTTAAAAATGCAAAAATAAAGTGAATCCAATAAATATCCATCAAAGCAACCCAAAGTATCTATAGACCATAAAAACCTGAAAAAGTGTTTAAAGAAAATGAAACACTCCGGGTAACCTGAAGAAAAATGGAAATCTAAGTAAAATGTGTTGGTTTATTATATATCAAAATTGATTTCCTTTTTAAAAAAAAATGGAAACTCCCAATGCCCATAGGACACATTTATAGACAAGAACCTGTTTAGTAAATAAGAAAACCCTCCCGCAAAGTACAGCACAATCCTCAAAATACATATACATGACACTTAAATCATCAAAATATAAGTAACAATACAATTTAATATGACATAATGATGCATTACTAAAACAGTGTAGGAAAACCCCAAACTACAAGCTAGTGAAAAACACTACTATTAATACATCTAAATATACAACAACCCAACACTATAACTACCTAGACTCTGCCCCAAACTCCTGTTACCCTCAAAACCCTTGGAACATCCTTAAAAAAGGACTTACCTGTTCCGAAGAACAGCACCACCTTACCGCGACCTGCTTCTGGGTAAATAAACTAAAAATCACTCAAATAGATTACAAAATAGAAGGAAAGGGTAAAAAAAAATGGCTGCTAAATGAAAATAAGAAACAAGCTATCCTCTCAAAGAAATGAATGGAAAATAATGTAAAAATGTTGCAAAAATGTATGAAATTTAAAAATAAATAAAATAAACATGAAAAACATGTACAAACATGTTGTAAGAAGATGTTAAAAATTGTAAATATAAGTTAAATAATAGTATAATATATATGCAAGTATTTAATATAGCCTGGAAAAACGTATGTTAAAATTATGTTGAAATATATATATATAAAAAACAATTTAAGAAATGTTTAAAAATGTGTTAAACAAAGGAAAAAAAGTAGAACATGTACCACATCCCATAGTATTTAAATATAATTTGCATTTTTTATTTAATAACAACATTAAAAATTGTTTTATTAATTTAACTATATAAATGTTTATTTTGAAATTGAACTATATCTGCTTAAAAAGTTAAAATATACATTAAATAACTTTGACATAATAATATGAGATAAATGCGCTACTTGTCTTTATTCTTTAACATTTTTTAGTTAATGATATTATTGATTACAAACTATTTTTTTACTATATTTCTAAACACCAACAATAAAAAGGAAACTATTTCTACTACATACAGAGAAAACTAAAACAAAAGATTTCAGACAGAAATATAAAATTAAATAATCACACCCCAACACAACCCATTTTTAAGAATGTGTTGGACACTAAAGGGGTGATATTTACTATTCCCACTCTAATCTAAACCATTTTGGGGAAAGTGTTGGACACTAAAAGGGTGTCCTTTACTATTCCTACTCCAACCTATACCAATTTGGGGTAGGTTTTGGGCACTGAAAGGGTAACATTTACTATTCTCACTCCAATCTATGCCAATTTGAAGAAGGTGTTGGACACTAAAGTAGTGAAAAATACTATTCACACTCCAATCTATACCAATTTGAAGATAGCGTTGGACACTATAAGGGTGTCATTTACTATTCACACTCCAACCTATAACAATTTGGGGAAAGTGCTGAATACTAAAAGGTTGCATTTACTACTCCCATTTCGACCTATACCAATCTGGAGAAGGTGTTAGACATTAAAAGGGTGACATGTACCAGTCCCACTCCAATCTATACTAACTTTGAGAAGGTGTTGTACACTAAAATGGTGACATTAACTATTCCCACTCTAATCTAACCATATTAGGGGAAGTTCTTGGACACTAAAGGAGTAACTTTTACTATTCCCACTCCAACCCAAGCCTATTTGAAGAAGTTGTTGGATGCTGAAGAGGTGAAACTTACTTTTTCCACTGCAATCTAAAAATATTTATAAAAGGTAATACAAATTAAACATTTTATATACACATTCAGTCAGTCAGTCAAATATCTTTATCCACTGCATTTCTGTAGCATAAAAGCACATTGCTAAATACAAACAGAATACAAATAAAATTTAAAAAGCAGTAAAAAACGACATATAAAAGCCTCCTTGCCCAGCTTGTGTGCAGAGAGGTACAGGCACAAACCCGTATCACGTAAAAATAGCTCAAATATCGGCCCATCCAACATAAAAGGCTAATACAACTGTAGTCATTTCCTTAAACACAGCAGCCTTATAGTATTGCACTTTTCCATAGTTTTAAAAGCTGCTAAATAAAGGAGGCCACAGAGCAGATTATCAAGGGGCTATGAGCGGTTGCAAAAACAGCAGGACATATCTGCGCTGTCTGCACTGACTAAACTTTAAATAAGGGCATTGAAAGTTTCCTTCAAGGTATCTGGTAAAAAGTACAAAAGAACATAATATGTAGGGTTGTCTAGGTTGATATATCATCACAGGGACAAGGGGTCAGATACGATAAAGTGCAAGAGTTAACTGGGTATCCCACCATATGGGGTAGTAAATTAAAATAAAATCTTGTGAGAACTAAGTGGTAATGTCTATTCTAACTTGCTACTTTTTTCAAAATTGTTCTTCAACAAATATTTCTAACTTTTACAGCATGCATGGATTACATCCAATATTGCGGAGGGTTCATATTCCAGTGTGGAGATCTTTCTGATCATTAATAGAGCTGCTATCAGCAAAATTGACATAATTTAAACTAGTAACTATTGCTCCTTCACTAATCTGAGATATCACTACAGTGCAATAAAATACTTTGGAACTGCTCATATTTCTCTTGGTCGGTCTCCCTTGTTGCAGACACTTAGGCCCTGATTGTGAGTTAAGTGTAGTGGTAATTACTGCATGCCAGGGTAAATAGCACATGAATCTACCAACTCGTCAGCTCCCACAAGTTAAAAACCAAATGTGATATTTATAACGTGCTAAAAACAGCATGTATGTGGTCCACGCGCACTATTTAAGACGTGCTATATACAACAATTGATAGTTATCACATGCAAAAGATAACGCATGTGATAAATAACACCCAATTACAAGTATGAGAGATAATTGAAAACCAGTGGAAAATAACACCTTTAAATATATCCAGTTAAACGCTGGAGGTAAACATTCCTGAAAGTGTGGGGAATGAAAGAAAAGCTATAAAACAATGCAAAAAATCTAAAGCCCACAAAATACTAAAATATACATTACATGCATTTTGAAAACTGAAAAAATAAAATTACTCACCTGCACATAAGCAGCCATGGACAGTTGATGCTCTCACGGGTCTATTGCAGCAGCTTACACTGGCATTCATAGTACACTATTGTGGATGCAGCACTGCTAGGCCACTGTTTCATGGTATGCCAGGGGAATGTTCTGCAACAATAAACTATTGTAAAGTATACAAAGTGATGAATGGAATGCTTGAATTAATCTCAGCCATTGGTAATTACTCGGGCAGCATCCCAGTGCATCATTATTTAGCACACCATTCTACCTCAGTTTGGACCCTGCTATATGTAAATCAGTCTTGACCCTGCTCCAATGGGAACAATCCAGCCCGAACTGCTAAGCCAGGTCCTCCCTGAAAGGTATAGATTTGTTCCAGTGACACAGTGTGCACAGAGGAGGGGCACCATATTTATTAAACCATGCAGCATGACGATGGAAACCAGGGCACAATCCAAAACATATTTTCATCATTATGGATGCTGTCAAGTTCAACATAGAGATGCATTGCCACTGCCCTTTCCTGAAAATGGTACCAGAGCTAGAATTCTTTACAAGAGGCACCTCTCGCTGGTTAGTAGGATTGGTGCATGACATTTCTCAGTCAACCTTGAGCAAAATACTTTGCAAAGTGATGGATGCTTTGCAGAGAGTGAGTGGGCAGCATATAGAGTTCCCCTTGAACACCCACACAGCCAATAGCAGCAAACAAAAAATCTATGCTACAGAAGAACTTCTGAGATTATAGTGTCAATTGAATGCACTCATGTATACCTTTTAACCTCATGCAGACAGCAACAAGTGTGCTGCAACTGTAAAATGAAGCACATTATTATTGTGGAAATGCAGTGTAATAAGGACCTATGGATACTAAACTGCTGTGTCAGGTGTCCTGGATCAAACCACAATGCAATAATCCTGAAAAGAAGCAACATTAATCATACTGTGGTGACACAACACCCTCAACATACTGGGCAGACAAATCAATCCATCACCGTCAAGGTTACAATACATTATGATTGTTGTACTCCAATCTCAATACATGTTAGCTGTACCATTAGAGAGTTGTTAGCCCCTGTATCTGTACATACATGGATCAATGTCAACATGTGTAACAAATGACTATGGCCCTGTTCACAATGATGATGATTCTCAACCAAGTCAACTTTTTAACATCCACATGTACTTCCATTGCAACTCTCATGTTTCTGACCGTGGACTTCTCCAACAATGAGACATTCATTCATGTCTTCCACTCCAGACATTTTGAGGATGGTCATAATATTTTATTCCCACGGGTTGAAGTAGAACTGAAGTGGAGAACAGCTAGTTGCTCTGTTTTAGTGCTTGTGCTTTGCAACTCATGTAAGTACCTAGAATTTCAAGGTTTGTAATGTTCTCAACTTCATGTGGATATGTTGATACAGTAAGGATTTTGTTAATTACCTGGCATGACCTTCGATGTTTTTTGTTTGTTAATGGTGACATTGTCAGAATGAGATACCACATTAGACGGTCATGGTGTGTTACCTCTTCCATGGCCAGGTCCAGCTCAGGATCTGTAAACATGTACTTATTGTCCCTGCTGGGGGTCCATGATGGAAGAGTTTGGCAAGTTTCTGGTTGTGATGATTGCATGATATTTGAGGATAGCAATGGATTTTGTTTATCAAGTTTCAAGGTGCTTTCTCCACAGAAAATGGATGCCTGCACACTCCTGCACAAGAAGGAGTTGTTGGTGTAATTGGAGGTGTCCTCAGGTCATTCAATGTGTTGCTTCAGCCAGGTTTCACCAGAACTACTAAGATTGCATCCTTGGCAGATTTTGAGAGTTCAGCTTTTTGTTTCCCTTCTTCATACATTTCCAGTATTTTAGAGATCACCTTTGTCTTATATATTGTGTATAAATCTGGTGGTAACCCATTGGTCCTTGGTATAGTGCTTCTGGCCAGTTATGTATATATAGCTAATTTAATTCCACTCTATATTAGCAATGCCTCTTGGGGCTACATTTGTTGTTGTGTGACTCAGAATACTTCTAAGGAGTCTATGCCCTTTACATGTTGTTGGTTCATTTATTGTTTATATTCTAGCCATCTGGCTCATTCCATAAACTCAGGGTATGGCACTCTGGTATTCAATAGTCAATAAGCCATCTGTTGTTCTTTCATTGTTTATCCTAGTGCACACAATGTGAATAGTAACTATTATAAAAATAAAATAGTGGCAATACTTTTTACTAGGAGGCTGAGTATTAAAATATATTGTAACATTATTGTGATATCATAAAGCTTCTTTATATCAAAATGTGCAACTTCACCCCCCTCTCGGTTAATTAAGCTGCACATAGCACCAAATGAGGCCTACTTTGAGTTTCATCTGCCTCGTGTGAACAACAGAACCAATGTTCAGCCCAGAAACAGCATCTGCTATTCTGTTTGCATCTGCAAGCTAGCAGATAAGCCAGCCAAGTGCAGGCTGAATGTGCCTTCCCCTTAACCTTCAGCAAAAGAAAGGAGATTACAGCTCTATATGACCCTCAGTCTCAAATCCATGATATGAAGTTGCTCTCTATCTTATTTCACTCTGTTCTCAGTTTACATAGTGTATCTGGACTTTGTTGAACATTTCAGAATAAGCAATTAGTAGTAAAGCCCTTGCAACATTTCACTTACAGTCTGTGAAAACGTGTCAATTGTTTAAAAACAATAAATGCTAAGCAAGGATGCTAATTTCTATAAAAACGTAATCATTTTTTAAAAACAATCACTGAAAAAGAAAATTCAGTCAATAAAGACATGGATTTATTCAAGCAGACTAATTATCATGTTGCAATGACTAACAACATGAATAACCGTGCATTAATGTTTGAAACATACATCTAAATAAAACAGAATGTCTGATGATGCTTGGATCGTGTACAAGGTTCATTTACTGTTTGGCCTACAAATTGATTTTTTCCGCACTGGTATTCTCTTAACATGGGGATGCTGCCAGAAACCATTCTTAGTCCAATTACCAATGAAATTACTGTGAGTGCGATTCAGGGAGTTAGAATAACCCACAGGAAAGGTCCAGAAAGTGGGTGAACAAAAGGAAAAAATCCCGGTGGACTAAATGAGCGGAACCCATTTCTACAGGTAGGTTCTGACTGCTGTAGAAATCAATATCCTACAAAAGGCCAAATGTGAGCTAATTAGGACTAATTAAGTTTCAATGAGCAAGATTGGGAACAAGTTAATTAGGGTGACAGTCCAAAACATTCTATTGTTTGTCTCAATAATGGTTACTAACTCTGCCCACACCACGTTATTTGATACCGACTCGAAAATTGGCAAATGGCCTTCAAGTTTTCTTCCATTCATGATCTCATAGGCAGACCTCAGGAATAAAAAACATATTCATAATTTAAAGTGATAAATTGTCATATATTATTCATAACTTGCATGCCCGTTGTTTAAACTTATTTTAGTTTAAGGCAGCTGTGTTACAGAAAAGACAGTTGACTAAGTAAGTATTGACAGTGCGCCCTCTTTTCTGTAACACAGATGCCTTAAACTAAAAGAAAAGCGTGCCGCGAACATCTGCTTATGTTGCAAGTAGCCGACAAATGCTTGAAATTCACAAAATGAATTTGTGTGCACTTTCTGTGCCTTTCCAAAATAGGATTTCAGTGTACATGAATGACCGCTCTGCACCATTAAATAAGGGCAATTTGTGATGTATGGCTGTGAACTACACAAGCCCTTTTCTTTCACTTTACAGACTGAACAAAGCTTTTGGAAAGAAACAGATCATTAAACGTTGGACTTCAACTAACAAGTCGACCACAACGTTTCCAATTATCAAGTGAGTTCAGCCATCATAGTTGACCCTTTGTGCCTCCTCTGCAACACTTAACTAAAGTCCTAACTAACCAATGGTTAATTTTTCCCCCAGCTCCAAAAATGCGCAGATATTGATGTGGAGATGGATCAATCGAAACCCACATGAATTAAGTGATTGCAAGTTTTCTATAGTGTAGTGCGTGCTGAGTTTACCTCACACCCACTCTGCAAATAAGCCATACAACTAAATAAAGTTTCTATGCTTTTCCCCATTGTTTTTATGTAGTTTCCAGTAGTTCTGTGTCCTGATGAGAACCTGGTTAATCGTTTTTGGGTTCAAAACGCGTCGACAGCTCTAGGAACCTGGGAGTGCATTGGAAAAGACATCATTGGCGCACAGGGAATGTTTGAGTCAAAGATTGTTGAGGTTATATCCCTGTGAATTGCCTTTTGAATTTGTAATAAGCTTGCACCCTCTGACCACTGCCCAACAGGCAAGTGCTTTCAATAATATTGAAGTGTCATAGGTCCCCTTTGGGCGTTTAATTTGCAGAACTGGGACAGACATTTGTTGGATTATGTGTATTGCGAATGTCTCATTGGTATGTTTTAGTGTAATGTGTTAAAGCGATGTCATACTGTTTATTAGGTGGGCTATAATCATTCAAAAAAAGTTCTTATGTAATGTCAGCTCAGTTTGTTTTGTGTTCCATTTTTTATGACTGTTTTTCAAAAATCACATGAAAAGTTCATGCAAAAAATGCTGAAACATAAATGGTGATCACAATAATTCATTTGTGTCATCACGAATTATAAAGTATGTTGATATTCTAATAAGGTCAGTACTGGCATTTGTGTATTTGAGATTATATCGTAACCTAGTCTTGCTGACAGTTTATGGGCCCAACCCCCCTCTTTTGTTCACTTTTAAAATGTTGGTATTTTTCTGCCTAAACCAAATGTGCTTTTCCGCAAGTGTTCACGGTCCCATGACTGATTATGGCTCTCCTGCAGTGTGATGTGTATTCCTTCCAGACATGGTACAAAAGGGCCCTGGGTGTGGGGAGGTTGTTCCTCCTAGGAACAGGTAGGCTTGGGGGTTGTACTCAGCTCTTTCTGAACTTTAAAGGGTAGCTTGACAGCTGTACCCTCCCCTTTCCTAGCTTCTGAATCTACCTGTCCTATCACTGGCAAATGCAGCTCACACCTGGGACTGCCTACCCTTTGCACCCTAGACTGTTTGGAGCCAAACTCAAGGAAGAAGGAAGAATTGACCAGAACCAGTTTAAGGTTAGACACGGAGAGTCTCCTCAGGTCCTGGACCCTTGGATGGCCCTCGTTGTCTCATTTCTAGGTTGATCTAAAATTCTCTCTTTTAATGTTTACCTAATGGCCCTGTGTTTAACCTACGGTCATAGCAGCCAAATAATGCAAAGTGCCCCACTTAATCAAACATTTCCCTCTTTAATAAAACATGGGAATAACCAAAGCATACAGAAAACTCCTCTCTAGATGGTGTTATTTATGTGGCTCTTTTCAATGTCCTTTATGTCTTTCCATCAAACTGTGGTACATATGTTATTTTATTTGGGGAACCTGTGTGACACACACCGCACCCAAGAAGTGTTACTGAGTAGTTTACATAGCATTTACAGTTAGTCAATGCTAGTCACACTAGATGTTTACCAAGTCAGTTAAATCATAGTAATGAATGGAATAGTCTGAGCTGAAGGAATGATTGTTAAATATGCCTTGAACAGGCCTTTGACTAAGATAACCGTGTTAGTCCAGAAATAGTTTAGAATAACTCGACAAAATGTTGGGAAGGCTGGTCTTGTCAATAACATCACATTCTGTTGTCTCATTTCAGCTATCGCTATTTTGTATGTGAGATACGCTAGCACTGCTGCTGGCAATGCTATTCCTGGCTCGTATGTGATGTATGAGTGCACAGGTACTGCTTCTCCTATTCCCTTTTAGAGTCAGCATCTGTGTGTTTTGTTTGTGTGATACCTGCTCTGCTACTGCTGTTAGCATATCTGGCAGCTCTGTGTTTTGGTAGTGGCACTGCTGCCTCCTGTGCTCTACCTCCTCTATGTGAGGCAGAAACGTGCACTGTTCTGGCCTATGCTGTGCCTTCTCTGTTATAATAGTTGAATTGCTGATAGATGGGATATTCATATTGTGCATGGGGGAGGCAGCACTGCTGCATCTGCCCTACTGATCAGAATAAATATATCTACCTTCCCCTGCAGATGCCTATATTTGTTTCTATGTGTGTAAAGCTTATATGTCTGCTCCGCCGCTGCTGCCCCCACAGCCCCTCCCCTCCGCCGTTTCCCGCTCCCACCTCCCAGCTGTGCCTCCCTCCCCTATTTATGACGGCCGCTGCGTGGTGAGCGCGAGCAGGACCTCTGACCTCAGCCAGGGACCTGCTCTCTCCCCCTGTAGCTCCGACTGCCGTGCTGTGCCTCTGCCCAGACAGGACTCAGTGCAGGTAGGGGTTTGAGCCTCGGCTCCTGCCTAGGTCGCGCCCTCTGTTTTTGCCCCGTTTTTGCCTTGTTTTTCTCTTGTTTTTGCCTTGTTTGCCATTCTGTGCCTTGTTGTGCCTGCTCTTTTATTTATTGTGTCCTGCTTACTATTGCGCCCCCTCTGCCCGTTTTTCCCGCTTCCCGCTTCCCCACCCGCCGCTGCTGCCCCCGCGTCCCCTCCCCTCCGCCGTTTCTGGCTCCCGCCTCCCAGCTGTGCCTCCCTACCCCCTCCCCTATTTATGCTGGCCGCTGCGTGGTGAGCGCGCGCAGGACCTCTGATCTCGGCCAGGGACCTGCTCTCTCCCCCCGTAGCTCCGACTGCCGTGCTGTGCCTCTGCCCAGGCAGGACTCAGTGCAGGTAGGGGTTCGAGCCTCGGCTCCTGCCTAGGGCGCGCCCTCTGTTTTTGCCCCGTTTTTGCCTTGTTTTTCTCTTGTTTTCTCTTATTTTTGCCTTGTTTGCCATTCTGTGCCTTGTTTTGCCTTGTTGTGCCTGCTCTTTTATTTATTGTGCCCTGCTTACTATTGCGCCCCCTCAGCCCGTTTTTCCCGCTTCCCCACCTGCCGCTGCTGCCCTCGCGACCCTTCCCCTCCGCAGTTTCCCGCTCCCGCCTCCCAGCTGTGCCCCTTCCCCTCCCCTATTTATGCCAGCCGCTGCGCGCGCCGAAGGCTCGCCTAAGGCAAGCTTGTCTGCGCCCGTCCTCGACTCATGCGCGACCAGAGCCAGGAACCCTGGATCTCCGACCATCCATCGCTACGACACCACCACCCTCCTCGCACTCAACCCCGGAAGACTCAGAGACTGTCAACAGGCCTCGCCGAACACGACTCATGGCCAGTTCTCCTGCCTACACTGCCGCCAGACCCTCACCGCCACCACGGCCTCCAACACCAACACCACCGACACCAACACCGGCGAAACCCTAAAATGCCTCCTCCTCAACGTACGCTCCGTACACAAACACGCCATGGAAATCAGGAACCTACTTGACTCCCTCTCGCCCAACATCGCCTTCTTCACAGAGACCTGGACCAACACATCCTCCGCCCCTGACATCAACACCGCCATCCCGGACAGATACAAGACCAGAGGAAAGACCGCCCCAACCACCCTGGAGGGGGCCTGCCATCGTCCACAGGAGCACCCTTCACCTCACCACCTCCAGCGAAACCTTCCCCTCCACCGAACACCTGCACTTCCAGATCCAGACCACCCCCAAAGCCACACCCTGAGGAACCCTCGTCTACAGACCCCCCGGCCCCTGGACACCCTTCGCCACCACCATCACCGACTTCATCGCACCCCACGCCATCGCCTCAACGAACTACATACTCATTGGAGACCTGAACTTCCACCTCGACAACCCCAGCGACCCCAACTCCACCACCCTTTGTGACAACATCGCCAGCATCAGACTTAAACAGCTCGTCAACACACCGACCCACAGAGCAGGACCCACCCTCGACCCCATCTTCGCGGCAGGAAACAGCATCCACTTCAGCCACCAACGCAACCGCCATGGACTGACCACCACTGCGTACACTTCACCATCGACAAACCCAAGGCACCCAAACCAGCCCCACGCCCACCACGAAGAAACTGGAGCAACGTAACCGGCGAGCAACTTAACTCCACCCTCACCCAAGACAACCACAACTGGGTATCTGACGCAAACAACGCAGCCAGAGAACTCCACACCTGGATCTCCAACTGCGCAGACGAGCTTGCCCCACTACGCAACCCCGGCATGCAACGCCCCAGGAAAGCCGCCTGGTTCACCACCGCTCTCCAAGAAGCCAGGCACACCTGCAGACGCCTGGAGAAGAACTGGAGAAACACCAAGACAACCGAAAATCACACCACCTACAAGGACGCCATGACAGACTACCACAACCAAATCAGAGCCACCAAGAGGAACTTCATCCACAACAAAATCCTCGCCAACTCCAAGGAACTTTTCAGCGTCATCCAAGAATTCACCAACCCACGCAGCGAAGCCACAGACATCACCCCATCCCAAGACCTCTGCGACAAGCTTGGAACCTACTTCCACCTCAAGATCAAAAACCTCTACGACAACTTCTTCGACCATCCACCAGGCACCACAGATGGCACCCCGTCCCCCAGAGACACCAGCCAGCCCACCATCTCCAACTGGACACCGATCACGGCCGAAGATACCACCTCGACCATGAAAGGCATCCACTCGGGAGCCCCCACCGACCCCTGCCCCCCTCACATCTACCACAGGGCCACAGCCGCCATTGCACCCAAACTACAACGCACCATCAACACCACCTTCAAAACAGGCACCTTCCATGACAACTAGAAGCGCGCAGAAGTCAGACCCCTTCTCAAGAAGCTCACAGCTGACCCCACCGACCTCAAGAACTATCGGCCCATCTCGCTCCTCCCCTTCACAGCCAAAGTCGCAGAGAAAACAGTCAACAGGGAACTGACACGATTCATCGAAGAGAACGCAGTCCTCGACCCGTCCCAATACGGATTCCGAAGCAACCACAGCACAGAGACCACCCTACTCGCCGCCACAGACAACATCCGCACCCTCCTGGACCAAGGCCACTCCGCAGCCCTCATCCTACTTGACCTATCAGCGGCCTTCGACACCGTCTCCCACCGCACACTAGCCACCAGACTACACGACGCAGGCATACAAGGAACAGCCCTGGACTGGATCCGATCATTCCTCACCGGAAGAACCAAAGGATCAGACTACCACCTTTCCTCTCCGGCCCCACGATAATCACCTGCGGAGTTCCACAGGGGTCATCACTGAGCCCGACCCTCTTCAACATCTGCATGGCCCCCCTCACAGCCATCGTCCGACAACACGGCCTCAACATCGTATCCTACGCCGAAGACACCCAACTCATCCTCTCCCTCACCAAAGACCCCACCACCGCCAAACTCAACTTCCAGAAAGGAATGCAAGACGTCGCAATCTGGATGACCAACAGCTGCCTGAAGCTCAACGCAGAGAAGACAGAAGTCCTTGTCCTCGGTACCACCCCCTCAGCATGGGACAGCACCTGGTGGCCGACCACCCTCGGAAGCCCGCCTACCCCCTCAGACCACGCCAACAACCTCGGCATCGTACTCGACTCATCACTCACCATGAGCCGACAGGTCAACGCCGTCACCTCCAGCTGCTTCAACACCCTCCGCATCCTCCGCAAGACCTTCAAGTGGATCCCACCTGAGTCAAAGAAGACAGTCACCCCCGCACTCATCACCAGCAGACTGGACTACGGAAACGCACTTTACGCCGGCATCAACAAGTCCCTACTCCGCAAACTCCAGACAATACAGAACACCGCCGCCAGACTCGACCTCGGCATCCCCTGACATAAACACATCAGCCAGCACCTACGAAGGCTCCCCGTGGAGAAAGAGTCACCTTCAAAATCCTCACTCACGCCTACAAATGCCTACACAACATCGGACCCAAATACCTCAACGACAGAATCAACTTCCATGTACCCAAAACCTTCCAACTTTCCAACATCGCACCGGCCGAAACCCTGCGCATCCACAGAGCCAGAGCAGGTGGAAGATCCTTCTCCCACATGGCTGCCAAGACCTGGAACGAGCTACCGGGAGACATCAGATGAGCCCCCTTCCTGAGCACCTTCAGGAATACCCACAAGACCTGGCTCTTCGGCTAGACAGATCTACGGACCCTCCCCCCCCCCCCCAGCACCTTGAGACCCTCGCGGGTGAGTAGCATGCTTACAAATCCCTGATTGATTGATTGATAACTCTTTAGTGTGTGAAGGAAGCTGCTGGTGCCTTTTCATATGATGTTAATGTTAAAAATAATTTATAAAGCGCGCGTACACCAAGTGGCTTCATGGCGCTATAGAAGGCTCTAAGTGCTATCCAAGAAAACATCAATCATAGGCTTGAGCAAAAAGCCATGTTTTAAGGGACTTCCTAAATTGTAGGAGGTTTGTGCAGGACCGTATTTCCAGCGGGAATGAGTTCCACAGTTTGGGGGTGAGAATAGCAAATCTGCGGCCTCCTTGACGCACCCGCTTGAATGTCGGAGTGATGAGGAGTGAAAGGTGGGCAGAACGCAGGTTACGTGAGGGAGTATGCCTAGATATCAGGGTATTAATAAATACGGGACTATTGTCATGCAAGGATTTAAAAATGAGGCAACCTGTTTTAAAGTAACCCTGGGCGTAGTTCGCGAAGTAGCGTTTCGCGAAGCTACGCAAAGTGAAGTTCGCACTACGCGAGCTTCGCGTAGCACTACGCGAACTGCGTAGTGCGTGTTCGCAATGATTACACAGTGCCGGATGCTTGTCCGCACTGTGCAATCATTGAAAACGGCATCTTGCACAGTGCGAGCTGTCTTTTACTGCCGCTCGAGTAGATTTTTACTCGAGCGGCAGCTTTCTCAACGCGGACTGGTAGTTTCTCATCGCGAGCGGTCGCGAGCATACGCGACCACTCGCAATGAGAAACCTGACCTCCCCGCGTTGAGAATCTCGCCGGGAGGTTTATTTTCCACGCTCGCGATCGGCAACTTGTGTTGCTGATCGCGAACGAGGAAAAAGTCTCGCCGGGATGTCATTTTGCTTGCTCGCGGTCGCCAACTTGACGTTGAGGACCGCGAGCAAGCAAAAATGACCGCTACACTATGCTACGCTACGCTACGCGTGTTTGCACTGTGCTACGTGCAATTCGCGTTGTGCGAAGTAGCGCAAACTTCGCAAACTACGCGAGCGTAGCGTAGTTTTCCGCCCAGGCCTATTTTAAAGGCACAGCGCTGGGAGATTGGGAGCCAGTGCAATTTCTTCAGCAAGGGAGTCGCTGGTTGCCATTTAGGTTGTCGAAAAATCAATCGGGCTGCATGATTTTGGGCCATCTGAAGCCGTTTAAGCAAGTAGAGTGGCATGCCCAAGTACACAGAATTGGCATAGTCCAGATGTGACAGGACGGTGGCTATTGTGACCTGGATCAGGGCTTCCTGAGTAAGAAGGCGGTGTATCTCCCTGATCTTGCGCATTTGAAAAAAACACTTAGAGATAACCGCACCGACCTGGGATGATATCCCATTGTTTTGTGGAGAATCATGTTCTACCCTAGCCAGCGGGGTAACTGTACTTTGGCTGATGGCCAATTACTGCTGTTCTTTTCAAAAACATGTTTGAGGGGTCAGGTACCCCACTGCTCTCTTGTAAAGGAAATTCATGTATTATGCTTTTGCGTAAATACACGAAATTTCAACAAAATTAGATGAAATTACTCATAATTACGTGAAATTCAAATCCGTAATTTTGAGCTTTATTTTAATGCAAATTGTGCCTTTTTGTCACTTTTTGACGTGAGGATGCAATTTATACTAAAAGAATAGTGTCAACAAAAAAAAGGCACCACGAATAATAGCTGCTCGTATACTGGTGTTCCTGTGCGTTTATGGTAAAAAACTGTGAATGGTGCGTTTGGCTTGTTCTGACATGAAGTGGCGTAATGGCATCATTTTGGGAATTTCCTGTAACAAGCTTTACGTGAAATTCATGACATTATATGAATTACGCTGGTGTCATTTAATTTTTGCCAAGGTCTTTTAAATATGTATTGGATCCATCTCAGTTTTGACTTTGACTTTTGCTAGTGACCTAGTTTAATTTGAAATGCACTATTTGAAATACCTGTGGATGGAATTCCTTAGCGGAAAACCTCCAAGCGATTTATAAAACTGCAGTTAAACCTAAATAGTTTTGGCTAATTTAGTATTCCAAATGAGCTTTAGCAATCAGCCATTTTCCAAACTTTGATGCCTTTCAACAACTCCTTAGTTCCTAACTTTAGGTTATCTTCATATCCTATCCATTTTGACCAACAATGTTACTTCACATGAGTCTTGGGTAGGGTTACTGGCCCAGTGAGGTTTAAAATGCACCATTTTGTCAAAAATATATGGGGAAGAGGACCCATCCCCTCGAACATTTGTCTTCACACCCTTACGGGTTTGATCAACGTTCTAGCCCATGATACGCTTATAACAGAGGGGCATATTATCAAGGGCTTTATCGCCGATTTAGCTGCACTTTTTGCCGCTAAATCGGCGATATTTTTAACGCCCTATTAGCAAGCTGTCGCTAACAGGCGTTAGCGACAGCTTTCAGGCGTTAGAGGCCGGGATTACATCGCCTTGCATGTCAGCGATATTTATCGCTAATGACATGCAAGGTAGGCGTTCCCCACTAAAAGCGACTGTAAACAGTCGCTAACACCACTAACCCCTATTATCAAGGCAGGCGAAGCGATAAAATAAATCGCGCTAGCGCGTTTATCGCTATATTTTATCACCTGCTACTGACTATGACTTACCTGTTTGTAGTATAGGAGGTGGATTCTAATGCTGAATCCACCTTAGCGTTAATGCGAGAATATCGCTGGTTTTCCAGCGATATTCTGCATTATACCGCTTATCGCTGGAATAATCATCGCCATAGCGCTAATTGTTGCTAATACAGCGTTAGCGTGGCGATATATTCCAGCGATAGCTGGCGATAAAATATTTCGCGCTAAGCGTGCTCTGCGATATTTATCGCATTTTGTTGCTAATATGGCCCAGAGTGTTTGCCAATTCATTTTCTAAATATTAACCCATTTATTTACATATTTTGAAAGTGGCCTAGACTGCTTTTTAGTCATGCTTCTGATGACATGGAAGGGTGGATAGATAGGGTATCTCTTCAGTATACTCCTGCTTGCTTAGACTCAGGTAGACCCTGATGTTGACCGCATAGTCACTTTAGGTAAATTGGCCAGGGTGTTTTTTTCCGTTCCAAAATCAACAAAAGCATAACACGTTCAAATCTGCAAAATGTCTTTGCCCCCCTTCTGTTTGCCATAAATGCAAAACAATAAAACAAATCAGGGTCAACCTAACAACACTAAGAATCAGGGTAATATCAATATATCAAACAAATGGTTCACTCGGGAAGACTTAGAGAAAAAGAGTAACAAGATAGGCAAGCTAAAATGTATTGTATACAAATAACAAGTAAATAATAACACACAATAGTTGGTGAATTAAAAATACTTAAATGCAATTCATTATCAAATACATAATCAAATACAGTGATAAAGTGACAGCATAGTGAAAAATTTGTAAAATTCAGGTGCAATCAAGGATCACATAAAATTAGGGATAATAGGCTGCACAAAAACAACAATGAATTAATTTGGGAACCGGCAATTCCTCTGTGAATCAAAACTGTCTAGCTCATGGGCAGGTTGTGCATTTCGTGTGAGTCATGATGGTTCACTTCTGAACACTTTTGGCAGAGGTCAGAGAGTATGAGATGAACCACACACAAGTTGCAAAATGGTTGATATTTATTTGTTCTGTAGGATACCAGCAGAGCCGAGTTGACGTTTTTAGCCCAAATTTGCTTTACAAGCAAAATAGAAAGAAAGGTCTGTGTAGTATCTTGGTTATTATGCTTTACATGTCATCCACTGCTCCACCAGTGGAACACTCTTGAGATGATGTAACATAGAATGCTGGTGTATGAATTACACAGTTGGAGAAGGGCTGAGCGCCTTGCTGGCTGCTCCTGGTGGGGCTGATAACTGCTGAATACTACTGTATTACTGATCTTGTAACCAACCTGAATAAATCCTCTTGAAACATCACAATCAGCCTGGAGTGATCACTACAATTTTATGGCGACGAGTTGAACCAAAGAATCTGCGTCTGCTACCTCTGAGGCCTTCAACTTCAAGTCTGCAGCACCTCTCTCAAGCTAAAGCATCTCCTCTGTCTACAACCTCGCTTATTCAACTAACTGGCACACCACAGCCCCACCAGTGACCTCCCATCGGTCGCCCTCTACGCAAATGTGTCAGTTCCAGTTTCTACGCAGCTCAAGTCTTTGCCTGCTGTTCCCACAGCATCTCAAAGGTCTGTTCTTACTGTTCCTACAGTCTATTTCAACTGCATCATCTGGTTTAAAGTCATCAAAGTACTCTTTACTTCCATTTAGAAAGAGCCTAAAAACGTGGCTTTTTCCTAAGAATTAGTGTTACAAGCATATCGTACAGACTTTTTTATGCACAATGTCATCTGGGCAAGTCACAGCGCCAGGATACCCGTAGGGTGACAGTTTTGCGCTTTATAAATTCAAAAATAAATAAATAAATAAAGCTGCCTGTGTCTCCTCCATTACGCCTTTGTGCTGAGCCTTCAGCGAGGGAGTGACCAGCTTCAGCTTCCCCCTGCTTATCTGCTTACAAGTGCCCTGAGAGTTTCCCACCTTGGTACTTAAGTTCCTGTTTGATCCAACCCAGATGCCTGCTCTCAGCTATCAAATTTTGCTTGGTTTGCCTGTTGCCTGCCTTACACGCTGTTGCAAGCTTCTATGCGGTATTCACCGTGTCTGCTCTGCCCGTTCTGCTTTGCAGTGGCAACCTGTCTACATTTTCATGATTGGAGGATTTTACTTGTGTTTGTGGTGGCAGGGACCCATGGCTGTATTTGGAGGGGTATTTGTGAGTACTTTCTGTTTTTACACTTGACCATCCTGTGTACTCTCTCCACAGCAGTTCAACCGCTTATTCACCTTCAAACCTGCCACGAGCACATGCACAGCGCGCGCAGCCTTACCTGTGCTCAGCTGTCTTCGTGGTCTCTGTGACGTGATCCTTCTGCCTGCTGCAACGTTTCGGAGCACGGTGATGCCGGGAGCCATCCGGCGCGGCGTCACTTGTGCGTGCCTCCATCTTATGTTTGGCAACACCGGAGGCTATTATTATCGACGCTCCCTGCATTCTTCCTGCCTTGGTGTTTTCTGCCAACCACGTAGCTGCGCGTCTCTACATTCATGTCAATAAAGTTTCAACTACTTGATCCTCCGGTCACGTCGTGACGCAGCAACATGGTGTAGTATGGTCTTTCACTCTCTTCCTGGGAGACGTTCAACTTTTGAAGGTACTTTTTGTTGTCTACGTACATTTTAGGATTTCTGTCAGCAGTGCTGCCTTGAGATCGGCAAGCGGTCATATTACCACAGGAACAATATTGTTGAGTATAATTACATAGAAAGGAGATGTTGGTATATTCCTGCGAGGGGTTCCGTTGTGGATCAGGTTCATCATCCCAAAGTTGTTCTGATGGGTCCGATTTGGTCTGCCTGTTCCTACCTCGGTGAGAGGCACACCAGTGACATTTTGTTTAATTTTGCAGCCTAATTTTGTAAAAATTGTGAAATCTTGCTTACTTCTAGTCAACAAGGCACTCTCTACATGCCAGCTGAGATGCATATTATATTTTAAGTTTACAGCTTAACTTTTGTTTTATTTACAGGTTACCACGTGATGCACAAGTCTAATTTGCAATTGTTTTCACACTTGTATTCAGAGTTTATTATACTTTTACCTTACATTGGGTGTTGTAAGGGTTTCTGTTACGTCACAGAGTACTCAACGTTTTTACCTCCTTGCGGGGTGTCTGTACTCTTGTAGCTTAAGCTTTCTGACTGGTGCACAAGTTTCCTACCTCCTTACGAGGTGCGTTCCATGGGGTGTCATCCCTATTTGTTCAGTGCACAATATTTTTACCTTCACACAGTGCACAATGTTTTTACTTTGTCTAGGTTTACATTTTACCCTACATAGGGTGTCTAAGGTTTTACCTTCACACAGTGCACAATCTTTACCTCAACACGAGGTGTCTCGCAGGGGTTTTAATCCCGTCACTACAGTGCACAGGGGTTTTAGTCCCGTCATTCACAGGGGTTTTAGTCCCGTCTTTACAGTGCACTTTGTTTCGCAGGGTTTTATTCCTGCTACTCTAGTGCACAACGTTGACCTCTTCAAGAGGTATTTGTCTCTTTTGTTCCAGTGCACACCTATCTAGGTTCACACGTTGCGGGGTTTCTGTCTCGCATCTACAATGCACAAACTCTTAACCTCTCCGGAGGTATGTTTGTTGGGTCTCCCATTCATCTTGTGCATAACACTGTACCTCCATTCGAGGTGCGTCCTTACACGGACATGACATTATACATGTCATTACATTATTTATACCTTCACTACAGTTTTGGTTCTTACCCAGTAACTTTAGTGCATTTGGTTCATGTTAGACTGGGCGTTTTTGTCTCATCTCTGTTTTTCTTTTCTTGCTCAACATCGTAGCCCAGTACTTTTCTATTTTATTTTAACTCAAATGTTTATTACATTATGGAGAAGAATGATTTTTATAATGTATTTCTCTTCTTCTCTGTCATCTTCTATTCTCCTGATGTGGATTGCTCTCTTGCATACATACCTGGCCAGTTGGTGTACAGAGAGTACTCATTGATGGTTTCTCTTTCTTTTCTTCATTTCTTTTTCTCATTTATAGAAAGAAAGGAGGATGAGGTTATGTCTATCTGTTTCTTTTATATTTGTGGGTGCTTTCTTTCTCTCTACCTCTGTTTTGCTTCTCTCTAGTCCTTTCTTCTCTATTTTGTTCTTCTAGCTTCTACATCTGATTCTATTTTCCCTTTTTCTATTTTCTTTGTGGAAGAAAGGAGGATATGTAGTATCTTGGTTATTATGCTTTACATGTCATCCACTGCTCCACCAGTGGAACACTCTTGAGATGATGAAACATAGAATGTTGGTGTATGAATTACACAGTTGGAGAAGGGCTGAGCGCCTTGCTGGCTGCTCCTGGTGGGGCTGATTACTGCTGAATACTACTGTATTACTGATCTTGTAACCAACCTGAATAAATCCTCTTGAAACATCACAATCAGCCTGGAGTGATCACTACAGTCTGATTTTACCGGAATGCAATCTGGAGATATTTTTGGGCCAAGCCTATGAGTGAAGTCTTATTAACCAGAAAAAAAAACTAGCCCTAGTCTTGCACGTCTGGTTAGCAGACCAGCGGCAAGGCCAGTCTTAGATATCGCATATGAACAACACCCACGCACCCTGTAAAGTTGTTCTTAAAACACATAAACTTTCTACCAATGCTACAACACAATATGCTTAAGAAAGCCCCCACTAATTTTGTCAAAACAAATCTGTATTTGAGATCCTGACAGATCCTGGCAGCTAAGTCTTGATCCACCCTTGAGCCAGAAAGCTTCTGACAAGTCTGTCTTCTACCTCTGCTCACATAAGTGAACATGCAGCTCAAGAATGGAGACTGAAGAGTCAGCCAATAACAGGGTGGTAAAAACTAGAAAGAGATGGGTTTATAACAGATTCTGAACAAAAAACAAATAACACATTCACATTAGAAATAGCACTAGCAAAATGCCTCTGTGCTGGTATTTACAGGGCAGGACAGAGTTGCTGAACAGAACTGTGACCTTGATAAGTCGCTGATGGAGGAGTGATAAGAGCACACAGGGACATCTTAAGGATTTTGGAGGCCTTGGGCCAAACATATTTTGGGGGCTCCTGTTCGGAACAGCTTTGAATTTATGATCCAGTTTCACCTCTTTCATGCCCTTTGGCCAGGTCACTGACAGTGCACAGACACACTCCTCCAAATTCTAAATATTTTTACATCTAATATTCAGGGATGGAGAGGTGTATTTTCAATATTGTAACATAGCAGCAGCTCACTAATATTACTGCAAATAATATCTCATATGTGAGGTCCTGTTTTGAACTAAAAGAAAACGTTATTATGGATGCTGCATGAAATCTAAACACAACATTTCTCTTCAAAATATCTGTAATTAACACTGACACATCACCCACATTAAAAATAAATTAAAGGAAAACGGTAATTAAAACAATCTCTTTAAACATTATTCAAGGTCATCAGGGCAAGACTCTGCAGAACAGAGCTAGCTCTATCAGGGGGCTCCCTCAAAGGCTGGGCCCCAGACCAGAGCCCACTTTGCCCAAGCCTTAGAACGTCTCTGAGAGCACATGGATCAATGGATAATAGACTCATTGTGAAAATTTACACCCACCGCGATCTTTACAATTATGTTACCTTTTTTAATGCTGGAAAAACGATTCCTAATGAAAAGCTGTAATTGATTATTTTGCTTTGAAGGTGAGGTAAAATCAAACAGGCTAAAAAGACTGTTGTGTTTCTATAAATCCACAGTAAAATACAGACCCATCAAAGGTGGGCAGGGTAAAGGCGGAGAAGTCCTCTGGGAGACGAGTCTCATCTTTAGCAACAAAAACCTGTTTTATCAGCATTCAGGTCCAGTCAGCCAACTAATTAGCGACTTATACTGCAATGATGTAGATCTGTCTTGTAATACTGTCTTGTGTGGTAAACGATGTCACATTTGATTGATCATAACGGGTTAGGTACATGTCACTGATGCACACACAAAAGCTGTAGCAAATATTTGCCTGAAAGTGATGTCACCTCAAACGTTAGTGTTTTGTGGACAGGGGTGCTGTCTGCTCACTTTCGTTCGAAAGGATTAATAGCAGAATTTGTTTTAATATCACATTCAAACGTGCATCAGAGCAATATGGGTTAATGTCTCCTAGCTGGATTAGTCATTACTTTTATTTATATATGGGATAAAACATTCCTACCATTACAGTACCACAACCGCCCAAGTAGCTTACTGACCATATGGGGTGCAAAGTCTTAGGGAGAGTGTTTTATGATGACTTTCCATGGGTAAGTCTTGCTCATGAAGAACACTTGGGCATGATGGCTCATAGGCAATGGATGACAGAGCTATATTAGTGCTATTATTTGAGTTTTTTAACTTTGCTGATTTTTGATTGTGAGATAAGCAAATACACGCTTATAACATCCCACTATGTACCTATGATTTGTGAATGATTTAAAAACTATATTGGATATGACTTTATTGGTCCATTTGAGCTGCCGTACTTTGATAGGTGATTCATGTGTCAGTGGTGTAACAAAACTTGAAGGGACCCATGCAAGGTACATGGGGCCCCCCCTCCATACTCAATCAGGAGCTCTCAAGCTAGGGTATTGTGCTGAGGGGCCCCCTTGGAGCTCGGGCCCCCCGCACCGCGGGGGCCTATGTTATGCTACTGCCATGTGTGTTATCTTTTAAGGTGTATGGAGTAGGAATTTATGTCTACGCACACCACTTATTTACTCCTAAAGGATTTTTCACTGGTGTCGCAAAATGGCACGCAGTCAGGGGCTTATTTATGATAAGTTTGCACAGCCGGAGCGTCACTTTTTCTGATGTTCCAGCAGTGAAAACCTCTCAACCATATCAATGAGGCCACATAAAGCCACTTTGCATGGCTTTGAATGGCCTCATAGATATGGAGTAAGACAAAGCAGCGCAACACGCTGCATTGCCTTACTCTGCACCAGGGAGGCATGCCATGGAGTTGCAGTGAGTTTTCTCACACAACACCCATTGGTTTTGACGCTGCCCCAGATTTATCTACTTAAACCTTACGCCTCCCCAGAGCAAGAGTAACAAGGAGAAATATTTTTATTTCTCCTTATTTTTTTCCTAATTTGCCGATTTTGCTCATTCTGCAGCACACATAGAAAGATGAAAAAGCCTCTGAGGATTTTTTTTGTGCAGGAAGGTACCCCTTCCTGCACAAAAACAATCCAGTATGCAATGCAGACACCCTAGAATCCTGGTGCAAGGGTGCCTGCATTGGCGCTAGGCAGCAAATTGTGCGCCAGCGCAGGGGGAAATACTGTGCATTCCTGCCCTTTCACATTTGCGTAGGGCAGCGCAGCAAGAAGACTTGAGGCGCCGCCCTAAACCAATTCCCCATAAATTAGGCCCCAAATGTCTGTGGCTACAAGCAGGCTATTCTAAGAAAATGGTATAGTGCAAAAACGGACACCTGTCTACAACACAAAAGTAATGGACTGGCTTAAAAGTTCAATTGTGTTATCAAGCAGGATGTGCAGAGAGCTATTGCTTATGATGGGTTACACAACAGTGTACAGCTGATTATATGGACATATCAGTGCACGCCCTAAATCACTGCTAGAATGTCTCTCTCTGAATTATTGAGGAAAATGATTATAAGTTCTTAGTTGCATCTTGGTTGGTTGTATGTTGGAATATCAAACACAAAAAATGTGTACTACCAAAATAATGTAGCAGAATGTCGATGACCAAAATATGAAGAATGGAAGTATATAAGTAAATATAAATATTCTATTCTTAACTCCACATTTAATCACCTTCAACATTTACAATACAACTACACGTAGGTGGGAAGGTGTAGGGCGGAGAGGTTTGGCAAGTGATGGGGCAAGTAGTGGCTCCATCATACACCTGTCTCCATATGATAATGGTCAGAATGACTCTGAGAGCTTTGATACTTCACTTTGTCTAATGCCCTGTGGTAGGTGACCTGTAATAAAGTTATTTAGATCTGTGATTTGCTTGTGATTAATGGCAGGGTGTGTTTTAGTAAATGTAACACTATTAGCAGTTTTGTAAATGCACCAATTATTGTAACTAATGATTGAGTATGTATTGATTTCTAACACAATTCCCTGAAACTGTAGAAACTTGTAAAAATTTGTGTTACATATTGGGATGATAAATACACTTTGTCAACTTGTATTGACCCACAAGAAACATTTACGTTAAAGCATGAAGATTACAGTAAAGTCAAGATTAAGTGTTAATAATTTATGTGTAAAAAATTATGAAATAATGGTCTCTTAATTTTACAAAATTCCTAGCTATTTTTAGCATGGCATTACAATCACACAAGTAAAATTTCAAGCCCCTTGGTTGTATTTGGTGAAAATTCCGTTGGTAGGTGTGATGGAGGCCTCTTTTTTTGGTTACACAATATGAGGACACATACATACCTGTATTCAAAGCTGTAAAAAAGTGAAACAATTAACAAATAAACACTTCAGATGAAGGGATATTATGGCTATAGCCGAAAACTTGCCAATCAATAAGATTCACCATTTACTTGAGCTACAGCAAAACCCCTACCACCTTCCCTACCTTCCTTCCCACTCCTGCAGCTGTGATATCTGATTTCAATCAAAGTAGACAAGCAGCTCTACTCTGGCAAGCTCTCAAAGAGTCCTGTCATCCTGGCCTGGAAGGCAATTAGTACATAGCCGCAGTGGGTACTGAGTTTTGTTATCAAATGTTGCTACGTCATAGGAGTAAATTACCAAATGTATAATCTGGTGTAAATGATAGAGGCTTTTTATGGAAGCTATGCACAACAGAGGTGTAAAACCAGCCGTTCATAACTGATGGTTGTAGAAAGATAGTATAGATAAAAGGCTTCAATAATACTGACTGTAAATAGGTAACCTCTCACATATAAAGTGGACATGAAATTAAAAAGATGAGTTTTTCTCAAAAGGTTATTTAGAGACAAAAGATTGCAGCACTTCGCAGTTTTTATATTCAGAAGGAAGCCTATGCTGACCATTAAAATATCTCCCTGTGTTTATTTTAAACTGAGAAGCTAGTCCACAGTATCATTGATCACTACTACAAACACAGTTACAATAAACACAGAAACAGTGTTGCAAGTACCAATTAATAGTTCTCATATGTTCCAGCCATAGTTTAAGAGAAAGAAGCAAGACCACAGACTACTAATACGAGATGCCCTCACCAATGACAATAGGAGATAAATGTCATTACAAGATGTGAATAGCAACAATCAGCCCTCCAAAAGTGTCTTAGCTACCAAAGTTACACTGTCTCATACCTAGCTGAGGAGTTGCATATGTATGTACACATGTTGAATTTTTATAGCACAAAACTAGCCTCTAGGCAGTAGAGCATTGTACAAGGTCAAAGATAAAGATATGTTCAAAGATTGATTAGAAAAGAGCTGGGCTCTGAGAGCAGCATTATACTGTGACTGTGTTGAGATGTAGTCTTCTTTAAAGAGGTGTGTCTTCTGCTCTTTTCTGAATGGGAGCAGGGTTGGGCTGGTCTACAGGAACACAGGGATGTAATGCCAGATCCTAGGTGCATACATGGGGCATGCCCATTGCACAGTTTTTTCTTTTGTTTCACTTCTTTGTCGCCAGTCTGATGGTGTCCTGACTGCGAGTGTGCCAAGAACCACAGGAGGTTTTTGACAATTTGTGACTTTACTGTATTCTAACTGCATTTTTCTCTTTCTTTATTTTAGTAATTTTTCCAATGTCTGGCTACCTCTCTACTTCTCTTTGTAGCCTAGGACAGGTCACTGAGTCATCCTTTTTCTACGTGAATTTTTTTTCCACTAAGAGAAACTCACACGTTTGTGCAAATTCATATATAAAAAAAAAAGAAATAATTCAAGCACTTCAACGGCCAATCACATTTCATACAAAATTGAAATGTGATTGACTTAACTCGCAAATTAAGGGCAGAACTTGCCAGCTGACAGAACTTGCTAGTTATGGTCCATTGCACAAATCATAACTCGTACCCCTGGATGAAAACCAGCAATCACTCCCCAATGGATCCATCATAAACTTCCGATATATTTGTTTGTAACTACCTGTTCGTAACAGCACAAAATCTCTGAGGGCCAGATGTACGACCCTTTCATTTAACGCCTCGCAATTTGCGACTCATTGCGAGTCGCAAATTGCGAGGCGCTAAATGAAATGTACAACAGTTTTATTACACTGTTTTGCGATTCCCAATGGGGTCGCAAATTGCGAGGCTCATTAATATTAATGAGCCTCTCGCAATTTGCGAGCCCATTGGGAATGTCAGCCCTCCCTGGGATGGTGGCCTACTGGGCTCATCAGACCACCATGTCTGGGACTGCTTTTTAATAAAGCAGCTTTTTTTTTTTAAATGCAGCCCGTTTTCCTTAAAGGAAAACGGGATGCATTTAAAAAAAAATGAAATGTTTTCGTTTCATTTTTAAGGGCAGGCAGTGGTCCCTGGGACCACTGCCTGCCCTTAAAAATATTTTTATAGACAGTCACAAAGTGGAAGGGGTCCCCTGGGGACCCCTTCCAAATTGCGACTGCATTACCACCCTCTTGAAGAGGGTGGTAATTTGCGAGTGTTTTGCGACCACAATTGCGGTCACAAAACATTCACACATAGCATTGCGGACGCAATTAGGAAGGGAACGCCCCTTCTTAATTGCGACTCGCAATTCCTAAATAGCGAGTCGCAAATAAATTGCGCCTCGCTATTTAGGAATTGTACATGGCCAACAGTGATTTTGCATGCGCAAACGGGTTCGCAAACCCGTTTGCGCATGCAAAATCACGTCGTACAACTGGCCCTGAATTATTAACTAGGATATTTGCGAAAGTCATGCAATTTTCTGTTCCGTAAGTGCATGAAATTTCAGAAAAATTATTTGAAATGGAAACCCATCATTTAGCACTATATTTTAATTTGAAATGTGCCCGTGCATCCATTTTGGATGGATGTATTCCTCTTGCATTAAAAAATAGCACAAATAACACAAGTGCTGTGAACAATTGCTGCTTGCATTTTGGTCATTCACGTTGTTTCCGTGCTCTAGTGACACGATTTTTACGCGAATACAGTCTTTATTTATGTAACGAAGCATAATGGTATTATTGCGGGAACTTTGCACAACAAGTGAAATAATAAATCCTCTAAACTAGGCAACATTGCACTGGTGTAACAAGCATTTTGCCCAGGCCTAGTACAACACATAGTCAACTAAATTATGCGGTATCCATAGTGATGTCAATGATAATGTCTATGGTAAGGTGAAGTATAATGCCATAAGGGATGTCACCCTTACTGATAGCATCTGCCACATCATGTGTGGGCAGTCGCTTTTGGTGGTGTGATAGGATTTTCTTGATGGGGTGCAAGAAATGGGTTGTGTAGTGGACCATAACTAGTGAATTTCAGGGGGTTATTTTGAGCCATAATGTCACTTGAACTGTGATATTTTGAATGAATTTATGAGGTATTTTTAAAAAGTACCTTAGCGTTTAGATGGATGGCCATCCATGTGTAACTAGTCCCCGCTGTGGACAGCCTTGTTCAGTGGGGCTGGACAAAAATCCTGGTTTGCGGTCAGGCCCTGCATCCAACTGCAATGAGACCGGTCACCTCAGCCCGTGCCCTTTGGCTGTGCATGATTAGGTTGAGTGCAGATGTTGCCGGTGGTCAGTTCCTTCACCCATCTACCTGTGCAATCACCTATCGCCACAGACAGCTTTCAACTGTATACTGTACAAGTCGAACGCAGGTTCCTGCCTGCCACAAGGCCCTCTGCCCAAAACACCTGTGCATTCCAGTACTTGTACAAAGGTCCTGTACAAAGACCCTGTACCCACACACCCATGAATTCTACTATTTGGAGAAAGGGGCCAGGTCCAGCACCCAAATGCCGGTGCGTCTTACCAAACCCTAAAGCCAGTGAAGTCTTCCTACTCAATCCCCCCTTTTTACAATTCACAAATTCACTAAAACTCACAAATTCAGGAAAATAACATCCATTCCTGAAATCAAAGTAGTGGCATTGCGTGCTCTTCTTATTTTCCGAACTGGTAAGTTTACGTCCACTAAATTCGATTTTTTATTTTATTTTGCTGATCAATTTTCCCACACTTCTAGGCTCCTAACTACCCCACCTTGTGTCCTAGAACTGGATTTCATAGCTCTCATTATTCGTGTGATGTTTCCATCAGGCAACACTCAGGAGTTCGAGAAATTTCATGAAATCCACGATGGTAGAAAAAAGTAATTCAAGTCGTCCATCAGCAAACTGCATTTAATGAAACATTGAAATGTGATTGACAGAACAAATGAGTTCCAGCTCTTGAGTTTTTTTTAGGACCAAGATATCTATAAATTGTACCTCTTTGATGCCTGCCCAGCACAGTTTCAAAATGCTAATAGCTCGAAAATTAATTAACATATTTCCTCCAAACCACAAATAGAACATTTCTGAGTGAAGTCCTACTTTTATGCCAACTTTGGTGTAAATCCTTCTGCATTTTTTTTTTTGCTGCAGTGGAGTGAATTTTTTTTCTCTGAGATCTAAAATGGTAAATGCCTATTCCTTAACCACACCCCCACTCGTTTTCCCCTGCACGGATCTGCCCAAATATAGCCATGCTAAACATAAGCCAGTTTCGGTGGGGGTGGGACAAAGTTCATGCACATGCATCAAATAGCATGAATGTTATTTGCAAACCAAAACATGCATTTCCATTCGAAAATGGCGCTCAAAGATAACTACAAAGTTGCTAACATCGACTCTGTGTATATTAAATATTTGAATTGCTCTGTTATCCTAATGTATAGGTATTAGGCGAATGATGCTAACCTTTGTCGCATATAATGTCTTGAATGTCCCACTGGGACATCACAGTCTCAGCCTTGCTTTGAGAGTGTCCTTGTAACGTCTCTGATCCCACAAAAGATGTACACATATGCTGCGTGAAGTACTAAGCTCTAAGGATGTTGTCACTTTATGCTACTGTGTGCTATTCTGGGACATGCTACTAGCTTCTGCCTTCAGTTTAGGTAGGGCAGTGTTGACATCCCTCAACATTTGCTATACTGGGCTTTTAAATGGGTCTGGTGTTATCTCTGGGGGATGACTGTCCCACTTAGACGCAAAGCTTGGGAAATGATTTCCATGAGGACCAAGATAAGAGAGATACAATCTTTAATGATGCATCTTAATGATCCTGCAAGCGACTTATTCTGTGTGCAATTATAGCCCGTCTACACATCACTCTTTAATCCCGCTTCATGAATTTGCCCTCAAGGGACTGATGTTGCCTGCAAACATTTGTAATGCATTCTGGAGTCTTTCATCAACACATGGCGTTTGAATAGTATTGCTGAAAGGAAAATATTATTACAGATGAAAGACATTAAATATAATTAAATGTTCAACGTGCGTAATTGCTTCAGTGAGTCCCATTATCCCAAAGACTGATGGCAGTTTGAGTGAAAATGTTCATAGTAGGTGACAGAATATATATGAATGCAGATTGGAGATTAACTTTTGGATTTCTCTATTGTATCCCAACTTTCCTTGACTCTGTATAAATGCAAGATTTCTGTGGTCTGCAAATCTCATAACAATTTAGGGGTGTGCGAAATTGGAAAAAAAATCACAACTTTTGGGAAATTTACAAAAATTATACAAACATTGCATGAAAATTTAACCGTGAATTCAATAGTCACAATCATTATCCAGTGAGATATTTTCTGTTCAAACCAGTTTCCTGCAGCAAACAAATTGTGTGAAATTCACGAAATTTCTGAAATTTCATAAACGTAATAACAATTATGCACAGAGCCTACAAAAGGTCAGTCTCTCCAGTTACAATCCCTATCAAAATATTTTTGATATGTTACTAAGAAACATCCTGGCCCAATGGCATATAGGGAAAGGCACTCTAGTCCAGCACATAGAACGTGTGGGAGTCTGACCTAGGGTGTGATTAAAGGAAATAGTGTTTAAGATGATTAAACACGCACATGGCAGGTAAGTTTTCTCATTTTATGTGTGACATCCTCAGCCATACGGAACCTTTTAGTAAACAGCAGTTTTCATGCTAAGTCATGAAAGCTTCAATCAATCAATCAATCAATCAATCACGGCATTTATAGAGCGCGCTACTCACCCGGGAGGGTCTCAAGGCGCTGGGGAGGGGTAAGTTACTGCTCGAACAGCCAGGTCTTGAGCTGCTTCCTGAAGGAGAGATGGTCCTGGGTTCGCCGAAGGTGAGTGGGGAGGGAGTTCCAGGTCTTGGCTGCCAGGTAGGAGAAGGATCTTCCTCCGGCGGTGGCTCTGCGGATGCGTGGTACGGTGGCGAGGGCGTGGCTGGTTGATCGTAGCTGGCGGGTGGGCGTGTAGAAGGTCATGCGGTCGTTGAGGTACTTGGGGCCCAGGTCGTGGAGGGCCTTGTGTGCGTGGGTGAGGAGTCTGAACGTGATTCTCTTGCTGACGGGGAGCCAGTGCAGGTCTTTCAGGTGTCCGGTGATGTGGCTGTGTCGGGGGATGTCCAGGATGAGTCGTGCGGAGGCGTTCTGGATGCGCTGGAGTCTTTTTGAAGTTTGGCTGTGGTTCCGGCGTAGAGGGTGTTCCCATAGTCCAGTCGGCTGGTGACGAGTGCCTGGGTGACGGTCTTCCTGGTTTCAGTGGGGATCCATCTGAAGATCTTGCGGAGCATGCGCAGGGTGTTGAAGCACGAAGATGAGACGGCGTTGACTTGTCTGGTCATCGACAGGGAGGAGTCCAGGATGAAGCCCAGGTTGCGTGCGTGGTCCGTTGGCTTGGGCGCGGTGCCCAGGGCCGGGGGCCACCAAGAGTCGTGCCAGGCGGAGGGTGATGAGCCCAGGATGAGGACTTCCGTCTTGTCTGAGTTCAGTTTAAGGTGGCTGTTCCTCATCCAGTCGGCGGCGTCTCTCATCCCGTCGTGTAGGTTGGCTCTGGCGGTGGTGGGGTCGTTGGTGAGGGAGAGGATCAGCTGGGTGTCGTCGGCGTAGGAGATGATGTTGAGGTTGTGTTGGCGTGCGATGGCTGCGAGGGGGCTCATGTAGACGTTGAAGAGGGTTGGACTGAGTGAAGATCCTTGTGGAACGCCGCAGATGACTTCGGTGGCCTCGGATCTGAACGGGGGGAGGCGGACTCTCTGGGTTCTTCCGGCGAGGAGCGAGATGATCCATTCCAGTGCTTTCTCTCGGATTCCGATGTTGCTGAGGCGCTTCACTAGGGTGCGGTGGCAGACGGTGTCGAACGCCGCGGAGAGGTCCAAGAGGATGAGGGCTGCTGTTTCCCCGTTGTCGGTTAGGGTTCTGATGTCGTCGGTGGCTGCGATAAGGGCGGTCTCGGTGCTGTGGTTGGCCCGAAACCCGGACTGCGAGGGGTCGAAGGATCCATTCGTCTCGAGGAAGGCGGCAAGCTGTCTGTTGACGGTCTTCTCGATGACTTTGGCCGGAAACGGAAGGAGCGAGATGGGACGGTAGTTCTTGAGGTCGGTGGGGTCCGCCGTTGGTTTCTTCAGGAGGGCGGTAAGCTCGGCGTGCTTCCAGCTCTCCGGGAAGGTGGCGGTGTGGAAGGAGGAGTTGATGATGTCCCGGAGATGGGGTGCGATGGTGGCGTCGGCTTTGTTGAAGACGTGGTGTGGGCAGGGGTCGGTTGGTGATCCGGAGTGGATGGAGTTCATCGTGCGGGTGGTGTCTTCGGTGCTGATCGGGGTCCAGTTGCAGAGGGTGGTGGTGGCGGGCGTTGGTTCGGCGGTAGGGTGCGTGGTCTGTGCGTCGAAGCTGTTATGTATGTCGGTGATCTTGCGGTGGAAGAACGCGGCGAGTGAGTTGCAGAGGTCTTGCGAGGGGGTGATGTCGTTGTTTCCGGCGCTGGGGTTGGAGAACTCTTTGACGATGCTGAAAAGTTCCTTGCTGTCGTGGGCGTTGTTGTCCAGTCGTTCTTTGAGTGCCGACTTCTTGGTGGCACGGATCAGCTGGTGGTGTTTGCGGGTGGCGTGCTTGAGGGCGGTCCTGTTGTCTGTGGTCTGGTCGAGTCGCCAGGCTTTCTCGAGAGTGCGGCAGTTCTTCTTGGATTCCTTGAGTTCGTTGGTGAACCAAGGGGTTTTCTTGCTTCCGGGTCTGCTGGGAGGGTTTTTAGTGGTGCGAGGTCGTCGGCGCAGGCGGTCAGCCACTTGGCGAGGTTGCTGGCTGCTTCGTTTGGGTCCGTTGTGTTGGTGGGTGTGTTCTGGCTGAGGGAGGCGGTGAGCTGCTCGGCGGTGATCTTGCTCCAGCTCCGGCGGGGAGCCTGTTGCGGGTGGTGGTGGGTCGCAGTCTTTCTGAAGCTGAAGTGGACGCAGCTGTGGTCGGTCCAGTGGAGTCCGGTGGCGTGGCTGAAGGAGATGTGCTTGCTGGAAGAGAAGACGGGGTCAAGCGTGTGGCCGGCGTAGTGGGTGGGCGTGTTCACCAGTTGCTTGAGTCCGAGGTTGGCGAGGTTGTCCAGCAGGGCGGTGGTGTTTCTGTCGTTGTTGTTCTCCAGGTGGAAGTTGAGGTCCCCTAGGAGGATGTAGTCGGCGGAGGGCATGGCGTGCGGGCTGATGAAGTCTGCGATGTCTTCGCTGAATAGTGTGCGTGGTCCCGGGGTCTGTAGATGAGGGTGCCTCGGAGGGTGGTCTTGGGGTCAGTGTGTATCTGGAAGTGTAGGTGTTCGGCGGCGGTGAAGGTCTCGTCGGAGTTAGTCGAGATGCGGATGGTGTTCTTGTGTACGATGGCGATGCCTCCTCCCGTCTGGTTGACGCGGTCCTTCCGGGTGATCTTGTATCCGTCCGGGATGGCTATGGCGATGTCGGGCGCTGAGGAGGCGTTCATCCAGGTTTCGGTGAGGAAGGCGACGTCCGGTGCTGTTGCGTCGAGCAGGTCCCAGAGTTCCACGGCGTGCCTGTGGACCGGAGCGGGTGTTCAACAGGATGCATTTCAGGTGGTTGCTGCTGGTGCTCGACTTGGCGGAGGTGGTGCACGTCCGGGGGCAGGTGAATCGGCAGGCTTGGCAGGTGAAGGGTGCGTCTCGGTGAGGCTCGGTAGCAGGCAGGGTTCCGGCCGGCATTGAGTGCGGTGAGGGTGGCGGCGTCGTAGGTCCGTCGAGTAGTGTTGCATCGGTGGGATCCAGGGGTCCTGGCGCTGGGCGCGGGCCAGGCGCGGACGGGCGCAGACGGGCTTACCTTTGGCGCACCTTCGGCGCTCCGTCGGTGCTCCCGCTGCGCGCGGCCGCTGCGCGGTCGCTCAGGGGGCGTCATAAGTAAGGAGCCTGGAGGGAGGAGCAGCTGGGTGGTGGGAGCGGGGCGGCGAATGGAATCACGGGGGGCGGGGCCGCAGGGAGGCAGTGGCGGGAAGTCCCAGGAGCAGCGGGAAAGTCCCAGGAGCAGCAGGCAGCGGGAAAGTCCCAGGAGCAGCGGGCAGCGAGCGAAGGAATCTCCAGGCAGGAGGCGGCAAGGCAGGCAGGAGCGGCAGCAGTGAGTGGGGCGACCAAGCCCTGTGGAGGCTGGGTGAACAGGGTGAAAGTTAAAATGTTTGCTCCTGATTGTGAATTGCTGAGGACTTAAAAATCCCCACCACACGAGAAGTTTCTCTCCTATGCGAATCAATGGATACACGAATAAGAGTAATGGTGAATGCAGCACCAGACTTAAAAAATAGGGGCAGCACTGCCTCAGCTGGCAAAATATAATAATTTTTGTTTTAAAAAAACACAAAAAAGGTCAAATCCCAACAGGGCAGGCTCAGCCTTCCATCCACCTGAAGTTGGTAATTTAACCACAAAGAAACTAGCCACTGTTAATGACATTCCTAGTAGCAACCAAAGCGGCTAGCTTTAACGTTTTTAATGGAACTTTTTTCTCTTAATTCACTTTGACATCTTGAATATTGAATGATGAGCTATTGTTTCTATGATGATATTAATTTAGTAATATGGCAGTGCTATGCTGATCGTGCTGTTGTGAAGTCCCTTGCACTTTAAGAATGATAAATTAAATGTGAATACATGATGTGGTGTAAGGAGATGTGTAATGTGAAACAGGTTGTTTAAGCAAATCACATTGTCTTAATCGTACAAACCAGTGGCTGGAAGACACTGCGGGCCACATGTACAAGGGAAGTGGCGGAGCGTGTCATTAGCCTCCTTGGCTTAAGGACACGCTCCGCCACTTCTGAAATGCAGGGCTGCACCATATTTACAAGAATATGGTGCAGCCCTGCATTTCCTCCTGCATTGGCGCTATGTTTAGCAGGTTAGCTCCAACCCAGGCACCCTTGCACTCTGCGTGCAGGGGAAGATTGTTTATGTACAGGAAGGTCCCCCTTCCTGCACATAAACAGTCATGTTGTAACTTCTACGTGTGCTGTTTAATGCAGCACACACAGAAGTTGCAAAACAGAATTTTTTTTAAATGATTGTTTATGTGCAGGAAGGGGGACCTTCCTGTACACAAACAATCATTGGCATTTTGCTGTTTTCATGTGTGCTGCACAACACAGCACACATGAAAACTGCAAAAACGGGTAGAAATGAAACATTTCTCCTCGCTTCACCAGCTTAAGAACAGGTTTCCCCTGGTCTTAATTCTGGCTCTGCCTCCTATTTACGCCTGCCTTGTAAATAGGAGGCAGCGTCAGAATCAATGGGTGTTGTGGTGGAACACCCACCGCAACACCCATTGCCCTCCCCTTTCACGCTAAGCATAGCTTGAAAAGGGGCCTTATTTACAAGGCAGCATTAAGCCACGTTAAGTGGCTTAACGCTGCCTTGTAAATAAGGCGAAGCCCCTATCGCCACAGGAACGCCGAAAAAAGTGACGTTCCCGTGGCGATAGGGGCTTGTGTATGTGTCCCTGTATTTTGTTTGACTGGAGAAAATAGTCTGAGATCCTCTTGTTCATAAATCCATCTCATTCGAATGGCCACAGAATCTAGGAAGACCTCTGCATACATTCACAAAGGAAAAGACCTGGGACCTGTGAATTTCGTTGCGCGCGCTGCATCGCATTTGGCAATGCAGCACGCGCAATGAAATTCGTTTTATTTATTTATTTGTTTACTTACCTCTGCTCTGCCATATGCCGTAGTTTACTACCCCCCACCCTGCTCCTCCCCCGGCCCACCGCCCCGCGGCACTCCCTCCACGAGCTGCTACTGGACCTACTGACAGAAACCCTGCTGTTGTCCCACCTCGAAATAGAGAGCAGGAGCTGCGACTTTAAAAGGATGAGAGCATCAATCATTTGAGGCAGTGCTCCTGCCACGTGAACTTCAAATGAATGATTCCCCTGTATCTGAGTAACTAAATCTAGATCCCCCTTCAAGGGGTCGTCTGGATTGTCCTATCTCACTACCTCCTGAGAATCAAACACCAAAAAGGCGATTGTTAGCATTTCAGCAAACTTCATAGTAGTTAGTACCTTTTCCTGTACCTTGAGTTCAGAGATAATAAGTAATTCTTGTCATAAGTATTGGCTATTATCTTCTGAGTACCCAGGTCCTGCTAGAGAGATCTGACAGATGATAAATCTAAAAAATAATAACAATAGCACATAAACATAGAACACATTCACCTAAACACAAAGGTGACATAGGTGACCTATTGCTGCAGTCCCTGTTTACAAATTGCACTTTCCTCAGAATGTGAAGGCAAGGTTAGTGATCAACATGTCCAAAGTGAGGCTGATACATGTGGTTCAAACCATCTTCTCTGGGTTTCATTACAGGAATTTTAAAATTTATGATTCGTTCATAAAGTATTCTGCAGTCAGGCCCAATGTAACGGCACAATAACACCGTTTACACAAAATCTTCTAACAAAAGGACAAATCCATATACTTAACAAAATGCTAAACATAACTAAAATCCTCCCTGTAGAGCATGTCATCATCTTTAAAAAATAGTTTACCATATTGACACACCAGCTGAATGAGTGTATATACACGAATTCATAAGTTACTTCACCAAATAAAACACTGTGTTAAGAAATGATATTGATAATGTCAACAGTGTCATAGATAATGTGTAATACATCACTACCTGGGACAGTTTGGCCAAATGACATCCCTTTGCTCCCAGCACACTACATACCATTTTATAAGCGGCTACTGAGACTAGCTAACAATATTCTCCAGATCCTATTGCTCCACCAATGGCTAAAATATATTGAGGCATCATCCCCTCACCCTTGCTCAGATGCATCAATGCTTCCTTACAAACTAGTTTCAAGCCCAAACTTTGGAAAATCAGTTACGCAGTGTTTGAACTGAGAAAGCAGCCCCCTATCTAATGAAAAACTTTAGACCTATCACCACCCTCCTTTACTTGGCAAAAATATTAGAGTAATGTGTGGCTGGCCGACCAAATGATCACATCACAAAATGTCAAATCTTAGGCTCTCTTCTGGCTTTAGTTCCCGCCATCACACAGAAATAAACTTTCTCCATAGTTGTTGACTCTCTACAACTTATTGACAATTGAAGGTCATGCATACTAGTGCCTCTGGGCAACCTCAGCATTTGACACAATAGAGCATGACATACTCCTTACTCTTATATGTCAACATATGGTTTTTGAAAACACTATTTCTAACTTGTTGATTTCTGACTCTCAAACCACATTCAATAAGTGAAGATCATCTTTTGGTGTGTCTGAAGGCTCAATCAAGGAAAGTGTATTGGTCAGCTTGTACTCACAGCCAATAGGTGAATATGCAGGAATACAGTTTTTCGAATCACCTGTTTCAGATGTCACACAGCTATAGCTTAGAATGCGCTATCAAACAGTCTTCATGCACCTACCATTTCCATATCTAAAGTACAGGTATGGATAAATATTATAGAACTAAAGCTCATTTCTAAAACAAAAAAACCTTATTCACTCCCCTAAGCAAAATAGTAATCTACTGCCAGATTGGGGAGATCGGATGAGTAAAACGGGTATAACATCTACAACCAGTCTCATTGACAAAGTCCTTGAGATTCATTCTAGACTCTAAGCTTAACATAAACACACACATCAAGGCAAGAGCGGTAAGTACCATTTACCATCTACGTATCATACATAATATCAAGAATTTTCTCTCCACATCCAATTTTAAAATCTTAGTTTAAGCCATGGTCATATAAGAATTGAATAATCCATGCTCTACTCACCTATCTGTCATGTTAATAAGATACGAAAAGCAGCCCCAAGCACAATAGGTGAATCCATCTCCAAAACTTGATCATTCGTTCACAGCAGGCAAGCCTTGGCATCATTGAACTAGTAACCCCTACAAGCACAAAACTATTTTACGACCTCCCATATCAAATATTTGGACTACATATTTGGAAACCCCAATTAGTACTGTACCAGAAAAAAGTGGACTAAATATTGTATGACAAAATTACGGTGTCCTATACATGGTTTACAAAAATATTACCCCTTTGGATCTAGATATAGAAAATCTACACCCAATATTTAGATATTTAGCACATGATATTTAGAACACAACATTTATGTCAGACAATATTTTTGTCAAGGAGAGTCTAACATACAACCCCACAACTTCCAAACAAGCTTAGTATGTCTTTTGCAAATAGAGCTTTAGGGGAGTAAATATATTTACGACTCAATATCTTCAAGGTAAAAAGATAGATTCTGCTTCACAGGAAATCGCCTAAAAATGTAGGTCCTCATCCAACAGATATGTGCTTGGAGGCCTCCTTTAAACTTAAGAGAAGCCTAAAGAAACGTGTACTGGCCATCTATTGACCTGAATTCTTGTTAATTTATATGAGTGACTCTCTAAAATACAGCAAAATCCTTTGACCTGCATTCTTGCGGCAATTGTTGTGGGAAACGTTGTTAACTGCTGTTCACTATGCAATTTCCTTGTCAATGTTGTCGTCACTAGATGTTAAACCATGCCCCTTTGCAAGCGCTGTGGTACCCTTGTGAGAGCCACGATCATGCTAAACAAAAATAAATACATAAATAAATGAATAAATAAATAAATAAGAAACAAATATGATGATACTCTTTCTGAGGTCTGAGTAGAAACAAATGGCATGATGGTCATGTTTTTTTGTGGAAATATGCCTTCTGTTGCTTGTGATATAAAACACTATTTAAACATTAAATGATGTAAAAATCAATAATAATCCTGAAATTCCCTCTCATTGATTGCTTGGGTTTCACCGACTACAAGTGCAGTGACCTCATGCTTACTATTGACACAGTCTCCCAATGTCCCAATAGTGGCGGCATCACCACATTCCTTCAAAGTAAAAGTCCCATATTAAAAGTGATGCACCGGCGGCGCAAGGGGCTTCTAAATAAGCCCCTTGGTTCATAGATCACGCTCAGTTCATTTCAGCAGGAGTGGGCTAGTGATTCAGCAAGCAGAGTCCTTTGATTGCCTGGCATCTTTTATAAATTCCACAGCAAGAATCTGTGAAACCTTTAGCAATTACATTTTTTGTCACAGTCATTCAGCTGTAAAATGGGATCTTTTGCAAATAGAGCTTTCCGAACATAGCCTCAGATAAATAACAATATTGCTCCGGCAGAAAGGAACCGCTGTGAGCACAGCAGGTTAATGCACTTAGTATATTTCCATGGCCAGAGTGAGTCAATGGACCGGTGGCAGCAGAGAACTGATCAATTAGGGCCATAACATTGGAAAGTCAGGGTCTTTTACAACATGTGTTTCAATTATCTGCCCACCATGTAATGTTGATGGGCAGTCCCGGGGTTTTGCTGGCCTCCTGCCCCTTCTGCGATCCCGTGTCTCCGCTCCCCTCTGTCTCGGACTCCAGGAAACATCCAGGCTCTGCTGACCAATCACAACGCTGCAATGCAGCGCTGTGATTGGTAAGCACCCAGGCTCCCCTGACCAATCACAATGCTGCAATGCAGCATTGCGATTGGGCTTAGCGCAGTGGGTCGGCGCTCAGCCAGGGACTGGAGGCCTGGTCATGTTCTCCATGCAGGCTGTAATGCAGCCTGCATGGAGAACAGGGAAAGTGCGCATGACTGATTTGGGCAGCCAGAGAGGGCCCAAACAGTCATTCTGCACTTAGGAGGGTTCTACCACTCCTCCCCTGCTCTGCAGCCCCACCCCGCCCCCTCACGCAAAGCTGCCGCAGCAGGAGGACAAAATAAAATGATAATAACATTACATTATTATCATTTTATTTTTTCCTTTTTTTACTGCTTCAAGGCAGCGGGGTGACGCTCCTCACCCTTAGTGGAGGACCTGCCCCTGTCAATATATCATTATATTTATCCCCCGTACTTGACGTGAGACCTCTAAGAGTCACAGCATGGCCATCTCAAACTTTCACCATTGTGAGTTTGATAAACTGAGAATTGGGAATAGTAGCACATATTATGTACATTGCATAGAAACTACACACACCGAGGATAAAGTGCTATATAAAAGCAAGTTATTATCAGCCAGCCCATGGCCAGGTAAAAGAAGGTATCACTCTGTTAATAGTAAAAGTGTGTGTCAACCTAATATCACCAAAGATCTTTACCATTGCTCACAGATCCCATCATGAAGACATGAGCCTCACATCAAGAAATGATCCATCTACTAGCCTCTTATAACATATATTTGCTCATCCTCCAAATATAATCAATTAGATCTTATGTTATGTTAATTTTACTTGTTAAGCACACTTGAAGTAGGTGGTAACCCATTCACAAAAAAAGAAGGCGTCCCCAAGGGACTGCTTCCCCTTTGGAAATGGCAGTGAAAACGTTTTTAGAGCAGGCAGTGGTCCCACGGACCACTGCCTGCTCTGAAAAAAAATAAGAAAACTCCTAATTTTTTATTTTTTACATGCAACCCGTTTTGCTTTAAGGAAAATGGGTTGCATTTAAAAAAATATGTATTGCTTTATTTAAAAAGAAATCACGAACATGTGGTCTGCTGACCCCAGCAGGCCACCATTCCCGTGATTTTAGCGATTCATAATGGGTCGTAAATTGCGACCTACCTCAATAATTTTCATGAGGTAGGTCGATTGCAACACAATAGGAATCTCTAAATGAAACTCATAGAGTTTCATACATTAGGAATAGCGATTACCTAATTGCGATTTGCATAAAATCGTAATTAGGTAATTGCTATTTCTAATAATGATACATGTGGCCCTAAATCTTCAGGAAAAACCTTCTATTGAAGTTAAAATCAATGAAAAAAGAGACATTCTACAGGAGGCTACATACCAATTGAAGAGTTTTCAGTTTCCTCATAAAAGTCAGCAAGTCATCAGATAACGCTACTAGCAGGCTTTAGGAGCCAGTTACGCTGTTTTTTGGTCACGGTCATTTAGTTTTAAATATTTGCACTGCGCTGTGTATTTTACCGCATTGCCGCTTTGTAGGTTATAGTATTTAGCCTGTATTGTAATTTTTAATCATTTTGGGGGCTGGAAGGGTCCGGTATACTGTAGAATTGTACCAGTACCTTGCTAATTCCTCCCGTTCCTCTGCGTTTGTTTCCCCGGTCCACCACAGCTTCTGCTGATTGCGTGGAGGGAACACTAACGCTAAATTTTCCCTCACTTCCTCCAGGACATCCGACGGACGCCATCTTGGGAGGGTGTCGGTCTAGTCTTTCTACAAGCATACCGGCACCTCACTATAAAACCAGTTAATGGCGCCGACGTGCAGCAGACGCGCGCAGCGGGCGTGCCGAAGGCACGCCAAAGGCAAGTCCGTCTGCGCCCGTCCACGTCCGGAACGCGTCTAACGCTAGCCATGCTGCTGGTTTACAATCAGACAAGGTATTCTCGCCGAATTCCTTAAGACAGCTGAATACTAAAAATCAGTGTGGACACTATTTGGATGTGGATAAAATTAGAGGCCCTATCACCTGCTGGGAATGCCGAGTACAGTTACCATTGGCCGAATCTAATCATGTAATGGCAAAAAATAAAGTAGTTAACCATCAGGTGGTAATAAAGGGAGGTCTAATTAATGCACGCTCCCTAGTTAAACATGCACTTGACATCAGAGAGCTAATCATAGGAAACAAATTAGATTTTCTATGTATTACTGAAACATGGTTAAAAGAAGACTGCAACCCAGATATTGCAGTCGCTCTACCCCCTAACTATACCATCTGTAGGAAAGACAGAGAGGACGGTAGGGGGGGAGGGGTGGCTATCATTCATAGAGACACACTACAGTGGAAGAATTTTACCTTACACGAGCTCAAGGGAGCAGAAAGCCTTGGCTTCTGCTGCGCCATAAATGGATCATCCTCATTTTCTGGAGCCTTAATCTATCGCCCCCAGGCAACAGCAGTACCTTTCTAGACTCATTAGGGAAACTCTCAGTCAAGCTCTGCTTAGATATGCCAATTTTACAATGCTTGGAGATATAAATTTACACTTAGAATGTGGCAATAACCCAGGGGTCTCCACCTTCCTGGAAACAGTCACCCCCTTGGCCTGAACCAACTAGTTAAGGGGCCGACACACAGGGCAGGACATACGCTGGACGGAGTTTGCTCTAACTTCACCTCACTTCGGATAGAGGCACCTATCCCGCAGGCTTGGTCAGATCACTACTTCATTACCCTGGCCATCCCAATATCCAAAACGGCAGAAGCAGCCATGAATAGCTCTATAGGGGAGCCGAGGCGTAAATGGCATTTGCTTGCTACTAACCCCAGCTTGCCCATAATTGCCCAAGAAAAGATACCAACTCTTACTGGCGAGCCAGCAGAGGATTCCCACCGCTTCCACACTTGGATGACGGCCATAAGTGATGAATTAATTCCTTTAAAACACACTACAAGAAGGGGCAAAATAAAATCACATAATGACCCATGGTTCACTAAAGATCTAGCGAAGCAACATCTACACTGTAAACAATTAGAACGTAGATGGAGAAGGGGCTATGAGATAGCCAATTTACATATTTTTAAAATTCATAGGAAACAATATCATTCAGCTATCAAACTAGCAAAAAAAGAATACTTTGGGAATAGAATAGCTATGGCGAAGCATAACCAAAAAGAGATATTTGCGATCGTAAAATCTTTTATCGACCCTAAAGCCCTACACTCAGAAGTACCTCCCTCTCAAACTCTTTGTAATGATATTGCAACATTTTTCGAGGATAAAATCAAGAACATTCAAAAAGATTTTGGAACACCAATCTCACTAGAATCTGTTAACGAACAGGAGTCGGATCAAAGGCAGGATAGACCCGTCCTTCACGCCTTTCAAACTGTCACTTTATCTCAGACACACAAAGCCATCTTAGCATGTAAATCAGGTTCGCCATTGGATGCATGCCCCCCAACGATACTACATCACATCATGGATATAGTGAATCCTGTAACAAAATGATATTGTGAACTCCTCGCTTTCCTCCGGCATAGTGCCCGATGAGTGGAAATTTGCTATTGTGAAGCCACTAAAGAAAAAACTAAATATAGATCCTTCTAATCTTTCCAACTATAGGCCCATATCCTTACTGCCAATCTTGGGTAAGATTACAGAAAGAATGGTATATAAGGAACTCTCTAATTTTGCCGAATCAGCCCAGATATTTCACCCTCGACAATCCGGCTTCCGCCCAAAACATTCCACAGAATGTGCTCTATTGGAGATATCTGATACTCTGAAATTTATCACAGACAATGGCAGGAAGGCAGTGCTGATCCTTCTGGATTTGTCGGCCGCTTTTGATACTATCTCCCATAACATCCTCTTGGCCAGACTAAAATCTTGCGGCATTTCCAACATGGCACTGGCCTGGATCAAGTCCTTCCTGTCCAATCGGAGGCAGGCAGTCTCCCTTGGCACCTTCCTTTCCTCAGAACGTACCATCACCACGGGAGTCCCACAGGGTGCCTCACTTAGTCCACTCCTATTCAATATATATATGGCCCCGCTTATCTCCCTCATCTCGGCCTATGGGATTGAAACAACATCTTATGCTGACGATACTCAGCTGATCCTGTCCCTTGATAAAAACTCCTCAGATGCTGAAGAAAATTTCAAAGCCTGTCTTAAGGCGGTCATCAAATGGATGAAAAACAATCACCTCCGATGTAACACGGATAAGACAGAAATCTTGTTGATAGGGAAAGATAATCCCTTTCAACCCAGGGATTGGTGGCCGGAAGAGGCAGCAGCCCCTCCACCTACTGTGGAGGTGGCTAAAAACCTAGGGGTATGGTTTGACTCCTCCCTCTCCTTCAAACACCATACACTCAAGGTGATGGGTACATGTTTTGGCCTAATTAAAACCATGAAAAAAATCTTTGATTTGATTCCGCTTGCTGCGAGGAAAACAGTGGCTGTGGCATGAAAACTTTCACGTCTAGACTACTGTAATAGCCTCCTGGCAGGGGTCAATAAATCAACTCTGAGGAGACTACAGGTGGTGCAACACGCAACAGCCAGATTGGTCTTAAAACTTCCCCGTAGGGCGTCAGCATCAGCGGCTCTGAAAACTCTACATTGGCTTCCGCTACACAAGAGAATTCTATTCAAACTCCTGGTTACCACCTTCAGAGCTACTCGCCGACTAGGACCAGTATATCTCGCCACAAGATTTACACCATACACCACAATGAGGACACTCAGATCTACATCTGCAAACCTCCTCAAATTGCCTGGTTTCAAACTTAAAACTAGGGGAGGGAAATCGGCTACTGTGCTAGGTGCAAAGGCTTGGAATTTTATGCCAAACAAACTGAGATCGATGGAATCTGAAATGCAGTTTAGGAAAGCCCTAAAGACCTGGATCTATGGAACAACTGACGAATCTTGCCTTGCCCTCATCTAGGCCTTCATTATCCTCTGCCAAGCTCATTAGCGGTACAGCGCCAGGATGCTCCTTTGGGAGTGACAGTTCACGCTTTATAAATTCTACATTTCATTTCATTATGAACCGAGGTTTAAAGGGAGGCCATTCCACCCTCTAGAGGCTGCAGCTGAGAACGCCCTACCAACTTATGATATTGTATAGGTAAGATACTGTATAGATCTTGGGGATTTTGCAGCAAGATGTATTGGGTAGAATGGAGAGGATTAATGTGTACATGTTACTTGGAGTTCCCTGCCCAGAACTGAGGAGTTTTGACGTGGACAGTTTTATGTACTGTTGTTAAGGCCTTGAAGATATTTATATTGTGGATTGGAAGCGAGTGCAGATTTCTGAGAATTAGGGTCATGTGATGGTGAGGTAAGAGATGACTGAGCATTCTCCCATCTGCTTTCTGAACAAGTGACATGCGACACAGTAATTTGGGAGTGGTTGCAAGTTTATTGCTTTACTATAGTCCAACCTAGAGTCCCCCAGGGCATTAACCATGAGTATGAGTCACTGTGAATCAACAACGAGAAGTATCTTTTAGAAGATTTGTAGCTAAGAAGGCTCATCACATTTGGTAAGAGGCCACCTCTACAGTTAAAAAATTAGAATTCACTGCACATGTGCTGGTTTGCATGTCAGAGAATCATAGCCTGTGGACAGATTGCAATATTCCTGTATCTTGGCTTCTCAGCAGCATTCTGCTCTGTTACTAGGCCATTGTCAGATGGGAATACGCATTTACAATGGAATCCATGAGTTGGCACCAGTCTTTCCTAAGTGAGAGGTCCCAAAAAGAAAAAAGGAGGAGTGTTCAATTCCCCAGCTGCAGGGCTTCATGATCCACAATACCATACAAAGGTTTTCTATGCTGACTCCTGGATATCACCAGAGCTCAGTGAGTAATTGTAAAGTGGTGTGATGGAGGCACTCAACCTTAATTCAGGCATATTCAGCAACTTAAACATCTGTTTAGACACCATAGCAAAGCAAGCAAATTTTAGGTGGCTCAAGGTGCCTACAAAGTGATATATTTCTTTCCACAGTTCCCTGCGGACAATGAACACACACCAACCACACAAATTCCAAAATCACAGTCACAATTCATATAAGCATTGGCCAAGCCAATAAGTCTGGCTTTAATGTGCCAACACATGAAAACACAGACATTCATAAATGCTGTCTATATGCATTGCTATCTACAGCTGCCTTATTGGCTCTCCAAATGTTGGGAAATAAATAGTGAAAAATAATTATTTTCTGTATTGCATGCATACACAGGATAAAGAATTAAATGTGACAAACACCATGATGAATAATTGTACTTTTCAGATGTAAAATAGTAAAATGAAAGCGCTTCCTGATTAGAGAGTATTACTCCTCTGGGTAGAACCAAAGTCTACTCCATATAGATCTTAAAGAATTAGTAACAAAATGTCTTCAAGGCAGCAGTGCTCTCAAGCCACAACTAACAACACCCAGCTCATCCTCTCACTCACGAAGAATCCCGAAGACACCAGACTCTGCTTCCATGAAGGAATGAAGGACGTCGCAGCCTGGATGAAAGACAGCTGCTTGAAGCTCAACTCAGAGAAAACCAAGGTCCTCATCCTTGGACCCCGCACCTCCGCCTCGGACAATGCCTGGTGGCCCTCCGCCCTCGGGAATCCACCCACCCCTACAGACCACGCACGAAACCTCGGCATCATCCTCGACTCCTCCCTCTCCATGAACCGCCAGATCAACGCCGTCGCTTCCACCAGTTTCAACTGCCTGCGCATCCTCCGCAAGACCTTCAAATGGATCCCCCCCGATTGCAGAAGGACCGTCACCCACGCGCTCATAACCAGCAGTCTGGACTACGGCAACGCCCTATACACCGGAATCAACAGAACTCTTCTACACAAACTCCAAACCATCCAGAACGCCGCAGCCAGACTCGTCCTCGGGACACCACATCACGAACACATGACCCAACACCTATGAGACCTCCACTGGCTCCCCGTCGAGAAGAGGGTCACCTTCAAACTCCTTACCCACGCCTACAAATCCCTCAACAACATCGGACCCAAATACCTCAACGAGAGAGTCTCCTTCCACGTACCCAAGAGGAACCTCCGCTCCGCCGACCTCACCCTGGCAGAGGTCCCCCGCATCCGCAGAAACTGAGCAGGCGGGAGAGCCTTCTCCTACATCGCAGCCAAGACCTGGAACGAGCTCCCCGTGAACATCAGATGCTCCCCGATCCTGCACACGTTCAGGAAGGACCTCAAGACCTGGCTCTTCGACTGATCCGGAGCTGCCCCCCCTAGCGTCTTGAGACCCTCACGGGTGAGTAGCGCACTTTATAAACCCCTGATTGATTGATTGATTGATTGGTTCTTACATTACAGCCGCCACCTGCCCTGACCTGTCCTGAGACCAGGGACACTTCCAGGACCACCAGCAACCGTGGCAGGAGCCGCCAGCAGCCAATCGGTGCGCCAGGAGGCGCTTCAAATCCAAACGCGGGCTCCCGCAGCGCGGGTCCCGCATTACAGCCGCCACCTGCCCTGACCTATCCTGAGACCAGGGACACTTCCAGGACCACCAGCAACCGTGGCAGGAGCCGCCAGCAGCCAATCAGAGCGCCAGTAGGCGCTTCAAATCCAAACGCGGGCTCCCGCAGCGTGGGTCCCGCATTACAGCCGCCACCTGCCCTGACCTGTCCTGAGACCAGGGACACTTCCAGGACCACCAGCAACCGCAGCAGGAGCTGCCAGCAGCCAATCAGAGTGCCAGGAGGCGCTTCAAATCCAAACGCGGGCTCCCGCAGCGCGGGTTACGCGCGGGCGTGCCCGGTCAAAGCCCGGGCCAAGGGTGGGCCCGTCTGCGCCCGTCCGCGTCTGTTCGAGTCTGGTCTGGGCCCTCTCTCTTGGTTGCCATCTGCCTCTTACGTGTAGTCCTTGTCTGTGTGCAATCATGCAGTGGAATAACTTCACCCATTACGGCGGTCCGCTTTAAGACTGATCTGCGCAAGCTTTAAGGATTAACTGTAAGTTCTATCCGCTCATCTATGTTTCTGGTTGTTCTAGTGCTTATTTTGTCCTGTAACTGGTCCTCAATCATATAGTGGGTTACCCTCGGTGGATTTAGGACAGCTAACGAGTATCCAATTCTCCGGGGCGCCCGTATATTGTGTTCCGTGTTCTGTGTTAACCAACTCGACAAACTTGATAGAAATGGGGAAGCGCACGACAACTGCTACCTGCCATGTACCACCACCGCCTATTCCCCCTTCCATACCTCAAACATCAACCGATAGGATGTTACAAAGGGCCATAGGAGTGGAGGCTACAGAGATTGAGCTCACAGAACGTAGACTGTCACTTACACCGGACCTCCGTCCAGCTACCCAAGATATGACCTCCTTCACATCTCATAGTGATTTGGATCCAACTCTGGATACATCTGCCAAGATTCGCCCATTAGATGGAGAAACCGGAACATTGGCAAAAGCAGTAACCAGGAGGCAGGGTGTCACCAAAGGTTTAGACAAGCCCGGTAACAGCAAACAGGCCGCCAGGTCCATTAAAGTTGGGACCAAGCAGAAGAAACTGAATGATGGATCTTCAGAGCTACTAGATATTGCCTTCGAGCAGGCTGCATCTGAGGGGCAGTCCAACCAAACAAACTCAACGACGGCACCACTACCAACATGGGCGGTTCCCATGATGGAAATCTTACAGGATCGTCTAAGAGCCATTGTTAGAGAAGAGCTTGCTCATGTTCATGCTCGCTTGGACAAATTACTTAAACTCCGTTCTAGCACTGCTGGGAATCCACCGCCATCTCTTTCATTGGATGGAGAGAGTCGTTCAGTATCTAAGGCCCCCACATTGTTGAGAACAGATGACCCGAATGACAGGCCCAGTGTATCAAGTAGGTCCATTATTACTAACCCGGCAAATGATGGCGCCCGAACAGCGATTGTCTCAAACCTGGGGGCCATGACATTAAAACCCACGGATTTTATGGAAAATAGAGCTGAAACAGTTAGGTCGAATAATCCGAATGGCATGGGGGAGGGTCCACCTCCAATTAACCTCCCTCCAGCATCATTCCCATTTGTAACTGTCTTTGTTGGCGTCCCTGCTTTAAAAGATGGTCAGAATGAGTCTCAATACGAGTTAAAAAACAAGTGCCTCCATTGGCTAGTTAGATATTGTTGCTTCTCTTATGCCAATGCCAATAACATACTTATGACACGCAGGGTAGCTTGGCTGGGCAATAGACCTAAAGATGCTGTTGGGGATTGTGTTATAATACATTTTAGGGATACCCGCATTGTACAAAATCTTTTATAACGGAGTCAATTCTCATCTATCATGGGCACAGCCATTGGCCTTCTCCCCCTTAAACACTTTCATTTGCCAACAACCCCACATGGTACAAGGGCCAACTATAGAGCTGGTTATAATGAGTGGCACCAGATCCCAATATCGATGAGGCAGGTTGCCGCACAAACAGGTCCATACACTTTCAACCTGCCCCTGGCAAATAGATTTGGGGCACTTGAAGAAATAGATTGACTTATGGGGGAGCATGAACCCAAGTTGAATGGTAAGTGGGAATTTTGAGGGGATAGGGTCCATAAGTGTAAAAGAAGGGCATGTAGCCCCATAGCTACCGTACCATTCTCAAAACCCGAAATTGATTTCAGAGGTATCAATGCCTATACTCAATTGTCCCCAGTCCTTTCTCTGTCAACCTCCAACTTTCATTCTTTTTCAGTCATACGGGACTTAAGACCTACTTTCCCCACATATATCCGAGTCAGCAATAGTCATTCTGACTCCCTAGATCCCATAGGAAGCCCAGCTAGGGTGGTTAAGAAAAAGGACCCTATAAGCTGCTCCAGGATCGTGTCTATATTGCCAGTGGGTCACAAAATATCCCCAGCTAATGTAGTCCAGGGCGACTATTCTGCCAACTCTAGTACCATAACTAACATTAAGATCTTGTCCTGGAATGTAGCTGGCCTTAAAAGTAAACTAGTTTGCCCTGATTGGGGGGAGCTTGTGGATTCTTGTGACATCTGTATGTTCCAGGAAACCTGGGCAACTGAGGAACTAACTCGCTCGGGTTTCGTTTCTTTCTATGTACCCGCTGTATCTAGGGGTCAGGTTAGACCGTCAGGAGGACTCAGTACGTGGGTTGGCTGCCATCTAGGATGCACAATCACTCTGGTGTCGCATAGCTCCCCAGACATTTTGTGTCTATTATTATCCTTTTCCCCTGAGCTCAACATAGCTCTAATCAACATCTACTCAAGGCCGGTAAGGACAGGCCAAGAATCAGCAACCATAGACCAACTGGATGATTTGTTATCTGGCTGTATGAATAACGCGCTAGTGGTCCTGGGGGGCGATCTGAACTGCTAATTTGAACCCTTGATAGAACTGATTGATTCCGCTGATACAGAGGAGGATGAGCTATGGTCTATCCCTGATACTAATATCCCCTCAATTAGAGCATGCACATCTTTGGCCCTTCAAATAAAGGCACTCACCCTTAAGTACTCTTTGCGAGCCAGTAATGGACACTTTAGGTCGGAATCCTCAGGGAGTTGTACATTCAATAGAGTTGGGCATTCTTCCATTTTAGACTATTTTCTTGTTGAACTTAGATTGTGGGAGCTGGTTAAGGATTTTATCATTAAGCCTCGCTTTGACAGCGACCATAATGCCCTATTACTTAAACTTGCTGTCCCCATCCCAGAAGCTCTATCAAGTTATGAACATGCTAGCGACCACCCTCCAACCTTATCTAATGACAGGCGAAGAGTCCAATGGGCGTGGCTGGAAAAAACACCTAATAAGATGGCTAGATTATTTGAAGCAGTCATACCCAATCTTGCGGCCATGTCCGTGCTCGTAAATAATGGAAGTAACATACTAGCCCCCACAGAAGTAGCAAAGGTCAACGAATCTACCTCCTGCAAGCTAGGGGAGGTATTCTGGCCTTTATGTGTAGGGGGACGTGGGCAGAGGCCTTCACTGACATGGTTTAACGACCAGTGTCGGCTGGCCAAAAAGGCGATGTTGGAGGCTATTAGATCCAAGTGCACGACCAGAGTAAAAAAAGCAAGGTCTCTCTATAAATCTATTATTGCGACTGCAAAAAGGACTGGGAAGTGGACAAATGGGATAGTTTGAAAAAGGCCCTGGAGGCCAAGGACATGAAGAAATTCTGGTCCATTATTTCCTCTGGTAGCAGCTCAGGAAAGGTGGCCATAGAGCTAACATTGATGCTAGCTGCTGGGAAGAGCACTTTCTGTCTCTCTATGCCCCATGTGTTATGGGAGCTAATTCTTCGCCTATAGAAAATATGTAATCTCTTTTTGCAGACACACCCATCCCTGAGATTACCCTGAGTGAAGTTACAACAGCTGTAAATAGGATAGTGCCCGGGAAGGCTGCTGGCCTGGATAAGATCCCAGGGGACCTCTACCGGGCTGAACCTGAGATCTGGTGCCCCTAACTTTGGGTGGTTTTTAATGCCATCCTTCAGGGAATGGTCCTACCTGCAACGTGGTCTGGAGCTGAAATCCTCCCAATATATAAAAAGGGTTCACCCACAAAACCAACTAATTATAGACCAATTAGTCTGATTGATGTTTCCCAAAAGGTATTTGCCAGGATTATTGTAGGTCGGTTGCAAGCCTGGCTGGAGGAGCACAACATCATGTCCCCATTGCAGGCTGGGTTCAGAGCAAAAATTTCCACAATAGATCAGGTTTTCAGGCTGCTGAGGGTACAGGGTACTGAGCGAACTAGGGCTACCACACTATCTTCTAGATATATTGAAAAGACTTCACACCGGCAATTACGCCCGAATTCGCTTTGGGGAAAAAGGGGAACTGTCTCAGCCTATTCCCATTGAGAGAGGGGTAAGACAGGGATGTGTCCTTGCGCCCACCCTGTTTTGCATATGGTCTGGTGGGCGCCTTGAGCAAACTCAAGGACATAGATGCCCCCAAATTAGCGCATAAGCAGATACCAGCCTTGATGTTCGCTGATGACACCCTACTCTTATCTAAATCTCCCATGGGAATTCAGAGAATACTGGATGGGTTTTGTGAGTTCTGTAGGACCAGGAGATTGGAAATCAATCTTGATAAAAACAAATTTATGGTCAACTCGTGCTAGCCCACGTATGAATGGTATTGCTCTTGAGAGGGTAACCACTTTCGATTATTTGGGAGTTACACTTAATGAAAACATGACCTGGGGACCCCAAATAGCTAAGTCAAATCTTAAAATGTCGCAGACCACAGGTGGCTTGGCCAAGTTTTATAAGAAATCGTTTCACAAGCCATTAAGCCCTGCTGTGGAGATTTATAAGACTCAGCTAAGAAGTGCAGCCCTATATGGGGCGGAATTGTGGGGGCATCTTTATCCAACCCTGATTGCCAAAACAGAGAACAACTTCATAAGGCAGCTGCTTAACTTGCCTATGAGCACTCCCTTGGTTCCACTTCGTATGGATCTCGGTGTGAGACCAGCTGCAGAGGAATCAGGATGCAGACCCCTGCTTTACTGGTGCCGCCTCTGCGAGACCCCGGAACTGGTCGAATTTAGATCTGAGCTTTCAGAGGTCCTCAGGTGTCCCGGTGTAGTTAAGATGCCATGGTTTTCTTATATTAGAGAAAGTTTTCGCTCCCTTGACAGATCTGAGCTGTGGGAAAATCCTGAAAAAGCCTGTGTGAGAACCCCTCGTAAATCAATAATTACAAGCTATAGGGAAAGTAAACTGTATAAACTCCAAGCAGATTCCTCCACTGGCTCTCTTACCTCAAAATTTTTGGATGTAAAGGCCATGTATAAGTTCGAGCCATGTCTAGATGAAATCCGTCCGGCATTAGCCAGAAAACTGTATACGCAGTTTCGGCATGGCTGCCTTCCCTTGAGATCCTACACAAACAATTGGTCTTGTGGGTCCTTATTGGGGTGTCCTGCCTGTGGCGAGGGTGAGGAGACAGAATTACATGTACTTTTTTTCTGCAAGGGCTACCATATAATTAGGCATAGAGGGTTGATCCAGCTATGCAGAAACCTCGGCACAATACACTGTAAAGAAGCTTTTAAGCTCCTAAAATACAGCACTGATCTGCATATAACTTATGCTGTATCGCGTTTTTATACTCTATGTGGTGGACAAGGATGAATTTTCTTAAAGTGTAATTACGACCCTGTTTGATTATATTTTATGTTTTTAGCTTCAAGTGTATTTTAAGAATTGGTGGTTTTTATCCTTGTTTTAAATTTTTAAACCAGTTTAATAATGCTTGTATCATATGTGGTCATTCTTTTATGGTGCACTCACACCGAAATAAAGAATCAATAAATGGAAAATGGATTGATTGGTTCTTACATCCCTACCTGGAGATGCAGATATAAATGATTGTCGGCACACAAAAGAATCCCCTTTCCATGTCCAAAGATAGAGCAACCCTAATCTTAGCATTTGTTGGGGCCTAATCCTAAATATGATAACAATGTCTGTCTTTGTAATTGTCAAAGATCAAACAAAAGTCATATTTGCAAATGAAGCTCTGGCAGATGAAATATTTAGTTCGTTCAAGCACCACTACCTCTACTGATACAAAGACTCAGGTTTATTATGCTGGTTGGTGCAAGGCAGCATCAACCCTGTGTTGTTCATATTTCCCATGCAAATATGTTTTGCGCAGAAAATATTACACAAGCGCATTGACAAGCAGCCATGCTTTGTAAGGAATCATACCCTTAATAGTGAATGCCAAAGGGTCTTTAGAGAGCAGGAACAGTACAGCACCCCTACCCCTCAACAAAATTCTGATCTACTAATGTAGCATGGCTTGACGTTGAATGAAGTCATAGCACCAAATGAAAATCGTCACCAACATGGACCAGGTGAGTACTGCTTGCAATTCCCACACATAGGCCCATATTTCTCATTTTTTTCATGCAGCCCAACGCAGTAAGCCACCTTGCTGCGCTGCGTGAAAGGGAAAGGGCAGGAATGTACCATATTTTACATAATATGCTGCATTCCTGTCCTTTCCTTATGCTGGCACAAGGGCGAGGCAAAACCTTGATAAATCTGGCCCATAATATGTGTTATTTCACATTTTTACCTGGCTTGTCCTTTAGTGGATTCCATCTCATAGAAACCCTGGGCCTGATTTAGAGTTTGGTGAGTGGGATACGAATATCCTGTCCGCCATATGGCTAGGGCCATTGGATATACTGCATCTGTAATATGGCCGACAGGAAATCTGTCATGTTTGCTACGAAGAATCGAATTCGCCAAAGTCTAAATAAGGCCGTCTGTCATGCAAGATCCTGCAATATCTTATTTGTGCTGCACTAAATAGCATTTTTGCATGAGCTGTTCCATTGACATCATCATCATGAGGCAACTCTTTGTAAATAAGTCACTTCACATTTGTTTTTACTATTCATACAAGGCAACGCTAAAGATTGCAAGGCTGTGATGCTCGGTTCTGACTTTTAGTGAATCCAGGCCAAAGAGGCAGAGGACACACTTGCAACATATTTCACACCGTAGATGGTAGTACAGTGGATGTTGTAGATTCTTGGCAATATGATTTTTAGGAAAAGTTGTGGTAAATGATAGAATTTAATGAATTAAGTACCAGCAATGTAGCTCTAACGTGCAGGATTTGATGAAAACAACACCTCAGCAGAGGTGGCTCCTCCGCTATGGCGGAGGAGTGTCACCCCCCCCCTTCCAGCAGCATAAAGAAAAGAAAAATAAAGCGATAATAAACTATGGATTATTAACGTTTTATTTTGTGTCCCAGAGTCTTGGGGGCGGGGCCAGGGTGATAACAGGCACCCACTGGGAGTGGTATGCACTGTTATCAGTGTGCATGACAGTTTGGCCGGATGTCTCAGGCCGGCCAAACCGTCATGCGCACTTTGCATGTTCTCCACGCAGGCTGCTTTACAGCCTGGGTGGTGAACATGCCCAGGCTCCCAGTCCCTGGCTGAGTGCCAAACCATGGCACTCAGACCAATCACAACACTGCACAGCAGCATAGTGATTGGCTCAGGGGAGCCTTGGTGCTTCCTGCTTCCGGCCGGAGCAGAACAACGACGAGGAGGGACAACGAGAAGACACGCAACGGCAAGGAGGTAAGTTTAAATTTCTGTTTTTACTACCCCCTTGGCCCCCCACCCCTGATCCGTGCCAGCAGCCACTGCACCTCGGGGTTGAGTTGTGGCTTCCCAAACTGTTGGGGAATGGCAAGAGTGATGAGCCAACAACATTAGGCAAAAGGCAGTTTTACAAAGGAGAAATTAGGACGTCTCCCAAAAGGATGTATTTTTGATATTGGGAGAAATGGGCTATTTTCACTTCTGGATAGGTGATTGCTGAAGGTGGTTTGATATCAGCATTGCAGGGTGCAGCGTTCGGGGCTCAAGCAAGAAATAGATCAAAATTACCTCAATGACAAGAGGTGCATTTTTAAGCAACCTGAGTAAGATTGGTCACAACTGTTTAGGATTAAATAAAATATGTAAGTAAGGCCCTCATTACATGTGGCCCGGTAATCTGTGTAATCTTTACTCCATCTGATAAAATCTGAATTGGATGAGCTGGAATTAACAGGTGCAATAAATAACACCCAATTATGATTTTTTGGGGAATAACATGCAGATGGTGGTGATTACTGCACCAAAATCCAAAAGTTCCTGCTTTCTGGCTGGCCAATATTTATTACAAAACTTATAATTGTGATGTGTGCAGCAACATTTAACACACGTTTCGCAGTTATCACAATGAACTGGGCTGCTTCTAATGAGGGTAAAGATTTTGTTGATTCCTGTGCAATACGTTTTCAAGAAAATGTGTAACAGATAGAGAATCCTAAATGGCACTTGGGCAGTTGCTTAGGTCCAAGATTTCCATTAGTTAAAAACAATTAAATTAGCTATATTGGGCGGTACACAAGTAAATCATGCTGGCAGAGAACAAGCACAATAGTTTATAATGTAATGTGTCCCACTTATTTTACAACCATATACCAAACACTGTACCAGGGATATGTTTTCATATTTACCATGGCCTTTCTGTTACAGCAAGGAACATATATTCATCATATTGTGCCAGATACTACATGCCCCTTTATATTGTGTCAGATAGGTAAAGAATATAATTTGACCTTGTATCTTTTTTGCTCTTGTGTCTTCCCTCTTAATGTCTCTCTCTATCATCAGGTCATCCTCTACCTCTCTTTCTCCCTCTCTTTCCATCTCTCTTTTACTGTCCCCATCTTCTTCTCCCACCTCAGTTACTCCCATCTCTCATGTCTCTCTCTTTCCCTTTTTATAGAAGTCAAGTGTGTTGCACAATTAGTATTACAACACAAATCTGACTAATTCTAGTAGGCCAACTGAGTGAGTAAGTTAGGCAAGTAGGCCACCTGTTAGGTTTATGCTGTAATGAATAACTGTCAGAAAAATGTTATTACTATGGCTTTTGGGACGCGTTATTGATAGTGCACACTGTCCTCTGCACCAAGATGTACGCTTAAGTCTGTGTGCTGGGCACAGACTGGGACAGTGTGCACATCATAACAAATGTGCCTTCCCAGTGCAGCACATACTTGTCAATGAAAGGTAGGCCATCTGTTTGAAGCAGCTATCTGCCTTTCACTGTGCAACCAAGCCTGCATTTTAAAGGGGGCAGAGATCTTGAGAACGCATCAGTCATGGACTCCTTCTTCCTGGCCCCTTGCAAAGCAAGGATCTAGGTGCCAGAGGAACAAAAGGAGTTAGGATCAACTGCAATTACCAAATACAGTGTAACCCATTAGGTCACACAGTGAAGCTCAGAGTCGATTGATGGGATTTAGTATGTATTTATTTATTTATTCAAAGCCAGGCTGATATAAATCAGTCACAGAAACATAGTATAAAAATACAGAATCACTAACAGATATCTAAACAACAGATAAAATTGATCCTCACTAACAGAAAGCAAATGAGGAATTCGGTAGCTATTACACAAAGAATATGAAGCAACAGCTGGTGAGTAGAATAAAAGCTTCGATCCTCTTGCCTATACATGAGTTTGTCTAAGAAGACTGTAGTAATGTAGATTTGTTAAGGTTGTTATTGTAACCTTCATTACATCTTGTCTTTTATTCTTGTAGAATGTTCTCCATGTCACCTTTAGAATACTTCCTGTTGCTTAATGCTTTAGAATGTCTTTGTGGGACAGTTGGTCTTGGGCTGCTGAGCCTGGTGGAGCCTTTGTCTTTTCTGGCTCCACGACCATGTAGTTACCAATAAACTTAATGTAACTTGCTCCAGTCTCCGGCTTCATCACTACAGAATTTTGGCGACGACTTGAACTACATGGTTACACCCTGCGTGCACAAGCCATCTTCACGTCTTTAAAGAGGTCACTCCTACTCTCAATGTTTGGACCAGTGTACTCTCAGACCCTTCACTCAATGTTTGGAGCGGTCAATACTGAGACCCTACACTCTACGCTTGGACCAGTGAATACTGCTCTTACGGTAGGGCGCTCTACCCCATCTTTTTGTGCTTCAAGCTTTTGAGTGACTCTCTTTCAAGACTCTTGCGCCCTCAGTCCTATATTGCTCAGCTCAGCTCAACTTACCTTGACATTTGACATTTTGTTATTCCAATTTCAATTTGGGAATACCATTACTTCTGCCTCTTCAACAGTAACGAGCTGCTTGCGCATGTTCCTCGCGCCTACCTGCATCTTTTCAATACTCCTCGCGCTCACCTGCACCCCGGTGCGTTCCACGTCTGTGGTTCACCACACGCCTCTCCAACAGTTCTATAACGAGCTGCTTGCCCATGTTCCTCGCGCTCACCTGCACCCCGGTGGGTTCCATGTCTGCAGTTCATCACACGTTTGTGACGAGATACGCGCACTCCTGCTCCTCCTCCCTGTGATTATTCAAGGATCTACGTATGCTGTTTACCACGTCACGACTCACGCAACGTCCCCACGTTACGTGTTGGCAGCCATCTTTACTTGGGATAATCCTATCCCCAAAGTTTCTCCGTTTTTTTTCTTTGACGTCAAGGCAATACAAGTTCACAGCTTACAGTTGTGTGTCACGCGGTGATACACACACCTCAATCTTTTCCTGTTTTTCGACGACACACACGTCAACTCCTCATTAATCCTACACCGACACATTCAAACCCCTCGTTCAAGGTATTGGTGCTCGTTTTTTTTTAATTGTGTGTCACACGGTGATACACACACCATTGTTTTTATTTCTTTTAACACAAAATGCTTATTGTGCCTTTCATATCAAGTTCAACCATTTTCTGCTTGTGTATCGCACAGTGATACACACACCTCTTCTTCCATCATTTTAAAACGCAAAGTCACAGGTGCATTTTCTTCGAAGTCTAGTTTCTTCTTGTGGGTGTCACACGGTGATACACACACCATTGTTATCATCATTTTAAACACTCCTACCCATTCTCCTCCCACAAAGCCCTACTATTTTAAGTGTTTGGTTGCTACAAGCTTTCTAGTGTGTTTGTACACCTACAATGTGCACCATGCAAGCTGTTAATCCACCTCCTGCATTTTTAGATTCTCCAGGCGAACCACCTGTCCGATGGGAAATTTGCGATACAAAAGGGGATGATGGACGGAACGTTTGAGCCAATCAAACACTCACCCCCAGTCAACTGATCTGGGTTTAATCCATCATCATTCTTTAGCTCACTCCACCACCCCAGTTCAGACATGGCCATATGCAAATCAGTCTGACCCTGTGCCTCATGGGAACAGTCCAGCACGAACTGCCAAGCCATGTCTTCCCTGGACCGGAAACAAGCATCCTAGGACCGGTTTCTGGCATTCCAGCCGTCATCAGCCAGGCTTGCTTGAATCCAGTGGCAAAGTGAGCAAGGGACCCACGTCTGGGCATACCCCCGCCAACTTAGGGCGAACAAAGCGATACAAAAGGGGATGATGGACGGAACGTTTGAGCCAATCAAACACTCACCCCCAGTCAACTGATCTGGGTTTAATCCATCATCATTCTTTAGCTCACTCCACCACCCCAGTTCAGACATGGCCATATGCAAATCAGTCTGACCCTGTGCCTCATGGGAACAGTCCAGCACGAACTGCCAAGCCATGTCTTCCCTGGACCGGAAACAAGCATCCTAGGACCGGTTTCTGGCATTCCAGCCGTCATCAGCCAGGCTTGCTTGAATCCAGTGGCAAAGTGAGCAAGGGACCCACGTCTGGGCATACCCCCGCCAACTTAGGGCGAACAAAGCGATACAAAAGGGGATGATGGACGGAACGTTTGAGCCAATCAAACACTCACCCCCAGTCAACTGATCTGGGTTTAATCCATCATCATTCTTTAGCTCACTCCACCACCCCAGTTCAGACATGGCCATATGCAAATCAGTCTGACCCTGTGCCTCATGGGAACAGTCCAGCACGAACTGCCAAGCCATGTCTTCCCTGGACCGGAAACAAGCATCCTAGGACCGGTTTCTGGCATTCCAGCCGTCATCAGCCAGGCTTGCTTGAATCCAGTGGCAAAGTGAGCAAGGGACCCACGTCTGGGCATACCCCCGCCAACTTAGGGCGAACAAAGCGATACAAAAGGGGATGATGGACGGAACGTTTGAGCCAATCAAACACTCACCCCCAGTCAACTGATCTGGGTTTAATCCATCATCATTCTTTAGCTCACTCCACCACCCCAGTTCAGACATGGCCATATGCAAATCAGTCTGACCCTGTGCCTCATGGGAACAGTCCAGCACGAACTGCCAAGCCATGTCTTCCCTGGACCGGAAACAAGCATCCTAGGACCGGTTTCTAGCATTCCAGCCGTCATCAGCCAGGCTTGCTTGAATCCAGTGGCAAAGTGAGCAAGGGACCCACGTCTGGGCATACCCCCGCCAACTTAGGGCGAACAAAGCGATACAAAAGGGGATGATGGACGGAACGTTTGAGCCAATCAAACACTCACCCCCAGTCAACTGATCTGGGTTTAATCCATCATCATTCTTTAGCTCACTCCACCACCCCAGTTCAGACATGGCCATATGCAAATCAGTCTGACCCTGTGCCTCATGGGAACAGTCCAGCACGAACTGCCAAGCCATGTCTTCCCTGGACCGGAAACAAGCATCCTAGGACCGGTTTCTGGCATTCCAGCCGTCATCAGCCAGGCTTGCTTGAATCCAGTGGCAAAGTGAGCAAGGGACCCACGTCTGGGCATACCCCCGCCAACTTAGGGCGAACAAAGCGATACAAAAGGGGATGATGGACGGAACGTTTGAGCCAATCAAACACTCACCCCCAGTCAACTGATCTGGGTTTAATCCATCATCATTCTTTAGCTCACTCCACCACCCCAGTTCAGACATGGCCATATGCAAATCAGTCTGACCCTGTGCCTCATGGGAACAGTCCAGCACGAACTGCCAAGCCATGTCTTCCCTGGACCGGAAACAAGCATCCTAGGACCGGTTTCTGGCATTCCAGCCGTCATCAGCCAGGCTTGCTTGAATCCAGTGGCAAAGTGAGCAAGGGACCCACGTCTGGGCATACCCCCGCCAACTTAGGGCGAACAAAGCGATACAAAAGGGGATGATGGACGGAACGTTTGAGCCAATCAAACACTCACCCCCAGTCAACTGATCTGGGTTTAATCCATCATCATTCTTTAGCTCACTCCACCACCCCAGTTCAGACATGGCCATATGCAAATCAGTCTGACCCTGTGCCTCATGGGAACAGTCCAGCACGAACTGCCAAGCCATGTCTTCCCTGGACCGGAAACAAGCATCCTAGGACCGGTTTCTGGCATTCCAGCCGTCATCAGCCAGGCTTGCTTGAATCCAGTGGCAAAGTGAGCAAGGGACCCACGTCTGGGCATACCCCCGCCAACTTAGGGCGAACAAAGCGATACAAAAGGGGATGATGGACGGAACGTTTGAGCCAATCAAACACTCACCCCCAGTCAACTGATCTGGGTTTAATCCATCATCATTCTTTAGCTCACTCCACCACCCCAGTTCAGACATGGCCATATGCAAATCAGTCTGACCCTGTGCCTCATGGGAACAGTCCAGCACGAACTGCCAAGCCATGTCTTCCCTGGACCGGAAACAAGCATCCTAGGACCGGTTTCTGGCATTCCAGCCGTCATCAGCCAGGCTTGCTTGAATCCAGTGGCAAAGTGAGCAAGGGACCCACGTCTGGGCATACCCCCGCCAACTTAGGGCGAACAAAGCGATACAAAAGGGGATGATGGACGGAACGTTTGAGCCAATCAAACACTCACCCCCAGTCAACTGATCTGGGTTTAATCCATCATCATTCTTTAGCTCACTCCACCACCCCAGTTCAGACATGGCCATATGCAAATCAGTCTGACCCTGTGCCTCATGGGAACAGTCCAGCACGAACTGCCAAGCCATGTCTTCCCTGGACCGGAAACAAGCATCCTAGGACCGGTTTCTGGCATTCCAGCCGTCATCAGCCAGGCTTGCTTGAATCCAGTGGCAAAGTGAGCAAGGGACCCACGTCTGGGCATACCCCCGCCAACTTAGGGCGAACAAAGCGATACAAAAGGGGATGATGGACGGAACGTTTGAGCCAATCAAACACTCACCCCCAGTCAACTGATCTGGGTTTAATCCATCATCATTCTTTAGCTCACTCCACCACCCCAGTTCAGACATGGCCATATGCAAATCAGTCTGACCCTGTGCCTCATGGGAACAGTCCAGCACGAACTGCCAAGCCATGTCTTCCCTGGACCGGAAACAAGCATCCTAGGACCGGTTTCTGGCATTCCAGCCGTCATCAGCCAGGCTTGCTTGAATCCAGTGGCAAAGTGAGCAAGGGACCCACGTCTGGGCATACCCCCGCCAACTTAGGGCGAACAAAGCGATACAAAAGGGGATGATGGACGGAACGTTTGAGCCAATCAAACACTCACCCCCAGTCAACTGATCTGGGTTTAATCCATCATCATTCTTTAGCTCACTCCACCACCCCAGTTCAGACATGGCCATATGCAAATCAGTCTGACCCTGTGCCTCATGGGAACAGTCCAGCACGAACTGCCAAGCCATGTCTTCCCTGGACCGGAAACAAGCATCCTAGGACCGGTTTCTGGCATTCCAGCCGTCATCAGCCAGGCTTGCTTGAATCCAGTGGCAAAGTGAGCAAGGGACCCACGTCTGGGCATACCCCCGCCAACTTAGGGCGAACAAGCGATACAAAGGGGATGATGGACGGAACGTTTGAGCCAATCAAACACTCACCCCCAGTCAACTGATCTGGGTTTAATCCATCATCATTCTTTAGCTCACTCCACCACCCCAGTTCAGACATGGCCATATGCAAATCAGTCTGACCCTGTGCCTCATGGGAACAGTCCAGCACGAACTGCCAAGCCATGTCTTCCCTGGACCGGAAACAAGCATCCTAGGACCGGTTTCTGGCATTCCAGCCGTCATCAGCCAGGCTTGCTTGAATCCAGTGGCAAAGTGAGCAAGGGACCCACGTCTGGGCATACCCCCGCCAACTTAGGGCGAACAAAGCGATACAAAAGGGGATGATGGACGGAACGTTTGAGCCAATCAAACACTCACCCCCAGTCAACTGATCTGGGTTTAATCCATCATCATTCTTTAGCTCACTCCACCACCCCAGTTCAGACATGGCCATATGCAAATCAGTCTGACCCTGTGCCTCATGGGAACAGTCCAGCACGAACTGCCAAGCCATGTCTTCCCTGGACCGGAAACAAGCATCCTAGGACCGGTTTCTGGCATTCCAGCCGTCATCAGCCAGGCTTGCTTGAATCCAGTGGCAAAGTGAGCAAGGGACCCACGTCTGGGCATACCCCCGCCAACTTAGGGGCGAACAAAGCGATACAAAGGGGATGATGGACGGAACGTTTGAGCCAATCAAACACTCACCCCCAGTCAACTGATCTGGGTTTAATCCATCATCATTCTTTAGCTCACTCCACCACCCCAGTTCAGACATGGCCATATGCAAATCAGTCTGACCCTGTGCCTCATGGGAACAGTCCAGCACGAACTGCCAAGCCATGTCTTCCCTGGACCGGAAACAAGCATCCTAGGACCGGTTTCTGGCATTCCAGCCGTCATCAGCCAGGCTTGCTTGAATCCAGTGGCAAAGTGAGCAAGGGACCCACGTCTGGGCATACCCCCGCCAACTTAGGGCGAACAAAGCGATACAAAAGGGGATGATGGACGGAACGTTTGAGCCAATCAAACACTCACCCCCAGTCAACTGATCTGGGTTTAATCCATCATCATTCTTTAGCTCACTCCACCACCCCAGTTCAGACATGGCCATATGCAAATCAGTCTGACCCTGTGCCTCATGGGAACAGTCCAGCACGAACTGCCAAGCCATGTCTTCCCTGGACCGGAAACAAGCATCCTAGGACCGGTTTCTGGCATTCCAGCCGTCATCAGCCAGGCTTGCTTGAATCCAGTGGCAAAGTGAGCAAGGGACCCACGTCTGGGCATACCCCCGCCAACTTAGGGCGAACAAAGCGATACAAAGGGGATGATGGACGGAACGTTTGAGCCAATCAAACACTCACCCCCAGTCAACTGATCTGGGTTTAATCCATCATCATTCTTTAGCTCACTCCACCACCCCAGTTCAGACATGGCCATATGCAAATCAGTCTGACCCTGTGCCTCATGGGAACAGTCCAGCACGAACTGCCAAGCCATGTCTTCCCTGGACCGGAAACAAGCATCCTAGGACCGGTTTCTGGCATTCCAGCCGTCATCAGCCAGGCTTGCTTGAATCCAGTGGCAAAGTGAGCAAGGGACCCACGTCTGGGCATACCCCCGCCAACTTAGGGCGAACAAAGCGATACAAAAGGGGATGATGGACGGAGCGTTTGAGCCAATCAAACACTCACCCCCAGTCAACTGATCTGGGTTTAATCCATCATCATTCTTTAGCTCACTCCACCACCCCAGTTCAGACATGGCCATATGCAAATCAGTCTGACCCTGTGCCTCATGGGAACAGTCCAGCACGAACTGCCAAGCCATGTCTTCCCTGGACCGGAAACAAGCATCCTAGGACCGGTTTCTGGCATTCCAGCCGTCATCAGCCAGGCTTGCTTGAATCCAGTGGCAAAGTGAGCAAGGGACCCACGTCTGGGCATACCCCCGCCAACTTAGGGCGAACAAAGCGATACAAAAGGGGATGATGGACGGAACGTTTGAGCCAATCAAACACTCACCCCCAGTCAACTGATCTGGGTTTAATCCATCATCATTCTTTAGCTCACTCCACCACCCCAGTTCAGACATGGCCATATGCAAATCAGTCTGACCCTGTGCCTCATGGGAACAGTCCAGCACGAACTGCCAAGCCATGTCTTCCCTGGACCGGAAACAAGCATCCTAGGACCGGTTTCTGGCATTCCAGCCGTCATCAGCCAGGCTTGCTTGAATCCAGTGGCAAAGTGAGCAAGGGACCCACGTCTGGGCATACCCCCGCCAACTTAGGGCGAACAAAGCGATACAAAAGGGGATGATGGACGGAACGTTTGAGCCAATCAAACACTCACCCCCAGTCAACTGATCTGGGTTTAATCCATCATCATTCTTTAGCTCACTCCACCACCCCAGTTCAGACATGGCCATATGCAAATCAGTCTGACCCTGTGCCTCATGGGAACAGTCCAGCACGAACTGCCAAGCCATGTCTTCCCTGGACCGGAAACAAGCATCCTAGGACCGGTTTCTGGCATTCCAGCCGTCATCAGCCAGGCTTGCTTGAATCCAGTGGCAAAGTGAGCAAGGGACCCACGTCTGGGCATACCCCGCCAACTTAGGGCGAACAAAGCGATACAAAAGGGGATGATGGACGGAACGTTTGAGCCAATCAAACACTCACCCCCAGTCAACTGATCTGGGTTTAATCCATCATCATTCTTTAGCTCACTCCACCACCCCAGTTCAGACATGGCCATATGCAAATCAGTCTGACCCTGTGCCTCATGGGAACAGCCCAGCACGAACTGCCAAGCCATGTCTTCCCTGGACCGGAAACAAGCATCCTAGGACCGGTTTCTGGCATTCCAGCCGTCATCAGCCAGGCTTGCTTGAATCCAGTGGCAAAGTGAGCAAGGGACCCACGTCTGGGCATACCCCGCCAACTTAGGGCGAACAAGCGATACAAAAGGGGATGATGGACGGAACGTTTGAGCCAATCAAACACTCACCCCCAGTCAACTGATCTGGGTTTAATCCATCATCATTCTTTAGCTCACTCCACCACCCCAGTTCAGACATGGCCATATGCAAATCAGTCTGACCCTGTGCCTCATGGGAACAGTCCAGCACGAACTGCCAAGCCATGTCTTCCCTGGACCGGAAACAAGCATCCTAGGACCGGTTTCTGGCATTCCAGCCGTCATCAGCCAGGCTTGCTTGAATCCAGTGGCAAAGTGAGCAAGGGACCCACGTCTGGGCATACCCCGCCAACTTAGGGCGAACAAGCGATACAAAGGGGATGATGGACGGAACGTTTGAGCCAATCAAACACTCACCCCCAGTCAACTGATCTGGGTTTAATCCATCATCATTCTTTAGCTCACTCCACCACCCCAGTTCAGACATGGCCATATGCAAATCAGTCTGACCCTGTGCCTCATGGGAACAGTCCAGCACGAACTGCCAAGCCATGTCTTCCCTGGACCGGAAACAAGCATCCTAGGACCGGTTTCTGGCATTCCAGCCGTCATCAGCCAGGCTTGCTTGAATCCAGTGGCAAAGTGAGCAAGGGACCCACGTCTGGGCATACCCCCGCCAACTTAGGGCGAACAAAGCGATACAAAGGGGATGATGGACGGAACGTTTGAGCCAATCAAACACTCACCCCCAGTCAACTGATCTGGGTTTAATCCATCATCATTCTTTAGCTCACTCCACCACCCCAGTTCAGACATGGCCATATGCAAATCAGTCTGACCCTGTGCCTCATGGGAACAGTCCAGCACGAACTGCCAAGCCATGTCTTCCCTGGACCGGAAACAAGCATCCTAGGACCGGTTTCTGGCATTCCAGCCGTCATCAGCCAGGCTTGCTTGAATCCAGTGGCAAAGTGAGTGCTCACTTTGCCACTGGATTCAAGCAAGCCTGGCTGATGACGGCTGGAATGCCAGAAACCGGTCCTAGGATGCTTGTTTCCGGTCCAGGGAAGACATGGCTTGGCAGTTCGGGCTGGACTGTTCCCATGAGGCACAGGGTCAGACTGATTTGCATATGGCCATGTCTGAACTGGGGTGGTGGAGTGAGCTAAAGAATGATGATGGATTAAACCCAGATCAGTTGACTGGGGGTGAGTGTTTGATTGGCTCAAACGTTCCGTCCATCATCCCCTTTGTATCGCTTGTTCGCCCTAAGTTGGCAGGGTATGCCTAGACGTGGGTCCCTTGCTCACTTTGCCACTGGATTCAAGCAAGCCTGGCTGATGACGGCTGGAATGCCAGAAACCGGTCCTAGGATGCTTGTTTCCGGTCCAGGGAAGACATGGCTTGGCAGTTCGGGCTGGACTGTTCCCATGAGGCACAGGGTCAGACTGATTTGCATATGGCCATGTCTGAACTGGGGTGGTGGAGTGAGCTAAAGAATGATGATGGATTAAACCCAGATCAGTTGACTGGGGGTGAGTGTTTGATTGGCTCAAACGCTCCGTCCATCATCCCCTTTTGTATCGCTTTGTTCGCCCTAAGTTGGCGGGTATGCCCAGACGTGGGTCCCTTGCTCACTTTGCCACTGGATTCAAGCAAGCCTGGCTGATGACGGCTGGAATGCCAGAAACCGGTCCTAGGATGCTTGTTTCCGGTCCAGGGAAGACATGGCTTGGCAGTTCGGGCTGGACTGTTCCCATGAGGCACAGGGTCAGACTGATTTGCATATGGCCATGTCTGAACTGGGGTGGTGGAGTGAGCTAAAGAATGATGATGGATTAAACCCAGATCAGTTGACTGGGGTGAGTGTTTGATTGGCTCAAGCGTTCCGTCCATCATCCCCTTTGTATCAGCTTGTTCGCCCTGAGTTGGCGGGGTATGCCCAGACGTGGGTCCCTTGCTCACTTTGCCACTGGATTCAAGCAAGCCTGGCTGATGACGGCTGGAATGCCAGAAACCGGTCCTAGGATGCTTGTTTCCGGTCCAGGGAAGACATGGCTTGGCAGTTCGGGCTGGACTGTTCCCATGAGGCACAGGGTCAGACTGATTTGCATATGGCCATGTCTGAACTGGGGTGGTGGAGTGAGCTAAAGAATGATGATGGATTAAACCCAGATCAGTTGACTGGGGGTGAGTGTTTGATTGGCTCAAACGTTCCGTCCATCATCCCCTTTGTATCGCTTGTTCAGCCCTAAGTTGGCGGGGTATGCCCAGACGTGGGTCCCTTGCTCACTTTGCCACTGGATTCAAGCAAGCCTGGCTGATGACGGCTGGAATGCCAGAAACCGGTCCTAGGATGCTTGTTTCCGGTCCAGGAAGACATGGCTTGGCAGTTCGGGCTGGACTGTTCCCATGAGGCACAGGGTCAGACTGATTTGCATATGGCCATGTCTGAACTGGGGTGATGGAGTGAGCTAAAGAATGATGATGGATTAAACCCAGATCAGTTGACTGGGGGTGAGTGTTTGATTGGCTCAAGCGCTCGTCCATCATCCCCTTTTGTATCAGCTTGTTAAGCCCTAAGTTGGCGGGGTATGCCCAGACGTGGGTCCCTTGCTCACTTTGCCACTGGATTCAAGCAAGCCTGGCTGATGACGGCTGGAATGCCAGAAACCGGTCCTAGGATGCTTGTTTCCGGTCCAGGAAGACATGGCTTGGCAGTCCGGGCTGGACTGTTCCCATGAGGCACAGGGTCAGACTGATTTGCATATGGCCATGTCTGAACTGGGGTGGTGGAGTGAGCTAAAGAATGATGATGGATTAAACCCAGATCAGTTGACTGGGGTGAGTGTTTGATTGGCTCAAGCGTTCCGTCCATCATCCCCTTTGTATCGCTTTGTTCGCCCTAAGTTGGCGGGGTATGCCCAGACGTGGGTCCCTTGCTCACTTTGCCACTGGATTCAAGCAAGCCTGGCTGATGACGGCTGGAATGCCAGAAACCGGTCCTAGGATGCTTGTTTCCGGTCCAGGGAAGACATGGCTTGGCAGTTCGGGCTGGACTGTTCCCATGAGGCACAGGGTCAGACTGATTTGCATATGGCCATGTCTGAACTGGGGTGGTGGAGTGAGCTAAAGAATGATGATGGATTAAACCCAGATCAGTTGACTGGGGTGAGTGTTTGATTGGCTCAAACGTTCCGTCCATCATCCCCTTTGTATCGCTTTGTTCGCCCTAAGTTGGCGGGGTATGCCCAGACGTGGGTCCCTTGCTCACTTTGCCACTGGATTCAAGCAAGCCTGGCTGATGACGGCTGGAATGCCAGAAACCGGTCCTAGGATGCTTGTTTCCGGTCCAGGGAAGACATGGCTTGGCAGTTCGGGCTGGACTGTTCCCATGAGGCACAGGGTCAGACTGATTTGCATATGGCCATGTCTGAACTGGGGTGGTGGAGTGAGCTAAAGAATGATGATGGATTAAACCCAGATCAGTTGACTGGGAGTGAGTGTTTGATTGGCTCAAACGTTCCGTCCATCATCCCCTTTGTATCGCTTTGTTCGCCCTAAGTTGGCGGGGTATGCCCAGACGTGGGTCCCTTGCTCACTTTGCCACTGGATTCAAGCAAGCCTGGCTGATGACGGCTGGAATGCCAGAAACCGGTCCTAGGATGCTTGTTTCGGTCCAGGAAGACATGGCTTGGCAGTTCGGGCTGGACTGTTCCCATGAGGCACAGGGTCAGACTGATTTGCATATGGCCATGTCTGAACTGGGGTGGTGGAGTGAGCTAAAGAATGATGATGGATTAAACCCAGATCAGTTGACTGGGGTGAGTGTTTGATTGGCTCAAACGTTCCGTCCATCATCCCCTTTGTATCGCTTGTTCGCCCTAAGTTGGCGGGGTATGCCCAGACGTGGGTCCCTTGCTCACTTTGCCACTGGATTCAAGCAAGCCTGGCTGATGACGGCTGGAATGCCAGAAACCGGTCCTAGGATGCTTGTTTCGGTCCAGGGAAGACATGGCTTGGCAGTTCGGGCTGGACTGTTCCCATGAGGCACAGGGTCAGACTGATTTGCATATGGCCATGTCTGAACTGGGGTGGTGGAGTGAGCTAAAGAATGATGATGGATTAAACCCAGATCAGTTGACTGGGGTGAGTGTTTGATTGGCTCAAACGTTCCGTCCATCATCCCCTTTGTATCGCTTGTTCGCCCTAAGTTGGCGGGGTATGCCCAGACGTGGGTCCCTTGCTCACTTTGCCACTGGATTCAAGCAAGCCTGGCTGATGACGGCTGGAATGCCAGAAACCGGTCCTAGGATGCTTGTTTCCGGTCCAGGGAAGACATGGCTTGGCAGTTCGGCTGGACTGTTCCCATGAGGCACAGGGTCAGACTGATTTGCATATGGCCATGTCTGAACTGGGGTGGTGGAGTGAGCTAAAGAATGATGATGGATTAAACCCAGATCAGTTGACTGAGGTGAGTGTTTGATTGGCTCAAACGTTCCGTCCATCATCCCCTTTGTATCAGCTTTGTTCGCCCTAAGTTGGCGGGGTATGCCCAGACGTGGGTCCCTTGCTCACTTTGCCACTGGATTCAAGCAAGCCTGGCTGATGACGGCTGGAATGCCAGAAACCGGTCCTAGGATGCTTGTTTCCGGTCCAGGGAAGACATGGCTTGGCAGTTCGGGCTGGACTGTTCCCATGAGGCACAGGGTCAGACTGATTTGCATATGGCCATGTCTGAACTGGGGTGGTGGAGTGAGCTAAAGAATGATGATGGATTAAACCCAGATCAGTTGACTGGGGTGAGTGTTTGATTGGCTCAAACGTTCCGTCCATCATCCCCTTTTGTATCGCTTGTTCACCCTAAGTTGGCGGGGGTATGCCCAGACGTGGGTCCCTTGCTCACTTTGCCACTGGATTCAAGCAAGCCTGGCTGATGACGGCTGGAATGCCAGAAACCGGTCCTAGGATGCTTGTTTCCGGTCCAGGGAAGACATGGCTTGGCAGTTCGGGCTGGACTGTTCCCATGAGGCACAGGGTCAGACTGATTTGCATATGGCCATGTCTGAACTGGGGTGGTGGAGTGAGCTAAAGAATGATGATGGATTAAACCCAGATCAGTTGACTGGGGGTGAGTGTTTGATTGGCTCAAACGTTCCGTCCATCATCCCCTTTTGTATCGGGAAATTTGGTATGACGCATTTAAGACATACCTGGGAGCCATAGGAGCTTCCAGATTTAGTGCTGACAGAAAAAAGTGTCTTCTACTTCATTCGCTTGGATTCGAAGGGAGATCCATCTACAAACATCTACCTAATTTGCCTCCTGAAGATAGTAATGATATAGATGAATATCGTGAGACTGTCCTTAAATTAAAAAATAGATTTGATAAACAGCCTAGTCTCATGGTACTAAGGCACACATTTTTCAAAAGAAAGTAAAATGAGGACGAAGATGTAGACTCCTACATTTCTGTTTTGAGTAGATTGGCAGCAGTCTGCAAATTTGAAAAATTCACAAATCAACTTATAAGAGACCAGTTTGTCTGTCAATGCAAGGACAAAAGCATTAGACCAAAGCTTCTAAGTTTAGGTGATCCTTTGCTGGATGAAACCATCAAAATTTCTAAGAGCATTGAGATATTAATGTTCTCCTTGAAGGAACTTAATGACAAAAGTAATGAGGGTGTAAATGTTGTCAGTAAAGGTAAATCTCAAGTTAAGTCTAAGAATCTTGGCACCAAGGTGTTTTCCAAAGTTGTCAGACCTGAGGGTATTAACTCCAATATTTGTCTTAGGTGTGGTAATCCTCCGCATTCCAAGAATGGAAGATGTCCTGCTATTAATGTCACGTGCAATTACTGCAAAAAGCTGGGGCATTTCGCCAAAGTGTGTCTTAAAAGAAGGAACTACAAAAAGCCTGTTGTGTGTGTTGTTGACTCCGATTGTGAGAGTGACTCCGAAGTCATATCAGTGATTCGTGAAGAGTACGAGTCTACTGTGAGTGAGGTAAGCAAATATGTTCGTTCTCTCAAAAAACCCATTGAAGGAGATCCTTCCACTTGTGTTGACCCCATTGTTGACATTACTGTTGGGGACAAGGTTCTCCCGTTGCTTGTTGACTCAGGTGCTCACATTACGATGATAACTAAAAAGTTATTTGAAGAAACCTGGGGTGATTCTGTACAATTGTCTCCCCCTGATCGTTCTCCTGTGTCCTATGAAGGACGTAAGATCGATTTACTAGGATTTTTCGAGCAAGATATGATGTTCAAGGGAAGGCGAATAAGGGGAAAAATCTATGTTGCTGTCAAGGGTTTAAACACTCTTGGCTGGTTCCACCAGGGGCTGTTCGGCAAGATTTTAAGACCTGGTACTCTTGAACAAGTATTGGTGGTGGAATGCAGTGATGATGTCAAGCAGACATGGAACTCTAAATTTTCCTCTGTATTTGGGGAGCAACTTGGAAGAATAAAAGGGTTTAAACACAAGATTGTAGTCAAGGATGGTGCTACTCCCCTCAAGCACAAACTCAGAGGAGTACCTTATAGTGTTAGGTCTGACTTAGAGAAGGAACTCAAGGATCTGTGTGCTAAGGGTATCATCGAACCTGCAAATCTTCATTGTGGCTTTCTTCCTTAGTGGTGGCCCGCAAGAAAAGTGGCCAACTCAGGTATTGTGTTGACTTAAGATCTCTCAACAAAGAGATATGGGTTGATCACACCCCTTACCTAAAATCTGTGATCTTTATGCTGCCACCAGATGTGCCAAATGTTTTTCTAAGCTCGACCTAGCCAGCACATACCATCAAGTTGAGCTCCAGCCTGAGTCTAGGCATCTTACCGCCTTTGTGTCTCCATTGGGTACGTTCCAGTATCACCGCATGCCTTTTGGTCTGGCGTCTGCGGCCTCTGTTTTCCAGAGAGTTATGAACAACATTCTTAAGGACTTGGATGGTGTTCTAGTGTTCCAAGATGACGTGTTAGTTTTTGGCAAAGACACCCCCACTACCGACATCATTCTACACTAGGTTCTGTCATTGTTCAAAGAACACGGTGTGGTCTTGAAATCAGAAAAATTAGAGTTCTGTTGTAAAAAGGTGGAATACTTGGGGCATGTTGTCTCTCATGAAGGTGTCAGCCCCAAACCAGGTATATTGGAGGCTATTATCAATGCTCCTGCTCCTTCTGAGAAATGTGGTGTGAAATCTTTATTAGGGCTATGTGAATATTATTCTAGATTCATCCCCAATTTTGCCACCATAGTTCGCCCCATTAGTGCCCTTCTTAAAAGGGGTGTGTCTTTTGAGTGGGGAAATGAATGTGTGCAGGCTCTGGAACGTGTGAAAACTCTTTTGAGTGATTATAAAGCTCTCAAGCCATTTTATCCTGCTCATGGTTGTTGTGTTATCATTGATGCCAGCCAGGTTGGTTTGGGAGCAACGTTAACACAAACTGTGGATGGTGTGGAGCATACCATTGGATTTGCCTCCAGAGTGTTGAGAGCAGCCGAACTCCAATACTCTGTTATTGAGAAAGAGCTTTTGGCTTGTTGCTGGGCCATTGAGAAGTTTCGCCCCTATGTCTGGGGAAGGCGCTTCCTTTTGCTCACTGACCACAAACCACTAGTAAATATTTTGGGTGACAATATGAGCAAGTGTTGTACACCTAGGATTTTAAGAATGGTTACAAGACTCTTACAATATCAGTTTGATGTTAAACACATCTCTGGGGGTAACAATTGCAGAGCAGATTTTCTGTCTCGCTTTCCAGTAGGAAGCAATGAACAAGACGAGATCGAGTTTAGCGTTTTTGTTGACGAAGACTGTGAGGATTGCTTTGTTGCCACATTAGACATTCCTGAGCTTAAACTGTGTTCTGAAGAGGAGTGGAGGTCTGCATTTCTTGCTGATTCCATACTACAAAATGTTTGTGACTTGGCAATGAAAGGGTGGCCATGAGAAAAGGTGCTTTCTCCCTTATTGCAACATTTTTGCAAGGTCGAGAGCGAGATTTCTTTAGAGGATGGTTTGTTGTTGAGAGGAAACAAGCTCATTCCTCCATCTACTCTCAGGTTGAATATTATGAAAAAGGCTCATGAAGGACACCTGGGTGCCACACTCACCAAACGCAGCATTTGCGATGCCTTCTGGTGGCCGTGTAGGGACACTGAAGTTGAGGATATGATCTGTGAGTGTTGTGTGTGTTGTGCCTCAGGCAAGAGTCTCAAGGTGTTCACGCCTCCCTTACTCCCCATTGAGTGTCCTGATGGCCCGTAGGTGAAGGTGGGGATAGATATCCAGGGACCCTATGTCATTTTGTCTGGCCAACATAAGTGCAGCCTAGTTCCTCCAAGTGGCCTAAAATAAGGCTTGTCAAAGATGCCAGCACAAAAGTCATCATTGATTTTCTCAGGGATGTGTTCATGAGGGAAGGGCTTCCTGCGGTGATTGTCTCTGATAATGGCAAACAATTTGTGAGCGGTGAATTTGAGCTTTTTCTGCAGTCATCGGGGGTCAGACATTTAAAAAGTTCCCTTTATCATCCTCAACCAAACGGACTTGTTGAGAGGATGAATCGCGTTGTAGGGGAGTGCGTCAAGTGGGCAAGAGCTGGTAATCATGATGTAGGTCAAGCTCTAAACAACATGATTTGGTTTTACAGAACCATGCCCCACTCTTCCACTAAAGTAGCACCTTTTGAACTCATGAGGGGAAGGAAAGCAAACACCACTGTTAGACCTGTGTGGATGTCAAAGTAGTTGAAATCTGACTCTGATGTCACAAAGTTGATGTCTTTTGTGATGGAGAATGTGTTTGAAACTCAATCTAAACAGAAGGAGTGGTTTGACGCGAAGAAAGGAGTTAAGATGTCCTATCTTAATGTTGGTGATTTGGTCAGGATAAGGTCTTCTGTTTATGTAAAAAAAGGTGAAAGCAAATTTTGCAAACCAGTCCGAGTCGTCAAACTTGGAGTAATTGCTGTACAAGTTGAGGGAGGGCATTGGTGGAACTTGTCTAAAGTGTCTAAGGTTGTTCAAGGTTCAAATGTTTCAAGACATTTTTCTAGTATGTCAAATGTGGTTCAAAACTCTAATGTTTCAGGTTCTTGTGCTCAAGGAAGTACTGTGTCTCCTCCTACTGTTAGAAGGAGTGCCAGATCTTGTGCAAAACCTGCCAGATTCAGGTAATTTCTTATTTTGGTTTTTTTTCTCTTTCCTTTCTTATTGTTTTGTATTGGGTTGTTTTTGTTTTGTTTTTGGGAAGAAGGGAAGGTGTGTAGTAATGTAGATTTGTTAAGGTTGTTATTGTAACCTTCATTACATCTTGTCCTTTATTATTGTAGAATGTTCTCCATGTCACCTTTAGAATACTTCCTGTTGCTTAGTGCTTTAGAATGTCTTTGTGGGACAGTTGGTCTTGGGCTGCTGAGCCTGGTGGAGCCTCTGTCTTTTCTGGCTCCACAACCATGTAGTTACCAATAAACTTAATGTAACTTGCTCCAGTCTCCGGCTTAATCACTACAAAGACCTATTAACCCCTATTCTAGCTGGGAACTAGAGAAACCCTATTAATCAGGGAAGCAGAGAAAGGTGTCAGCATAGCCGAACTTTCGTAGAATTTCTCAAAGGTAAAGTATATTGTATAGCATAAAGCCAAACAACAGAGATGTCATAAAGAGGTCTAAAGGGGAATCTGAACAAAGCTAAAGTGCAATGCTCAATTATACCCACCAAATGAACCTTCCAGAATTACAGGTCACATATCTAATTCATTTTCATTTTCAAACAACAAGAAGTTGGCAACTACACTCAAGATTTCTTTCCTTTGATCCACACAGTAAAACGTCCTTGAATGCGGACAGTAGTCCTCCCTTGCTTCTTTAACTTCTCTTATTCTTGCGAAAGATACTCCTTTCGAGCCTTACTATCTCTTTCACACAATGTGCCTTTCTTTGACCATGAGCTCATTTAACTGCGCCTGCCGAGGAGAGAAAACATTGCATCCAGAGCAAGCATTTATGTTAAAATTAAACATTGCAAAATCCAAAAGCTTAAAGCCTTTAGTCAACTTTAGTACAGAAAGCATTTCAGTACACATTTTGAATGCATGATTACAAATACATCTACGGATACAATATAGGTGTAGAGCACTATTCGAATTGGTACATTTACAGTTATGAAATAACTGGAGAGTATTATTTAAAGAAATATGTAAACATGAGAGAAATACGTCATTCAAACCACATAGATATAGATATATATGAGAACTGAAACTCTATGATACTGTAAGGAAAATATTAATATACACAATCATAAATGTCATGATTACACAATAGATGCACTTTCTGTATCTGCTCAAGTGCACTACATTGTGTTAATAAGGCTGCACCCCTATGCAAATGACAGATTGCCTTCAGGTGCACAATTAGTGCTGGCACAATGTATATTGCAAAAGGGGCTGCACAAATAATTGCAGCCTCTTTAAAACACCTGTTGCACCCCTTGGGCACTTTTGATATTGGTCCAGTTCTCTTACAGTGATAAAGAATAACTTCATTAGATTCCAAGAAAACTACACTTTATTGCACAGCAATCACCATGCTCAAGGAAGAGATCTGGTAGTGCCTACTTGTTTCAGGACACGAGTGTCGATTATCTGTTCAAGAATTTGGGTTGTGGATTACTAATGGCTGCCTCAAACCTGAAAAAAATCAGATACTATAATTCCAGGTTTCTCTAAAGGTTTGTCATGCAGAACCCTTAAGAAAATACAGAGGTCCCGATTCATAAAAGTAATCTGAGACAAAATCCTAACTTTGCGACTTTCGGTATTCACAAAAGGCATTTAGGAGTAGTAAAGTTAGGATTTTGTCTTAAGTTTGTCTTAAGTTTTGGTCTTAAGACAAAATCCTAACTTAAGTTAAACTTAAGTTAAACTTAAGTTAGGATTTTGTCTTAAGTTTGTCTTAAGTTATGGTCTTAAGACAAAATCCTAACTTAAGTTTAACTTGAGTTAGGATTTTGTCTTAAGACCAAAACTTAAGACAAACTTAAGACAAAATCCTAACTTATGTTTAACTTAAGTTTAACTTAAGTTTAACTCAAGTTACGATTTTGTCTTAAGACCAAAACTTAAGACAAACTTAAGACAAAATCCTAACTTTACTACTCCTACATGCCTTTTGTGAATACCGAAAGTCGTAAAGTTAGGATTTTGTCTCTGATTACTTTTGTGAATTGGGCCCATAGTATTTTAAGTTGCAAAAGGTGCATTCTTAATAGATCAAAAATAACTGATTTATGCCAGAAATAACTCTTCTTCACCACTCAGCTTTCCTTTAAGCAGTGTCTTATCTTAGTCGCTAACTGGATGAAAGACAGCTGTCTCAAGCTCAATTCGAAACATTGCAAAATTTCTGTTCTCAGCAATCGTAATTCCGTATCGTCCCATTCTTGATGGCCACCTGAACTTGGTCCCTCTACTATCCACTCAAAAGTGGTCCAAACGCTAGGAGTTAAGCTAGTGACCAGATCTCTGAGGTATTAGTGTGCTGCTTTTTCTTACCCAAAGTATTCAGGAAAATACATAACATTCTTCTGGTTTTGACGCACAACCCTTATACCCGCCAGACTTGACTATGCCAATGAACTCCTTTTGAGACTCACAAAGTACTTAACACACCAGCTGCAAGTGGTTCAAGTTTTCAGGGCCAGCTGTTCTTTCACCTACGAAGCAGCCAAATTCTGGAATGAACTTGTGTAGATCTATGTGATGGTCCATCAGCAAGCATTTTTCTAACAAAAAAACCCAAAAAACTCAAGACTTGTTTTTTTTCTCATTAAGCCATCTTTCTCCTTCTGCCCAGACCATAATGCCCACACCTATGTATTCTCAGCGCAAGGACGCCCCTCTCTGTAACTGTACCGCCTTTTACATTTCTAATTCATTTAAGAACAGTTCAGATTTTGTAAGAGTTAGTGCACCAACTGTATACAGTAAACAAAGGGTAACAGACGACTGTATTACAAATGGATTAATGCATCTTTATACAGCTCTTCATTCAGAATGCATTGAGGCACCTTTAGTCAGCTCCAGACCCTCAGAGTGACAGTGAACAATACACAAACTGCACTGGTGTGATGAGCTGGTAGACCATACTTGGTACACTAGTGAGGAACTGTGATGGATAGTTGTGTGATACAATCTTAAAGGTGTGTATCTCAGTAGCAGAGTACTGTTCAACAAAGCTTCAAATTCAGTGGCAGGCCATGCATCACACTTATAGTGTGACCAGCGGAGCAAGACAATAGCACCAAAATGACACTAGTAGTGTGAAAAATGAGTCTGCAATTGCACGAGAAGAGGGAACCAGGAGACAAGTAGAGGAGCGCAGCCCAAGTGAATGTTTGAAAGCAATGCCAGAGTATTTTGTGTCAAAGGGTCAATAATAAGTATTGATTGCTGCTAGGTGTGTTTGAGGGTCATGGTGTGATGTGCCCACCCTTGATATGATGCTGGACCTAGCATAGTAATTATTGGCATTTTGTTGGCATCCATGGCATGATGATGCTTTCCCTAAAATAATGTTTGCCATGGCGTAACAATGATAATTCTCAGCGTATTAGGAACATCCAGGACATGAAGGTGCCCAAACCTGGATTAATGCTAGCCCTGGCATAATAGCTGTAGCAATTGAGTAGCATTTGATGGGCATCCCTGGTATTCAATGGTGACACGTGCCCGCAAGGCACAAAGTACTGCATGTGAGTACTTGAAAATGAAAAATTTATTTTTGGGTACCAAACGTGTTCCCTGTTTCCATTGTTGAAATAAAATACCTTAGATTTGAAAAGCTGTAAATAGCATGTGTTTTTTGCAGGAACATTCTGGGGGGAATGGAGTTTATTTTTTCTAACATGAAAAGCTTGTATTTAATGTAATTATATGCCCACTTTCGTGAACTGGCCTACTGATGTTTGGGAGCAAATGTTGCATTTTCAGGCATATATTAATAGCTCATGTTTGATATCTGAGACTCTAGCTTGTAATATTGGGCAATTTGAATGTTGATCAAACCTGTATGATTTCAGTAACCAGAGTGATAGCCCTGTTTTATGCTCATCTTAATTATGTGTGGCTCTGCTGTTTATGGCCTGACACTGTGCTATTTATATATTTCTAAATGTTTCCACCACTAGGCTCAAATTTACTAAGCACTTGGTTGTCCTTGCGTCACACAAGCCGACACAAGGCAATGCAAGTGCTTAAGTGACATTCACAAAGCCACACAAATCTATATTCGTCTGGCCTTGCATCACTTTTCTCCTGTAAACTAACACAATGAGCTGCTTGCCATGCCTTGCATTACTTTGCGCCAGGAAGGCATTACATGGGTGGAGCATGGCCATTCCCATCTATTCACCCATGGATTTTGCTGCAAACACAGATGTACTGAAGTTGGTAAACATCTGTTTGTGCCAAAATAGTGCGCTTATCTGACATTGGCTTAATGAGTAGAAATATCTTTATTCATCCTCGTTACTTCCTCTTTATATGTGTGCTGCATTCTGAAGCATATATACAAAGCGGAGTAAGCCTCTAGGGATTGTATTTATGATGGAAGGTATCCCATCTGACACAAAAACAATCCTACCCTCAATGCAGGCACCTACGCATCATGGCAAAAGGGTGCCTGCATTGGCCCTAGGCGGCACAAGTACGCCAGCTCAGGGAGACAGCTGAACAGCACCATCTTTGTACATAAGGTAAAGTTCAGCTCTCTCCCCTTCACACAATGCAGCCCAGAAACATGCCTTGCTGCACTGTGTTGCACAAAAGATTAATAAAACTGGGCCTTAATGTTTGAATAGATTCTCCGTCATAACATCTGGCTCAGAATCTACTTGGATGGCCTGTATGACCGCAGGAATCTTAGATGTTTTTAGGCTAATTGTGCTGAGAATGCAACATTTTTTCAAATTATTCTAAGGTGGATGAACCCGCATCACTCCTGTGGAGGTCCAAGCTTGAATGGCACACCAGGACAGTCTGAAATGTTTCATGAAATATTTTCCAAGACCCCTTTCAAAACCTATCGATTTTAGTATACATATGTCAGTTGGTGTTGTAAAAATGCACTATTTTTTAAGTTCAGAAGTAAGTTTATTAAAGAAATGTAAAGTATCAGTACATAATACAATAAGACAATAGATAGTCACATGGATCAAAATAAAACTTAGGAACAGAATAGTTGGATGTTAAAGTCAGATGAACATGGCTTAAAGGAGAGAACGAAAAGGGAATTTAAATTGAATTGGTGTATGCAAAGGAAAATTGCAATTCATACAAAGAATACAATAAAAGTTTAAAATAGTCAAATTAGTAAATCAATAACATGAGGGAAGTCATGGAGGTTGAGAAACTTCTTGTTGGATATGGTTTAGGGAAAAGGAACGTTTAGCACTAGCATCAATAAACATTGTGATAGGTAGCCATAGACTCAAATGTTTCGTAGCCATATGAATAGGGTGTACAAGGGTTGTGTCTAATCTGTGATTATGGCAAACGGCGTACCACCATGCTTGATAAGATAATTTAGTGAAATCCTTCCAATTTCTGGTTATTTGTTGAAAGGCAACTGCTAACAATAGGTCTATAATCTTTGTGTTGGAGTTGCAATTGGTCCAGATAGGAGATAAGCTTCCCACAAACACATGAGTAATGGAAAAAGGAAATCTGGACCCAAAGATTAAGTTAATTTGAGAACAGACACTCTTCCAAAAGTTATGAACAAGCGAGCATGTAAAAAGCAAATGATTTAAATCTGCAAGTGGGGAGGAACATGTCCAACAAGTATCTGGTATACCAGTGTGTCTTTTATTTAAAGTAACCGGACATATCAAAAGTCTATTGTATATAAAGAAAAGTGTTTGTGTGGTGTTCGCTGCCCTGGAGGACTTCCTGATTTTAGTCCATATTTTGTTCCAAAGTGTCGTTGACCAGCATACCTCTAAATCTTGTTCCCAGGAAAGTTCCACTTTGGTTTTTTTCTCTTGCAGTGCATGAAGTGCATAAATAATTATAAATAACAGAAGGTTTAGGAATGGTGCGAAGAAGATTATGTAATTTATCAACAGGAGAGGAGGTGGGAGCGGTAGGAGATATAAACTGAGCATATGCAGTTTGAAGGGCTTGCTTCAGAAGGTTATACTTGGACTGAAAGGATGTGGGTAGGTCAAAGAGTCCACTAACCTGTGAGAAAGACAAAATCTCATCTTGGGCAAACAATTGATGTACCCAAATTAGGGCTTTCTGTCTCCAGGATCTCCAATACAAAGGCTTACCACGTATCAATATCAGCTTATTATGCCATATTGTAGATTTGAAAAAAGAGTCCAAATCTATAGGAATTGCCGGTGAATTGTATTTCAAAATTTTGCATGTGTATTTAAGTATGGGAGTAGATAGGGACTGTTGCTTGCGGGTAAAGGCTACATATTCTTGAAATGAGAAGGGGGAAAGAAAAGAACGTTCAAGTTCAGCCCATAAAGGACAATCCACCATAGATTCAGCGAGCCATCTCGAGGATTGACGGAGTAAAAAGGACTTTTGGTATGTAGGGAAATCGGGGAAATTAACACCTCCTTCTGATTTTGGGCGTATGAGTTTTGATAATGACATGCGTGGTTTCCTGTTGTTCCATAAAAAAGAGGAAAGCACAGAATTTATCTTCTTAAAATTTTTTAAGGAGATGGGTACTGGAATGTTGGAGATTGAATAAAGTATTATAGGGGTCAGCATCATCTTTAGGGTATCTAAATGACCCCACCAAGATAAATATAAAGGGTGCCATTTAGCAGTCAGTGTGGAGATTCTTTGTGTACAGGTATTCATACAAAGAGAAACTGTATCTGGAATGGAGGGAGTAAAATGTAGACCTAAGTATTTGATTTGATGGGGGCTCCATGTGAAATTTGAAGAAACGAAATCATCTTTAAAAGTATATTTAGTTACATGTAGTATTTCACATTTGTCCTTATTCAATTTGTATCCAGAAACAGAGGCAAAGAATTCAACTTCTTGTAAGAATGCGGGAATAGAGAAATGGGGTTGTGAAATAAATAATAATATGTCATCAGCATATGCTGCCAATTTAATTTAAGTATTCTTAAAATCAAAACCATGTATATCCTGGTTTTGACGGATTTTGGACAAAAAATGCTCTAGGGCTAAATTAAAGAGAAACGGGGATAAAGGGCAACCCTGACGAACACCTCTACCAAGATCAAAATATGAGGACATGTTACCATTTGCACATACCGCCGCTCGTGGATTTGAGTAAAGGATTGATATTAAGGATATAATTCTTGGGCCAAAACCAAACCACTTAAGTGTATGAAAAAGGTAAGGCCACTCAACTCTATCAAACGCTTTCTCCGCGTCTAATGCTACTGCTGCCAGGGGTTGAGATAAGTGAGAGGATTTAGACAAAATGTCAAAAATAAACTGGTATTATCTGTAATGAGACGACCTTTAACAAATCCGGATTGCTCCATCCCTAACAATTTAGGTAAGTGGGACTCAAGACGTATTGGCCAAGGCCTTTGAAATTTTTTTATAATCAATATTGACTAATGAAATGGGTCGGTAATTTTTGCAGTGTCTTAAGTCCTTGCCTTCCTTAGGAATAAGGCATATTACGGCTTCTGAAAAAGCGCCAGAGGATCCGCCTGAATGTAGAAAGAAATCTAAGAGATTGTGTAGTTTGGGGAGTAGCAACTGTGCGAAGTACGAAAAAAACTCGTCGGTGAAACCGCCCGGACCTGGGGCTTTATCTTTTTTGACAGCCTGTAAGGCAGTAAGGAGTTCCTTTTGTGATAAATTGGATTCCAAGAGTGTAATATCTGGCCGAGCATCAGAGGACTGCTGAATATCAGAAAAAAACTGAGAGATATGATGCTCTGAAGGAGGGATCTCTGATGTGTAAAGTGACTTATAAAAAAGGAGAAATTCATTCGAAATTTCTGTATCTTTAAATTTCAAAGTTAATTGTTCATCCATAATAGATTCTATATTAAGTTTGTTATGTTTAACTTTCAGGTAATTTGCTAATATTTTCCCAGCTTTGTTTTGGCCACCATAACATTTTGCACTAGACTTTAATATATATGTTGAGGCATTGTCTGTCGATTCCTTATTAAATTGAAACTTAGCATTTATAAGTGCAGATAAACAATCTTTAGATTTAGAAGAGTAGTAGGAATGCTCCAATTTCCTTATCTTGGTTAAGAGGTTTTTGGTTAGTTCACGCGCAGTTTTGCGCTTTTTGGAGACATAACCAATAATAAAATCTCTAGCTGCTGCTTTGAAGGCATCCCATATAACAGAAAAAGGTAGGGTATCAGTTTGATTGAACAAAAAATATTCATTAAAAAAGGAGACAAAAGATGAGGTAAATGTTGAGTCTAAGAGGAGAGCGTTATTAAAACGCCATCTTCTAGGAGCGTTAGGTTTTTGTAAAACATCAAGTTGGATGGAGGTAGGAGCATGATCGGATATTAGAATAGAGCCAATATCCGCAGCTGTTAAGGATTGTGAAATATTATGGGATATAAAGAAATAATCTATGCGCAGTTGAGTTTGATGGGCTGGAGAATAGTAAGTGTATTCTCTTGTGTTGGGATTGCAGAGTCTCCAAGCATCAATAAGCTTGTGTTGTTTAATAGTTTGAACAAAAAGTTTATGGGTCTTGTGTGGGACAAAAGAGACCATTTAATTGTGGTCTATAAATTGATCTATAACTTGGTTGCAATCACCTGCCAAAATAAAGTTATCATCAATACAATTTGTAATTTGTTGAGCCAAGGAGGTCCAAAAGAGGAATCTCCAGCGGTGGGAGATATATATTAAGTAAAGAAACCGGAGCATTCCCAATCAACAATTTGGTATATAACCATCATCCATCTTTATCAGAACACTGAGAAAGTAATTCAACAGAAAGTGATTTACGGCAAAGGGTTAAAACCCCATTTCGTTTACCATCCCCTGGTGAAAAAAAAACCTCCCCTACCTATCCTTTCTTTAATTTTAAAGATTCTTCTGCCGTTAGGTGGGATTCTTGTATACAAGCTATGTCAGCTTCTAATTTAGCCAGGTGTGTCAAAACCCTTTGCCTTTTTATAGGAGAATTCAAACCTCTGACGTTCCACAAGATACATTTCAAAGACATGAGATGAATACAATAATAAATAAAATACACCAACCTAGGCAAACCATTAAGCAGCAAAAGACATACCAGACAACAATCCAACTATATGAAAAATTAATTAAACAATGCAGAAAAAATGAGAAAAATAAATCTATAACCTCGAATAAAATCACAAATATCAAATGGTTTGTTTGAAGTATAGCAACATCATAGTAAAGAGGATAAAAAAAACCATAGAGAGCGTTGAAGACAGATATAAAAAAGAGTACAAAAAAAAAGGATGATTGAGGAAAAGGAAAAAAAGAAGTAAAAGTAAAAATAAAGACAAACAGAGGAATACACATACCTAAAAGACTCCAAAAAAGGTGGGGGGGGAGACCACATGGAAGGGCTGCACATCCAAAGTCCGAAGACACACACACGAACCACCACGTTCGCAAGGTATAGACAGGGACGAGCACATATATGGAGCATCTAAAAAAGGGGAGAAACAGAGAAGGCATATCAACTAAAAATATCAATAACAGCAACAATATCAAGAACAAAAGATCAAAAAGTTGCATAAACAGCGAAACAGCACAGTCTGCAAAACACAAGGAAAAACATTTCTGGAATTGCAGCAAGAACCTGAAATATTAATTCAAATGAGAAGACGAAGGTTCCGAAGTATCCATATTTTTCAACTTGCAAGAGTTAATAAATCAATTTAGAGGGATCTTCAAAAGTAGTTGTGTTATTTCTGTAAGTAACTTTAAAAAGGCATGGATGGAATAGGCCATACCGTGCTCTTAGTGAACGAAGATCTTGCCTCATGTTTAGGAATTCCTTGCGCTGTGTTCTTGGCGTAGTCCTGGGAGAAAAATAAAGCATGACCTGACCAGGAAATATGGTTGATTGATTTCGCCGCTGAGAAGACTTTGAGTAAGTCTGTGTATTCTAAAAAATAAAGGATAACACCTCTTGGACGTCTAGGTGAGGAACCCGTGGCAGACAAACGACCAAGGCGATGGGGGCGCTGAATGTTTAGAGAGGTGCTCTCAGGAAGCTTTAGTAATTCTGGGAGGAAACTCTTGAAGAAAGTGAGTGGGTCAGAGCCTTCCACATTTTCCGGCAAACCGAAAATTCGTAAATTATTTCTTCTGTTCCTATTTTCCAACTCTTCAACTTGTTTTTGTAAAAATGAAACTTGGGTTTGAAGAGAGTTCACTTTATTCTCGGTTTCGCTGAAGGAAGAGACCTTGTGTTCCACTATACCCAGACGTTCGTCCATTTGAGACCATCTTTCAGTAAGGTGTTGTAATTTATTATTTGTTTCCTCCATGAAAGGGCGTAGAGCGGGAATTTCAGCTAGTAGAAAATCTAGTGAAACCGGAGGGGGAGATTTTGCAGGAGAGGGTGGGTCCTTTTTTAGACGCTTTGTTGAGGCTTTCCCAGAGGGCAGCGTGCCAGAGGTTGAGTCAGAGGATGCACCATTTCTAGGAGAAGAGGCAACTGAAACAGCTTCCATGGCAGCTAGTTTTGTAAAAATTGTAGAGTTTTTGATAAGTTTTTGTTTTAAAGGCGCAACACCAGGGTCAACCCTCCTCAATCTCCCGATATAAAAGCAACGTGAGCCAAATTTCCAGAAAGTCACTGAATTAAGGTGAAGGAAATAGTGCCCTTGTATGAAGAATGGCTCTTAAATTATTTATTCAGAGATTCCTGAAAAGCCCAAGATCACTCCAGGGAAACTAGGCAATTTTTGTGCTGTAGAAAGCATACCTTAACAATTGAAGTATGCAGCATCCTCGTTGTGACGTCTCTTCAATTAAGCTGCTGTCAATGGGAGCAGCCGCAAGCTAAAATGGTGGCCGCTCCTGAGGGGAAAAAAGCATGTAAGCCAAAATGCAGCAAAACGCTGTTACAGAGGAGCCAGACCCCTCCGGAGGGCACCCGTTGCTTGTGAATGCCGGCTCATCTGGAGGAGTGCAGGCGGTGGGAACCGCTTGTGGTCCGCGCCGCCCCAGCGAGAGCTAAGGAAGCGCTGCAATCTCCCTCGGGCGCCTAGCCACGCCCCTGTGAAAATGCACTATTAAGCTTGTTTATTTCACACCAACCTCAAAGATTAGCAGCCATCACTGTGAATGGTATAGAGATTTTTTTTAAGAAAGGCAATTTGGGAACTTGTGCAGAACAATGTTCTGAAACAGGACTGTAGAAAATTATGTGGAGCCTTTATGCAAAATAGGAAATATCTTCTACTAGTACCAAGGACCTTTTCTGTGGCAGTGCCTAGAGGCTTGCAGGGTGACTAAGAAAGTAGCTACTCCATTTGCAGCATTTACATGGTGTTTCCCGGTGAGGTTGGGGTACACTCCTTATTTGCATCAGATTTATGGGCACCCCCTCAGCGTGGAGGGTTGAAAGGGGTTTGTTGCTGCTAGGCCTACTTTTTGTGACGCACCGGCTACGCAACCCGCTGCCCCTTATTTACGAGGACACGTAAAGCCACCCTACATGGCTTTTCATGTCTTTGTAAATAGGGCCCCTTTACACTCAACACTTTGCGTGAAAGGGGCATGCCATGGGTGTTGCTGTGGTTGTTCCCACGCACCACCCACCGCTTCTGCCGCATTTCCAGATTTACGAGAAATCGTAAACCTGGAAATGCGGCAGAATGCTACGCCTACCCAGGGGAGGCGTAGGGAGGGTCAACAAGGAGAAATGTTTTCATTTTTCCTCGTTTTTTACCTCTTTCTATGAGTGCTGCATTCTGAAGCACACATAGGAATAGGAAATCACCTCTTGTGATTGTGTTTGTGCAGGATGGTGTCCCTTCCTGCACAAAAAAAATCATCCCCATGACACAGGCACCCTTGCACCATGGTGCAAGGGTGCCCGCATCGGTGCATGGCAGTTAATTTTGTGCCAGCGCGGGGGAGAGCAAAGAGACCAGTCATATTGTTGTAGATATGATGCATCCCTTTGCTTCAGAATGAACACAGTGCGGCACAGCCAAACGACTTGCGGCACCACGCTGTGTTAATTCCTTGTAAATAAGGCCTTTATTGCCTAAGTGTCTAAGGAGCCCACTATAAAGTTCATTGGCATAGTCAATGTGTAGCAACACAAGGGCTCTCATAGCCACAACCCTGCGGGAAAGTCACACACAAGTCAAGGAAGGTTCTGTGAAGAATACTCATTGTAAAGAATGCATTTTTGGTCATTTGGGTGATCTCTGGTGGAGAGAGAGAGAGGATGGACTCTGCAATCACTCTTAGATTCCTTATTGGGATATGTAGGTCTCTGGGTTTGGTTTGGGTGTTCATTGAGCTGTGTGAGGTCCCTACCTGGTTAGAAAATAGAAGTTACATAGAAAGACAGAAGTATGACCATTTGGATTTGTCTGCAAGTTATGTTTTGATCCAGTTTAGATTCTTCCTTAGATTACACTGTGGATTGGTTTGTGAAGCAATAGCCGGTGGTCAAGTGTTGAAGGGTGAAGACAGCTTGAGAAGCTAGGGCAGCCATGGGTTTGAAATCTACTTTATTCATAAGGCCTTCATAGATTGCAGTTAACGTTGTTTTATTTGAGTATGTCTGAGATTTGAGTGAAGTCCTATTCATCCGCTACTTATTTTTTAAGTATTAACTTAACGTAGGAAGTTTTTAATTCCTCATGGAACTGTTTAGTTGAGAGGGGAGACAGAATAAATGTACTGCGTGGGGAAGTGATGCCGGAAGGTTGTTTTTGAACATGTTAGGGGGCATGGGTCAGTTGGTGGTTGAGCAACAGAGATAGTCTTCATAAAACAATTGGTGTCCTTTATGGAGAGTACATTTATTATGCAGAATTTTGGTCCCAAAAGATTTCAGAATTCTCTCCAGGCAAGAGAACAGCTCTGGCCTGCCTAGGACCCTTAAAATATCTTTGACGAACTGAATCCTAGGAATTAAATGGCTGTGTTCTTACCCCAAACAGTCTTTCAGGATAGTTCTATTAAATTCCACATCTCTTTTTAACAAAACAGGCAACTATAAAAGAACAGGGCGGATTTGAATAAAATCTGAAATAAAGACCACATCCAGTTCTTCATGAATGACTTCTGTGGGTTCCGACTGTGGTAACCTCAATAACCTCCTGAGAAACTTGTTCTCTGCCACCTGCACGGAGTGGCAAGGCTTATAGCCCCAGATCTCCATGCCAAAGGAAACTGTGGGAATGCACTTGGCTCTATAAAGAGCAAAAATAGATTTGATATGTGGACGTCCTTGCCTTCTTGCAAAATCGTCAATGCTATGTGCCACTCTGTTAAAAGATTGCACCTGAGCCCTAATTAACGTTAGGCCTGGGCGGAAAACTACGCTACGCTCGCGGAGTTTGCGTAGTTTGCGCTACTACGCACTACGCGAATTGCACGTAGCACAGTGCAAAAACGCGTAGCGTAGCGGGCATTTTTTGCTTGCTTGCGGTCCTCAACATCAAGTTGGCGACCGCGAGCGAGCAAAATCAACATCCCGGCGAGACTTTTTCCTCGTTCGCGATCAGCAACATCAAGTTGCCGATCGCGAGCGTGGAAAATAAACCTCCCGGCAAGATTCTCAACGCGGGGAGGTCAGGTTTCTCATTGCGAGTGGTCGCGTATGCTCGTGACGAGAAACTACCAGTCCGCGTTGAGAAAGCTGCCGCTCGAGTACAAATCTACTCGAGCGGCAGAAAACGACCGCTTGCACTGTGCAAGATGCCGTTTGCAATGATTGCACAGTGCGGACAAGCATCCGGCACTGTGCAATCAGTGCGAACAGCGGGCCTGATTCACAGAACTAATTTACGTCAAAAACGTAAAGTTAGTACTTTTTGGTATTCATAGAATACACTTACTCATTTTGGTATTCACAGAATGCACTTACTCATTTTGGTATTCACAGAATGCACTTACTCATACTAACTTTATGTCCGCACTCGGGCCGGAGATTCCGGCCCGATGGTGGAGATTCCGGCCCGGAGGTGGAGATTCCGGCCCGGAGGTGGAGATTCCGGCCGGTTGTGGAGATTCCGGCCGGTGTCTCCACAACCGGCCGGAATCTCCACCATCGGGCCGGAATCTCCACCTCCGGGCCGGAAACTCCACCTCCGTGCCGGAATCTCCACCTCCGGGCCGGAATCTCCACCTAAGGGCCGGAATCTCCGGCCCGAGTGCGGACATAAAGTTAGTATGAGTAAGTGCATTCTGTGAATACCAAAATGAGTAAGTGCATTCTGTGAATACCAAAATGAGTAAGTGCATTCTGTGAATACCAAAATGAGTAAGTGTATTCTGTGAATACCAAAAAGTACTAACTTTACGTTTTTGACGTAAGTTAGTTCTGTGAATCAGGCCCAGTATTTCCCTACCGCACTACGCAGTTCGCGTAGCTACGCGTAGCGTGCGTAGTGCGAAGTGCACTTCGCGTAGCTACGCGTAGCGCTACTACGTGGACTACGCTCAGGGTTAATTAACGTGTCCCATTTATAATTGCATCGATCCAGATACCTAAATAGCAAAAATAATCTGTCCTACGAATCAGCTGGCTCTGATAATGTGGTTCGGGATTTCACATTCTTTTGCCCTACCTCCATGGTGAAAGATTTAGAAGAATTTATTTTCATCCCTAGGCCCCATAAAAGCATAAAAGTGCTCAATTAAAACCTGTAAACTACAGGCAGTATGAGCTATAAGTACAGTGTCGTCCCCATATAGCAGGGCTGGCATCCTCTGTTACCCAACCTGGAGACATCCTTGGATTGTGTCACTAGATAGTGGTCCAACTGATTAATACTTAAGATAAAATGCATGGGCACTAGGATGCAGCCCTGCCATACCCCTCTTCCTAGCCGAATGTGTAATGTGCATTTACCTGAGGGCCCAAACCTCATGCACATCGATCAGAAAATCAATGAGGGCCTTCTCTACACCCAGGGACCCTACCACACCCCACAACTTGGTTCTATCTACTGTATCAAAGGCTGTGCTGAGGTCCGTGAAAGCCAGGTGTATTGCCTCCCTCCTTTTCTTTTGCTCTATTGTCCCTCTTCCGGACCTGAACCCATATTGAATATCAGAGATAAGATTCCCTTTCTCGGACCATTCCCTCAGGCGGTTTAGCAATACTCTCCCTTCATTTCAGCATACACTAACAAAATGGGCAAATAGCAGGCGGGATCTGCACATTTCCTAATTTAAAAAGCGGTACAATCAATGACCTATGCCAGGAGGGAGGAAAGCAATCTTTTGTGGCTTCATTAAGATGCTGGGAAATCAAAGGGGCACATAATTCCACACATGATTTGTAGAGGTCCCTAGGTACTCCGTCTGGGCCTGGGGCTTTATGAACGGAAAGGGTTGATAATGCTTCTGCCACTGCACTCACAGAGAACTTGAAAGGGCTCTCTCTACTCATAGGGGTCTCAGCTGTTGAGCCAGGTGGTGTAGTGTTGGCCGAATCATATATAAGTTTAAAATGATTAACCCAGGCCTGTGCGGTAATAGATTGACACTGTTCTGGAACTGTCGCTTCATTAAAAACAGGCTGATTAATTACTTTTCAGAAGGCGTGGCTTGCACCCGATTCATAAGCGGCCACCAACACTTCCCACGCCTCTATTTTTTAGGGCCTCTTTCCGGGTCTTAGGAGCCAAATTGTAATGCTTTCTGACCTCTTTAATAAACTCCTTATCCGTAGACTTTTGCTTTAAGGCCTTCAACAGTACCCTGTGTACCTACGAGCAAATCCTGTGAAACCACTTTGGGCCTGGGTTCCCTCCCCTTCTTGTTGTTACTGTAAGAGCCATTTCCACTGCTGTGCCAATATTATTAAAATAATTCATAATGGACTGATATGTGGAGTCTATTGATAAACAGATCTCAAAGTCTGCTCAGTGGTTCTGAATCAAAACCCTTAGAAAACAATCTGGAACAATTACGCCACAGCTAAGCCTGCAACCGTGGGCCTGCAAATTTAGGGTCTCCTTACAGACCATATTTGGCTTAACCCCCGCTGTAAACCAACAAAACAGTGCAACTAACGGGTTATGGTCGATGCTGCCATTCTATTCCCGAAGAAACTAATGAGCAAGGGTAACATTCTGGCCGAAACCAGAATGGCATTGATGACTGAGCTACAGCCCCTCCCTGTAAATGTGAGTACAAAGTTAGGAGAGGAGTAACTAACTTTTGACAGTAAGTTGACACGATTGAATCAATCCGCCAAGTTATTAAACAAGTCCCCCTTTGCAGGAATGGGAAAAGAGGACCTGCTCAGTCTTCTCCCTGGCTTCCTCCTTCCCTCTTTGAAGAACCCCACACAGGCATGGCTATAGATTAAAAATGCCCGCTAGTACTAGGGGGCAAAGGAATGTTCCTGGAAAAAAAATCTAAAAACTTTGAGTGGTCCACCTTCTAGAGCTTCCCTTGCAGAGGGTGAATTATAAATGTTAAATATTAAAACATTAGTATTATGGGTAAATTAAAGAATTTTATGGGTAAATGAAAGGATATTATGGGTAAATGAAAGGACAACACCCCATATATTTAGAGACTTGGAAGGGACCGCCTCAAACTTGCATCCTAATGTTAAACTCACAAAAGTAGCCAGCCCACCCTTTGGTATACCATGCAGGGCTAATGCAGCATGTTCAAAGGCGCCTGATATTCCATCAAGGCAAGCCTTCCCAAGTCTCTTGGAGACAAACAATATGAGAGGAACTCAACATTTTAACCTCATTGTAATTATCAAGAATGAAGCTTATGCCTACCACATTCCAGCTGACTAAACTAAGTTGGCTTAATGGGGGAGTCTCCCTGGCTCTCTATTGGCTATCCCTACCCCTGCTGTCTCCAGAGGTCAATCCTGCTCACTAATCGAGGACAGGACTTTAAACCTATTACTTAGCTAGATTCCAGGGGTGACCATCCATTGGAGGGGAGAAACGTGCTCTGCGTTCTGTGTTATACCCTCTACTGTGCGCCATCCCCATCTGAACTTTCTTGGCGGGCAGAAAAACCCTAGATGATGGATTACAATCCCCGCCCCGGGTTATATATTATTCAAGGAATGAAGTAGAATTTTCTCCACCTTCCTCGTAATCCTAAAATTTACCACAATACAATACCCTGGACCCCTTTTCTCTAGTACATCGACCCAACTCATTCTTCGAACCATAATAATCTTGTTATACAGAAAAGAATGTGGGAAGCCCATTTGACATGAAAGCCAGTGAAAAACTTTGCCTTTCAACCCACTATATCTCTCCTCAACACCATTATTCAAACAGGGCACATTTGATAAAACACACACATAAGTTGTAGCTGCAGGGGGGTAACTGTAGACTCATCCTAGCTGCAGGTCTCCCATTAGTGGGAAGCACTGTAGGGGGAGAGGCCTGGATGGGGGGATGCCCCAAGGGTCTCCCAACCTCCCCACCCCGATTATGGTCCAGGACAGTGGAAGATAGAGGGGCACAGACCTTTGCCGTCATACAAGAATTCTGGGAAATTAGCTGCCCCTAGCCTACCCCTGCTTTTCTCCATTATGTGTCCCTGGCCTAATAATGGCCCCCGCAATCAAGTCAAGTGAGGTTCCACTCACCCTGCTGCCAAGAAGGGGAGGGTCCCCTGAAGCCCTAGCGCAAACAATGTCTGACCCACTGCCCAGATCCTTCACTAATAAAGGGGTGTGTGGGACGGGTACAGGGTAAATCTCATTCTGATAAGATGTTACTGCAGGCGAATGATCACACGGTAAACCCTTATGTTATAAGGACCTAACAACAGGTCCTTAGTGTATCACCGGCACCGGGAATAAACTAGCTATATAGGCAGTTACAAGGGGCTTAATCAAAATTGTCAGCTGAGCTTCCATGGCAACCAGGTGTTCTATGATTAGATCAAAATGCTCCCGAAAGATTGAGGAAAAGTGTTTGCATATAAGTTCCAAGCTTAGTAAGACCGGCAACGTCGGGGTGGACCCTTGCCAGCTTTCTGTTTATTTGTTAGTAGCGTGGAATGCAGAGCTCAGAGGGCTTGGGTGCTAAACCTCTTGCACTTGGCAACTGGTTCAGGGGACTAATGGGTACTAATAGTACTCAGAGGTGCCATGCAAGCACACAATTTAGCCCCTGTAGCTAAGGTCCTACTTTCATCTCCATCGTCGTTTCCTGCGAGGCAAAAGCTGGAGCCCCCTCCCGAAATCCTTGTGTCACCAACTCCTGTATGCCCACAGGATTCATCCACAGGTACTGCAGTGCAGGAGGGAACTTCCCCATGACCCCTCCCATGTTCCATAGACCGTCTTCACTCTGTTAATGCTATCTCATTGGATACCACCTCGTTGGCCCTCTCGAGCATGGTATCTATGCTCATCTGTCTACGGGGTAAGGTGTTGCAGCCTGTTGCTTTCCGCTTGCCCATAATTCATAGCTCCCCCACCACAGAGGATGAATTCCAAGACCTTGTGCAGAGGGAGGGCCTCCTAGAAACGAGGAGACCATCTTAGCCACCAACAGTCGTAGATAGTGTAAAAGAGTTCGCCAATGGGTCCCTCAGTGCAATAAAACAATGTCTTGCCCTGCAAGCGGTGGGAAGTCTAACCCTGCAGCACAATAAAATTCTTAAAGAGACGGCTAGCAAAAAGGAGGGTGACTCTTACCCCTGTGCACGATGTTAGGGGGTGGCCCAGCTCTGCCTCCTCCAGCTGTGGACGGGCGCAGATGGGCACGCCCTTGGCCCGCTCATGTCCTGCGCTGCGGGAGAACCAGTGAGCACTTTCAGCACATTTCGGGCCGGATGTGAAGGGCCCACAACACTTCCAGAGAACAGAGAACCTCACCTCCAGGGAAGACGTGTCAAGAGAAAACACCGGAAGGACAAACTCCTTAAGACCAGCAGAAACCAGGGGTGCGAAGGAGGACCAGTGAATGCCAGAAGCACGAATGGAAGACATTGGGCAGGGACCGGAGAGTAGGAGACAGGACTCTGAAGCAAAAAAACTCTGCAAAAGGCGAGCCCCCCAGTAGAGAGAAAGAAGACATAAGTGAGCCCTGAAGGCCAGCATGGAGGCCCATTGGGCACGGAAAGTGGAGATCGCTAGACCCAACATAAAACTATTCCCCAACAAAATGACACCCTGACCAAATCACAGGAAACATGAGTCAGACCCGTCCCCCTATACCAAGAGTCAAAGTTCATCCAATGATGACCATAAGACGTCAGGGGCGAAAAGCCAACAGGGACAACCTCACAAGTGCCAAACTCCCAGCCAAAGATGCAGGAGAGAAGATGTGCTGAGAAGAGGAGCAAGCAGCGGAGATGGGCATATGGGAACCCACCAATGCAAAGAAACTGACAAAGTGGAAACCACAGTTCAGAGACTAATATGGAACAACAAGAAGAACCTCCAACTGCACCACCCGAATCTCCCTGAGGACCTCGGAAAGCAAGGGCCAAGGGACGGAGAAAGCACATATTGCCCAGACTGCAAACTGAGGGAGAAGGGCTAACTCCGCCGAGGCAAACAGACCAAGCCAGGGAAGGCTGAACCTGGAGAGAAATGACACATCCAGCTCAAAGAAACTGCAGTCCACATCACCACCCCCGGAAGATAGACTGCAGAGAGAGAGAGGAGACTCTTGAAGGACCACAGGCCAACCCCCTGGGGAAAAGAGAAAATAGAGACTGCTGCAACCCCCCTGCCAGTCGACATAGGCACGAATGACCTGGTTGGCTGTCCGAACACAGACAGCACGTGCTGAAGGAGAGGAGTGAATCTGCCACACCGCCATCAAATCCCATCAGTACGAGGACTGGAGAGCCCAGAAAAAGGATCATCTGCCCAGGGCCTAGGAATACCACAGCAGTGCCCTCTCCCTCTGGCACACGCACTGGTTCTCAAGACCACAGATGGAGAAGGATCGAGACCAAAAACCTTGGAGGGATTGAGAGGCGAATACTTCCACCGGAGAGACCCTCAACCTCCAAGGCCCAGGAATGAAAGCCACTGATTCATGAGAAGCCGGATACCAGTGAATAAGTGAAGACGGGCCCGGGGAGCTCGGGCAGTGTGGAGGCCATCTACCCCAGACTCCGCAGTCAGAGACGGGTATATACCTAAGGTTGGGAAAGAACCCAGGAAAGATGGTGGAACAGACGGAGGCAGGCCCTGATGAACATCAGCGACTGAGATGGGCGCAGGGAGTACAACCTGTGGGTGAAAAGAAACCCAACAGAATCCAGAAGATGACCGACACCACACACCTCTTCTGTTGCCTAGAGAAGGAAGGAGAGACAATGAGCCAGTTGTTCAAGATATGAGTAGACTAGAAATACCCTGAGCCAGTGAGGCCGAGAGGGGCAAAAAAAACCTTGGCACCAATGAAAAGCTGAAAAAGAAGCACCTGGAAACTGTAGTAGCGTGAGCCCACAGCAAAACGAAGAAACTGCTGACCAGTCAGATGGATGGGTATATGCAGGCAGGCGCCCGTCAGGTCGCGGGACGTGAGGAAGTACTACTCAGCTGAACCACATGCCCATGCTCCAAAAAGGAAGGGAACCATCATCCCCTCTTGATGACATACATAAGACCTCGTCACCTGGGCATCTGTCTGAATACACACCCCTTGACCCCCAACTGAGGGGCTCGAGCTGGGGCCAAGGCCAACCAGATGGAAAAAAGGAGAGACTCTCCCCTGAATTATAACCCTCGCAGGAGGGGCGAGACCCAGCTGAAGACCCCTGGAGAGAGTGTCTGTTAGAGCGACCACTGCATGTCATGTCAAACTTTGCGAGTGATTGGAAACCATGTCTCGAAACCTGAGCCACTGGAGAAGGCCACATATGTAAAAGCAGCTGCAAATATGTCTACAGAAAGAAAGAAATCAAGGGAAAGAGGATTTGTCCACCACCTCCCATACATGCAACAGCACCCGTATAGCACAACATGTGTATTTGTAAAGTGCACATCCACCCAGAAGGGTATCTTGATGCTGAATAATAGATGTTTATTGTTACCTCAGAAGGATTAAAGGCTGAGGGGACCTGATGGCATAAGAACCTGTGATCATGAGGTCAAACACAGGTTCTCACAGTGGCCGCATCAGTCCACTAAGCCACCAGGCACGGCCCAAATAGTATAATGTAAGGGTAGAGTCTCAGGCACAACTGGCCAGAATGAGGCCATAAAATGTTCACAATCATCTGCATCAGCCGATGCGTTAGATGAGGGGAGACTAGAGTCCACTAAGAGCCTTAGTAGGTCTGCCAGATCAGAACCCTAAATATAATGACTCTCCTCCCCGTGACCCCATTAGGCTTCCTGCCTGGGACCTTAAGTGGTGGTTGCCCGGGCCTCAAAGGCCGGCTTCTTGCTCAGCCTCAATCATGGTCCGTAAGAATGGCAATGATGGTTACACAGAAGGACCTGGTTCCACCTCTGATTGCTCTATCGTAGCACCAGCCACAATCTAACAAACCCAACCACTCTGATTACCCTCTGTGCCAAAAACACGAGGTAGCAAATGCTACCTCCTGTGCTATACCACATGATGGCTACCAGTGAGGCCAGACGTGTGGCAGAGCCAACTGAATGGAACCCCCATACGCTGTGCTGGGGGAAACAAAATAGCCACAGCATACCCAGCCCCCTCGTCGTAAGAACGCTTTGCGAGTCCCGGAGAGAGGGAAATAACCAAAACACCCACAACAGCAGGGTGAACAGTATGCAGAGTCCCTTAAGCCCCGCCCTCTAACACCGAGCACAATGGGCGAGGGACTCCAATGTTCCAAATCCGGAGTCCCCAGCCTCTTCTCGCTAATGCAGAGCAATACAGGCCGGGGACACCGAAAACAGCCGCAATAACACTGTGCTACAACACAAGGGACCGCCAGTCCTGCCTGCTGAAGCAGGATGCCCCGGGCAGGAGCGACTGACCAGAAATACTGTGCAAAAAAGCGTGTGAAATCAATGACTCAAACCCAGAAACCCTGAGAGGGAGAGCCTTCCACAGAGGACTCCTCCAAGTAAGCCTGTCCCGCTATAGCAGGGCGAAAGGCAGATCATAGAACAGCACAAAAAGCTCAGAATGCCATAAACGGCAACCTGAGCCGTGAATTAAATGTACATGAAAAGGCTAATGCTACAAGCGTGCAGCTGTTCCTGTTGAGCAACAAAAACGCTCATCTAACCAGGAGCCCTGGCAGTAAAGGAGCCACAAACCCATGCCCGCTGCGGCACCATAAGAAAAACAGAACCACCCTCCCGCAGGGGATTAAAACAGGCGAAAGGGCGCTCAGCGCCGCAGCCCAGAAACACAGAACCAATGCCCGCTGTGCAGGGCGTCCAGGTCCCCTAAACACAGACTGCTTAAGCAAGTCTCACGGTACACAAAAACATGTTAAAACATTAAAAGCATGATCATCATACCTGACCTCGCTAGGTGTAAAGTGCTAGCTGGTCCAGACACTTTGGGGCCTAAGGTGCGCAGCGCGCAGTAATAAATGTGACACACACACAGTATGTTGGTTGGGTACTGACTCACCTCATGCGGTCACGCCCCCTTTTATTCTCCACGCTGCGCCCGCCGGCGTAAGCGCGTGGGTGCGACATATCCGGCCTGTGCCGGGTTGAGAAGCTGGACCTCTAACTCATTACATCCCATCCCAACTCAGCCTCTTTTCCCCTTTTCCTGCCGAGCTGCCCTCTGACTCACCCCCTGGCAAGCAAAGTCCCTCAGACGGGAGTTCGGAACCGGGTTCTCTCTCAGTCCATATCTGGGGTGACAACCCCGGGCGAGGGGTGGGGACTCCGGTGCCCTGGGTGTTTATGTGGACTCCCCGGAGCCCCGCTGTGTTGTCTCAGCTTCTTGGTGGGCTTCACTTGACGCCGTTGAGGGTGTGTGCTGCGGCGTGCTTGGGTGGTGTTCTTCAGGATCCCCTCCACTCCTTTTGCTTGCTCCGGGGATATTATCTTCTTCCACGGCGGGAAAAGACTCTGACACCCTTTTGAACCATGAGATGTTTCTGGTCACCTCTTCTTCTTCTCATTCTGCGGTTATCATGGTTCCCTTTACACTGACTACTGTCCAGTAACCTGACTCGTACATGGTTGAGAATTTTCCTCCTGGTCTCCGGTCTTTCATTATCATGGTGTCCCCTTGTTGCAGGTCCCGGGACTTCGCCCGTCTTGTCTGGCTGGCAGTGAGGCTTTGTCTCTCCCTTCGCCTGAGGGCGTCTTCCTCGTTGTAAGGTGGCGGAGCCCACCCTGAGCAGACAGGGATGGTGTCACGGCGGGGCCCGTTGAACATCAACGCCCACGGGGTTTGATGGGTGGTGCTGTGTGTCGTATCCCATGATGTTGCATGAAGTCACTGAACTCCCCCTCTTGGAACGGGGGCCCGCTGTCGCTCTTGATTTCTTCTGTACACCCAAACATTGCAAAGGTTTTTTCGAGCACCGGGGCAACCCGGGAGAATGCGGTGGAGCTGACGACTTCTACTACGTGGTATTTGGAGTAGCTGTTGAATATGGCTATGGTCGTTCGGCCATCGGGGAAACTCCCGAAGTCGGTGCTTACCTTCTCCCATGGGGCCTTCCCATGCTCTTCCGTTTGAATGGGGGCCGGTCATTCTGGGGCGCTGGTTAGCTGGCAGGCCGGGCATCTCTTGACGGCTTCCTCCACTCGAGCTTCCATCCCCAGGAACCAGATCTTTTCCCGCATCCGGGCCTTCATCTTTTTGATCCCCTGGTGTCCTCCGTGATCCAGCTGCGTTGCGTGATGTTGTAGGGCTGTGGGGATGATGATGCGGGATCCTCTCAGCAGAATTCCTCCTTGGGTCACACTTAACTCGTTCCTGATCTTCCACATCTTCATGAGGCATTCCCTTTCGGGTCCTGACCAATCGTTTGCTGACTGTAAGAACTGGTACCAGTTGCCCCCTTGGATGGCATTGCGCACTTTGGTGATCATGGAGTCTCCTTCTGCTGCAGTGGCGATGTCAGCTAACGTCAGTGCTTTCGGGCACGCGACGGTTGAGATCATGTTCAGGTGAGCCTCAAGTGTTTCGACTTCTGGCTCTTCTCCTTGCCCTTCCTTTGGGACCGGGTTTCGAGAGAGGAAATCGGCTGGGTTCTTGGCGCCTGGTCGGTATACTACTTCCCTCTCGTATTGCTGGAGTCCAATGGCCCATCGTTCAATCCTCGGAGGTGGGTGCGGTGCTGACCCCTTGAACAAAGGTACCGATGGCTGGTGGTCCGTGACGACCTTGAATGGTTGACCGCAGATGTACAGATGAAAATGTCTGCATGCCCACCGGATGGCCAGGGCCTCCCGTTCGATCTGCGCATAGCGCGTCTCCATGGGCGAGAGTGCCTTGCTGGCATATGCTAGTGCTGCCCACCTTCTTGGCTCCTGTTCCTGGGCTAGCACTGCCCGAGGCCCAAGGGGCTGGCGTCGACAAGTATCTCGGTGTGTTTGGCGGGGTCGAAGTACACCAGTGTGGTGTGGTCGAGGAGAGCGCTCTTGATCTTCTGGAATTCTGTCTCTTCCAGGGGCCCATACTTCCACATGACATCAGCGCGAGTGAGATTCCGGAGGGGCTCCGCGATGGTGGCCAAGTCGGGGATGAATTGGCCACAGTATGTAGCCATCCGAGGAAGCTTTGCACTTCCGACACTGTCGAGGGGGCCGGCGCATCTTTGATGGCCCGAGACTTCCGCGGATCTACTTGGATCCCCTCCTGGTTGAAGAGATAGCCGAAAAACTCTATCTGCCTCTGGAAGACTAGGCACTGTTCCCTATGCAGGGTGACGCCGTGTTCTTGGAGTCGCTTTAGCGTGGCCCTCAGATATCTGTAGTGTTCATCCGCGGTGTTGGAGTGGATGTGGATGTCATCACTCACGTTCAACACCCCTGGCAGACCCGTTAGGATTTCTCGCACTGCGTCCTGGAACACCTCTGCTGCGGACGATATTCCAAAATTGAGGCGCTTGTATCTCCGCAACCCTAGGTGGGTGCTGAACATGGTAATGTAGCGGCATTCTTTGGCCAGGACCAACTGGTGGTACCCCGCGTTCAGGTCCAATTTGGAAAACCACCGGGACCGGTTGACGTCGGCCATGATGTCGTCCATTGTTGGCGTGATATGGCGTTCCCGCCGGATGGCCTTGGGGAGGTGCATATCGATGCATAGCCTGATCTTTCCTGGCTGTCGTGGCTTTTCCACTATCACCATGGGGGACACCCATGGCGTGGGTCTAGAGACCTTCTCGATGACCCCTTGATCTTCTAGCTTTTGCAGCTCCTGTTCCACTAGTGGTCTGAGGTGGAAAGGGATCCGCTGGTGGCGTAGCGCTGTCGGGGCGACAGACGGGTCGATATGGAGTTTGATTGGGGCCTTCTTGATACGTCCTAGGCCCTTGAACAGGTCTGCGAATTGATTTAGCAGTTCTTTGGTTTGGTTCGCCTGTACACTCCTCGCGAACATTACCAGGCCCAAATCTTCGGCGGCGTGGCTGCTGAGTAATGTGTCGGCCACTTGGTTGATGACATGAAAATCTTCGTTTTGGAAGGTTTTAGTTCTGGTTTGGGTCTCAGTCGATTGTACTGTTTGACTCCCATGAGCGTTAACCAATGTGCCGGTATCAATGACTGCGTTTACTTCCGACCCGGCGATCTTCACCGTGCACGTGGGCTGTGGTCTCCTCCACTTCTTGAGCTCCTGCGTGAAGGAAACTAGGTATGCCTCTCCTTCTTCGTCTTCAGTGGATGTGTCTTCCACTCGGTAAGTGGCTTGTTTGTTCCTCTTCTCGCCTCGTGAGGATGCGAGGGAGGCGCTCTATAGCTGGCGCACTAGTCTTCGCATTGGTCTGGCTCCTTGGCTGTCCTTACGCTGGGTTATCTTCCGGCATACAGACGCAAAATGATTTGGGATGCCACAGTGGGAGCACGTCCTCCCTTGGTTAGGGTACGCCTGGGCCGGGTGCTCTTCGCGCTCCCAGTATCTGCAATGGCCTTTCGGGGTCTGGGGTGGACGGCCTCGCTGCCCGCTCCCTCTGTCTCGCGTCCTGATGGCGTCAGCCCGCTCTGTCTTCCGCGTCAGCGCCAAGTCCATCTCATCTGCTATGGCTGCTGATAGGTCATGTATCCTGGCCATAACTAGTATGTCGTTGAGAGGTATGTTTGGCTGCCTCAATATCAGTCCGCGCAGTATCTTGCTGCGTACCCCTTGGATGAGCTGAGCACGAATCTCCTCTGCAGCTCTGTCTTCAGTGGCGTATGTACTCGCCAGCTCTCTCTGTCTCGTGTGGAACGCGTCGATCGATTCTCCCTCCCTTTGCCGGGATTGTCTCAATTTGAATCTCTCGAAATCTGCATTTAATTGTGGGTCAAAGTGCGCGTTGAGCGCCGTCACTGCCGCTTCGTAGTTTTTCGGGGCACCTGTGTTTGGGAGGTGTTTGAATAACAGGTATACCACGTTTTCCACTGTGGGGATGCACTGGTGGGGTCGGCTGCCTCATTGAAAGGGGGCAATACGCCTGTGGGTGCATGTTGCGTGATGACTCGGACTGGTGGCTGGTTCTCATCAGGGTTGTCACCCATCGTGCCATGAGAGTGCTGTCCTGGCGCTGTAGGGGTGCGATGTGTTCTAGTCCTCTTATGCACCCCCTGTGAGTGCTCTTGTCTTGCTGCATGTGTGTGTGTGCAGTGGGGTGTGCTACTGCCTCCTTGTTGGACCTTGGGAGTGTTTCCTGTCAGCAGCGTTGCTTTAGGCCTCGTGCCTGTGGCCTGTGTCCTTCCACTGCTGGTGCCCTCTTTTGTTTCCCCTGGGCCTTGTCTGCGTGGGCGTGGCCCCTTGTGGCTGTGTGGACAATGGATGCATGTGGTTGTCCAGCGCGTGGATGCGCTCTGTGTGGGCCTCTGGATGCGTGCGGGGCCATAATCTTAAAGGCTACTCTGGATCTTGCACTGTGGCTGCAGCGGGTGCTCGTTTCTGATTCCCCCAGCCGCGGGGCTCAGGGAACGCGGATGGCGCTCCCGCCCCTCGTCTTCGGTGCCGTTGGCCTGCTTGGCAGCTGTGCGCGACGTTGGGTGCACGGTGGGTGCACAGGAGCATAGGTCCGGCTCCGTGCTTGTCGCCAGTGTAAAGTGCTGGTTGGTCCAGAAACTTTGGGGCCTAAGACGCGCAGAGCGCAGTAATAAATGTGACACACACACAGTATGTTGGTTGGGTACTGACTGACCTCGTGTGGTCACACCCCCTTTTATTCTCTGTGCTCCACCTGTTAGTTTTCAAAATCCCATCCCTACCATATATACTCTCTGTGTTATATTATGTTAGCATTATGTGGCTAAGTTCATGCCAGTTGCATTCGCATTATGCAACCCACTGAGTTATCCTCGTAATGTGCAGGCTTTACTTAGCGAGTGTGACTCCATTTTGCATTTTGTAACTGTTAGAAATGGGGGTCTCTAGTTGGCAATGGCTGGCCACTGTCCAAGTAGGGACCCTTCTTCCTAAGTCAGAGTAAGAGGGCTACCCTCCTTGATACCCCTGCTCAACCCTGTGGTAACGTAGCACGAGCAGGTAGGCTTATCTCAGAGGCAGTGTGTGAAGCATTTATGACCATACACAGTAACACAGTGAGGCACACTACAAAGGGACACCACACAAGTAGTTATAAAAAATAAGTATCTTTATATATATAGACTTATCACAAGACCAATAACTGTAAAAGCCACAATACTGTCAAAAATAGGATTGCTGTTGAAGGACTGTCAAAAAATAGTTCAAAGGTTGCAAAAATAAGGTTCAAATTCAAAGCAGTGGTCTCTGCGGCCTTTTCTCTCACAAAGTACCTGGGTTTAGTAGCAAAACCAACAAAATGTCGCAAATAAGCTGTAGCGATGATTCTCGGCACGCTGAGCCCGGCGATGCGTTGAAATCCTGCCGCAAGAGAGGATGATGCGCCGAGCTGCGTGATGTGTGCGGAGACGATGCGACAAACTTCTGCACGCTGGACCGCCGATGCGATGACTTTCTTGCCGCGAGGGAGAAGTCAATGCGATGATCCTGTTGCGTTGTGCGATCGTGTTGAGATGCGAAGAGAAGACGCTCCGCGAAGGAGCAACGAAATTTGGTGTGATGCGATCAAACTGGCGGGCGCACGGCGTCCGCAATGCGATGTCTTGAAGCGATGGCTTTTCCAGCGCGTCTCAGCTGCAGCGGCTCGCAAAAGGGCGTTAGCGATGGTTTCGTGTGGCGAGCACTCAGCGGCAATAGCGCGATGATTTTCCCAGCGCTCTCGACTGCAGCGGCTCGCAAAGGTGCGTTAGCGTCGATTTCCAACACTCTTTTCTCTGAAGCAAACTAGAGGCCCTGGAACTCACAGGAGCCTCATCAGCAGATAGCAGTCCTCGCAGGGAGGAAGCAGGAGGTTGGTGGTGGAGTCTGATGTGCCTGAGACTCCAGCAGGAGGCTAGCTCTTTTCCTAGCCCTTGGGTAATTGCTGTACAAAAATAAAAGTTTCTCTCAAAAAGTCATTTTCCTTCTTCCTCAAAGTCCAGTGGCACGGACAGAGTTTCCTCTCCAGATCCAGGGGCAATACAATTTGAAGGGCTTTGAGCACAGATATTTATACCCCAAAAGTCTTTGTTCTCAGAAGCTACAAGTCACTGAACCTAGCCAGAACCAGTTCTGCTCAGGCCTGGAGCACTTTGTTTACCAGGCTGCATCCTTCCTTTCAGAAAGAGGGGGTCTGCTAGCAGACACACAGTAGGAGGTGGAGCCAGCATTCACCTTGCCAGGCACAGCCCTATTCAGGTCAAGGAGCCACCCCTCCCCATACTCTAAATGCAGATCTCTCTATTCAAACCAGGTCTGACTCAGCCTGCCCTGCCCCTGCAAAACCAGACAGCCAATACACATAACAGCAGAGCACACTGGAAGGTTTAGGCAAGAAAATACCTACTTTCTAAAAGTGGTATTTTCAAACACAGAATATAAAAATAAACTTCACTAAAAGATGTATTTTATTATTCTGAGCTCAGGCATACTAAATTTGTTTTTCTACCATGTTCCTGGGGTCAGTTAGGACTATAGGATGTAATAGTCAAACTGCCCATTCTAGCCTATGAGGAGCAGGTAGCCTTACAGTAGTGAAAAACGAAATGGGGTGTAATTCACTACCAGGACATGCTACACACACCAAGGCATGTCCTACCTTACACATACAATGCACCCTACCATAGGGGTGACTTACATGATGCCAAGGGGAAGGTTCAGGGGCTGGGAAGTGGGTGCACTTCACAGCCAAGATGGCAGTTCTGGACTGCACACAGACACTGCAGTGGCAGGTCTGAGACACACTTTACAAGCTGCTTCTGTGGGTGGCACACATCAGTGCTGCAGGCCCACCAGCAGCATTTGGCTTACCAGCCCTGGGCACACACAGGCCACACTACTAGGGACTAACAGGTAAACCAAATAAGCCAATCAGGGATATACCAATTCATATAGACATATTTACACAGGGAGCATTCGCGCTGTGGCGCTGAATGGCAGTGGCACAGCGCCCAGAGCATCTAACACCAGCAAAAACAGAGGAGACAACAGCGAAAAATGGGAGGGGGACCCACGCCAATGGTGCCAGGTCTAACACGTGTCCCCTCCAGCTGAAATGTGGGGAGAACTACCCACCCTCTTGGAAGTTCTCATCACTAAGGCGGAAAAATCTGGACAAACCATCAGCATTGGCGTGTTCTGTACCAGGGCGGTGTTCCACCGTGAAGTCCATACCCTGTAGGGAAATGGACCACCTCAACAACTTGGGATTCTCACCCCTCATCTGCATCAACCATCTGAGGGGCCAGTGGTCGGTCTGAACCCGGAAGTGAGTCCCAAACAGGTATGGTCTCAGCTTCTTCAGTGCCCAGACCACAGCAAATGCCTCACGCTCAATTGCACTCCACCTCTGTTCCCGTGGAAGTAACCACCTACTGATGAAGGCTACAGGTTGGTCTAGTCCCTCCTCATTTATCTGTGACAGAACGGCCCCCACCCCATGCTCTGAAGCGTCTGTCTGGACAACAAATTCCTTAGCAAAATTGGGTGCCTGGAGTACGGGTGCAGTACACATGGCAGTTTTGAGGGCATCAAAAGCTTTCTGACAGGTTTCAGTCCAGTTCACAATCTTTGGCCGCTTCTTGGAAGTCAGCTCAGTCAAGGGTGCAACAATGTTGCCAAACCCCTTGACCAACCTCCTGTAGTAACCCGTGAGTCCTAAGAAGGCCCTCACCTGGGTCTGGGTCCTTGGGGGCTCCCAAGCCAGGATGGTTTCAATCTTGGGCTGCAGGGGTGCCACCTGGCCACTCCCCACCTGGTGTCCCAGGTACACCACAGAACCCTGCCCAATCTGGCACTTACTGGCCTTGATTGTGAGGCCTGCTCTGCGCAGCGCCATCAACACTTCCCAGAGGTGGCGCAAGTGGTCCTCCCAGGAGGAACTGAACACTGCAATGTCATCCAGATAGGCGGCACTGAAATCCTCCAGCCCAACCAACACCTGGTTGACCAACCTCTGAAAGGTGGCAGGGGCATTCTTCATCCCAAAGGGCATCACACGGAACTGGTAGTGCCCGTCTGGTGTGGAGAATGCTGACCTCTCCTTTGCCCCATCTGTTAAGGCGATCTGCCAGTACCCAGACGTCAAATCAAACGTGCTGAGGTACCGGGCAGCCCCTAACCGATCTATGAGCTCATCAGCTCTGGGGATGGGGTGCGCGTCGGTCTTTGTGACCGAATTGAGACCTCGGTAGTCCACACAGAACCTGAGTTCAGGAGTGGCACCAGGCGTCGCAGCTTTTGGTACCAAGACCACGGGGCTGGACCAGGGGCTGCTAGAGGACTCAATCACCCCTAGGGCAAACATTTTGGAGACCTCCTCCTTAATGCAAGCCCTGACCCTGTCAGTCACTCTGTAAGCCTTGTGCTTGACAGGAGGACTGTCCCCGGTATCCACCTCATGGACGCACCAATCAGTGACACCAGGCACCAGGGAGAACAAATCAGAAAATTGCCCCAACAGTTGGTGACAATCTCTCTGCTGCTCAGGGGTCAGTGTGGTGGAGAGGATCACACCCTCCACTGACCCATCCTTCTCTCCTGCACACAGGAGGTCAGGGAAGAGGCTCACTCTCCTCCTCCATCCCATCATCTGTGGCAAGAAGCATGCCCACTTCAGACCTCTCAAAGTGGGGCTTCAGGCGGTTCACATGCAGGACCCGCAAGGGGTTCCTGGGAGACTGAAAGTCCACCAAGTGGGTAACTGGACTTTTGCGCTCCACCACCTCAAATGGACCGGTCCACTTATCTTGGAGCGCACAAGGCTCCACTGGGGCCAGTACCCAAACCTTCTGACCAGAGTTGAAATTCGACCAGAGTGGCATTCTGGTCGTGCCAACGGTTCATTTCCTCCTGGCTGGCTTCCAGATTTGCCTCAGCAATCTTTCTGAAACGCCTGAGTCTGGTTCCTGAAGGCCAACATGTAGCTAAATACATCTTGGGGAGGTTTCCTGGGAGATTGCTCCCAGCCTTCTTTGACCAGACTCAGAGGTCCTCTAACCGGATGGCCATAGAGGAGTTCAAAGGGACTGAACCCTAAGGACTTCTGTGGCACCTCACGGTAGGCAAACAACAGGCATGGCAAGAGGACGTCCCACTTACGCCTCAGGGGCTCTTCTAGGCCCATGATCATGCCCTTCAAAGTCCGGTTGAACCTTTCAACCAGACCATTACCTTGGGGGTGGTAAGGAGTGGTGAACTTATATGTTACCCCACACTCCTTCCACAGAGACTTCATGTACTGGGAGATGAAGTTGGTCCCCCTGTCAGACACCACCTCTCTGGGGAATCCAACACGGGAGAAAATCCCCATCAGTGCACGTCCCACCACGGGGGCCGTCACTGTCCTGAGCTGGGATGGCTTCAGGGTACCGGGTGGCATGGTCCACCAAGACCAGGATGAACCTGTTGCCCATGGCTGTCTTGGGGTCCAGAGGCCCCACAATGTCAATGCCCACTCGCTCGAATGGGGTACTCACAACTGGAAAGGGCTGGAGTGGGGCCTTGATCTTCCCCCCACTCTTCCCACTTGCCTGGCAAGTCTCACATGTCCTGCAATGAGTGTCTGAACTCTTGAGCATCTGGGGCCAATAAAAGTGGGCGGCCAGCCTCTCAAAGGTCTTGGTCTGCCCCAGATGTCCTGCCAATGGAATGTCATGAGCCAACCCCAGTGGGAAGGCTCTGAAGCACTCGGGTACCAACAGCGCACAGGCTGACCCCGGCTCAGCAGCCTTAGGCTCGCTATACAGGAGACTGTTCTCCCAATAAATCAGATGTGAACCAGACATGTCACCTTCTGCCTGGGCTGCAGCCTGTCGCCGCATACCCTCAAGAGAGGGGCAAACTCTCTGCTGCTCACAAAATTCCTCCCTGGTGGGCCCCCCTTCCTGCTGCCAATGGGTCCAGCTCAGGCAGGTCCCCCAGTTCGGCGATCTGCTCCCCGGTAGGCTCCAGGGCATCCCCTTCAGGGCCTGCTCCTTCCTGGGCCGTGGGAACCAAGGGGGCCGGCTTCCCGCGCCCCCTGCCCCTTTTCTCTAAGGCAGGGACCTGGCCCATACTCTCAGGCTCCAGGTCCTTCTCAACACCCTCCTTGGCTGCCATGGACCGAGTGGTAGCACACGCCCACTCAGGCAGACCCAACATTTCCAAGTGAGCCTTCCTCTCCACCGTAGCCCACGGGGAGTCCTCTAAATCATTGCCCAGCAGACAGTCTACAGGCATGGCGGACGCCTCACAGCCACCTGAAGAGTTCCTGAGACCCCCATTCAAGGGAACCTGAGCCACCTCACATTGGCTCTCTGAGTTGTCTGCGGACACTACTGGGTAGAATGCATGGGGGACAACCTGCTCTTTGGACACCAACCGGGAGCTGACAGCAGTTACACTGGCTCCTGTGTCTCTTAGAGCCTCCACTCTATGGCCATTGATGGTCACCCACTGCCTGTATTTTTAGTGTTAGCAGGCAGTGCAGGCTTGAGGACCATCTCAAAGTCCCCTAATGAGACAAGGGTCAACTCTACGGGATCCCACCCCTCTTGGGCACCCATCTCCTCCTCTTCCCAGGGCTACACTAGCAATCTGGCGGGGTGGTGCACGGGGTGGTGCACTGGCCCCCCGTTGGGGGCACTGGGGATCAAAGTATCTGTGGCCCACTTGACCACAGTTGTAACAAGTGACGGGCCCCCTGGGAACAGGCCTACCTGTTGGGGGCACTGGCCTCCTTTCTTGGGGGGGCTGGGACACCACTGCTTGGTTCCCTTGGGGATTACTTTGGGGCCCTCGGTGGAACTCCCTCTGTTGACCCTTGTCCCCCCCCACTCCTCTGCTGGGGACCCTGCCCACCTTTGGCGAAGTCTCCCACTGGACCCTTGCGAACCCGGGTGCTCACCCAGTGGTCCGCCTCCTCAGCAAGCTTTCTAGGGTTAGTCAGCTTGCAATCAATCAGGTGCTGGCGTAGCTCAGGAAAACAATTACTAGATAAATGCTCCCATGTAATCAAATCATAAAGCTGCACAAATGTTTCTACTTTGCTACCTTTTACCCAGCGTTCCATGGCTCTGCAAAAAAGACACATACTCAACCCACGTGGTACCCTCTAGCTTCTTGCAGATCCTAAACCTCTGCCTATACATCTCAGGGGTCAACCCATAGCGGGTCATCAACGCTTCCTTCATGTGGGCATAAACCATCCTACTTTCTGGGGGCAGGTCCAACAAGGTATCCCTCCCCTCACTCACAAAGCGTCCCCACAACCCCGCTCCCCAATCCTTCTCAGGTACCCGGTGGGATACCATGGCTAATTCATAAGCGGCAAACCATTGCCCAATATCTTCACTTTTGTGGAAATCCTTAATAACCTCCTTGGGTATATACACCCTACTCTCAGGAGGTACTACAGGTATGCTGCCACCAGAGGGGAGATCTCCATACTCTTAGCTTTAATCTCCAACTCCCTCAATACTCTCTCATGCTCAAGTTTCATTTTCATAATCTCAACTTCTAACTTCTTGTTCTCTAGGTCCCGGTGACCATCCATTTTAAGCTTAGCCATCTCCATATTATGCCGCCTATCTCTCTCCCTGTCCTCCATCTCTTCTGGGGACAGACCCTTAGCGGACACACTACTGCCCGGGCTGGAAATTGCTTTATCTCCTACTAAGTCTACTACTTCGCCCTGCTGCTCTCCTGCATTCTCTCCCCCTCCACAAGCTCTCCTATATCCTTAGGGGCATCCCTGGCTTCTAGCCAGGCCTTCAGCGCATGTAATACTCCTCCCTTCTAGTGAGACCTGTGATAGGGACGGTGAATTGCTTGCAAAAATATTTGAGCTGCTTGGCATTGCAGGTTTCTATTTTCTCTTCTTCCCAGGAGAGATCCTCTGAGGCATTGGATCTGGGCTTGCCCATTGTAGAAATAACTGGCAATCTCAATAACGAATAGAAGAAAACTTCTCAAAAAAATGTATGCGGGTAAAAAAAATCACCGGCAATATCAATCACAACATAGAATCCAAAAAACTCTCAAAAATGTATGCGGGTAAAAAATCACCGGCAATATCAATCACAATATAGGATCCAAAAACTCTCAAAAATGTATGCGATACGTTATGGTCTGCACTCACTAGTAGTGTACACTATAATTACTGTATGCGATCATAAATGCAAGTCCAGATCCTCACCGCTGACCACCAATGTTAGAAATGGGGGTCTCTAGTTAGCAATGGCTGGCCACTGTCCAAGTAGGGACCCTTCTTCCTAAGTCAGAGTAAGAGGGCTACCCTCCTTGATACCCCTGCTCAACCCTGTGGTAACGTAGCACGAGCAGGTAGGCTTATCTCAGAGGCAGTGTGTGAAGCATTTATGACCATACACAGTAACACAGTGAGGCACAATACAAAGGGACACCACACAAGTAGTTATAAAAAATAAGTATCTTTATATATATAGACTTATCACAAGACCAATAACTGTAAAAGCCACAATACTGTCAAAAATAGGATTGCTGTTGAAGGACTGTCAAAAAATAGTTCAAAGGTTGCAAAAATAAGGTTCAAATTCAAAGCAGTGGTCTCTGCGACCCTTTCTCTCACAAAGTACCTGGGTTTAGTAGCAAAACCAACAAAATGTCAGCAAATAAGCTGTAGCGATGATTCTCGGCACGCGAGGCCGGCGATCGGTTGAAATCCTTGCCGCAAGGGAGGATGATGCGCGAGCTGCGTGATGCGTGCGGAGACGATCGACAAACTTCTGCACGCTGTACCGCCGATGCGATGACTTTCTTGCCGCGAGGGAGAAGTCGATGCGATGATCCTGTTGCGTTGTGCGATCGTGTTGCGATGCGAAGAGAAGACGCTCCGCGAGGGAGCGACGAAATTTGGTGCGATGCGATCAAACTGGCGGGCGCACGGCGTCCGCAATGCGATGTCTTGAAGCGATGATTTCTTTTAGGGGTTGCGAGCGCACGCGACAGCAGCGCGATGGCTTTTCCAGCGCGTCTCGGCTGCAGCGGCTCGCAAAAGGGCATTAGCGATGGTTTCGTGTGGCGAGCACTCAGCGGCAGTAGCGCGATGATTTTCCCAGCACTCTCGACTGCAGCGGCTCGCAAAGGTGCGTTAGCGTCGATTTCCAACATTCTTTTCCCTGAAGCAAACTAGAGGCCCTGGAACTCACAGGAGCCTCATCAGCAGATAGCAGTCCTCGCAGAGAGGAAGCAGGAGGTTGGTGGTGGAGTCTGATGTGCCTGAGACTCCAGCAGGAGGCTAGCTCTTTTCCTAGCCCTTGGGTAATTGCTGTACAAAAATAAAAGTTTCTCTCAAAAAGTCATTTTCCTTCTTCCTCAATGTCCAGTGGCACGGACAGAGTTTCCTCTCCAGATCCAGGGGCAATACAATTTGTAGGGATTTGAGCACAGATATTTATACCCCAAAAGTCTTTGTTCTCAGAAGCTACAAGTCACTGAACCTAGCCAGAACCAGTTCTGCTCAGGCCTGGAGCACTTTGTTTACCAGGCTGCATCCTTCCTTTCAGAAAGAGGGGGTCTGCTAGCAGACACACAGTAGGAGGTGGAGCCAGCATTCACCTTGCCAGGCACAGCCCTATTCAGGTCAAGGAGCCACCCCTCCCCATACTCTAAATGCAGATCTCTCTATTCAAACCAGGTCTGACTCAGCCTGCCCTGCCCCTGCAAAACCAGACAGCCAATACACATAACAGCAGAGCACACTGGAAGGTTTAGGCAAGAAAATACCTACTTTCTAAAAGTGGTATTTTCAAACACTGAATATAAAAATAAACTTCACTAAAAGATGTATTTTATTATTCTGAGCTCAGGCATACTAAATTCGTTTTTCTACCATGTTCCTGGGGTCAGTTAGGACTATAGGATGTAATAGTCAAACTGCCCATTCTAGCCTATGAGGAGCAGGTAGCCTTACAGTAGTGAAAAACGAAATGGGATGTAATTCACTACCAGGACATGCTACACACACCAAGGCATGTCCTACCTTACCACATACAATGCACCCTACCATAGGGGTGACTTACATGATGCCAAGGGAAGGTTCAGGGGCTGGGAAGTGGGTGCACTTCACAGCCAAGATGGCAGTTCTGGACTGCACACAGACACTGCAGTGGCAGGTCTGAGACACACTTTACAAGCTGCTTCTGTGGGTAGCACACATCAGTGCTGCAGGCCCACCAGCAGCATTTGGTTTACCAGCCCTGGGCACACACAGTCCACACTACTAGGGACTAACAGGTAAACCAAATAAGCCAATCAGGGATATACCAATTCATATAGACATATTTACACAGGGAGCATTCGCGCTGTGGCACTGAATGGCAGTGGCACAGCGCCCAGAGCATCTAACACCAGCAAAAACAGAGGAGACAACAGCGAAAAATGGGAGGGGGACCCACGCCAATGGTGCCAGGTCTAACAGTAACCCTTATTAGACTGTTCAGACTGTGCCCGAGTTAGGCCTTATTATTATTTTCGCTTGCCTCAGCAGAATACTGTATTTCGCTATTATTTCTTCTCTTTGCTCTAGGCTGTTTCCCGACACTAATGAATAGGCCATTCGGCCCTTGCATGTTCATCCGATTGTGTAGTTTCTGCTCCCACGTTAGGAGATGCTGAGACCCAGCACTGTGGCCTTGGATCCCTGATAACATGTACCCATCTGGCAGGTGTGAGCTCATCCTACTGTGCCTCCTTTGTTCGTGATCAGTCCAGGCTGGTAGTTTTCCATGGTGGGCGAGGTTGCAGTCTACTGGGGAAGAATGATTACTCACTGTAGACTGTTGGGGGGCCAGTCCCTCGACAGACATCTTAGGGTGCAGGTCATGACGGACTCCTCTGCAGAGCATTACCAATAAACATGTAAGTTCATATTCTCTACTGTCTGACCGACTCTTCATTCTTGGGAAGGCCTAGCAGGTGGTTGTGAAAAAACCTGGGTGGCCCTAGAGGGCCACTTCCTTCAGTTGGCGCCCGAACAGGGACCCCGCAAGGTGACCCGACTCGCCCATATTCGGGTTGCAGGGTCGGGGATGCGTTTGGTCGGTCAGGTGGATCGGGGATCCCCACACAAGACCGAGCTTGGTTCTCGCAGCTGCCTCGCCCAGCTGATCGGGCGCCCCCTTGTCTAGTGGTCACCAGCTGGGGTCCTGAGAAGGCGTAACCTTGCACAGTTGTCCGTTTGGTCCGAAGAGTCGGCAGTGGAGAATAGTTTGACTCGACCTGTGTGCACCAGGTGAGTGATTTGATTCTTGGAAAAATGGCGCCATACTTGAACGGCACGAGCCTACGGGCTGTGTCTTGATACAGTCTCTGGACTGTGTTGTCTTGAACGGCACGAGCCTACGGGGCTGTGTCTTGGTACAGTCTCTGGACCGCTTGTCTTGAACGGCACAAGCCGACGGGCTGTGTCTTGGTACGTTCTCCGGACCACTTGTCTTGCACTTGGTGGGTCTGCGGACCCCTGGGAAAAGACACAGAACTTTTGCGAACGGTTTGCCGGATCACCTGGAAATTTGGTCTGCGCTCAAAAAGGTCCGGGACTGCCTACGAACACTCTGCAAGACCAACTGGTAATTTGGTTAATATTTGAAAAGGTCTGGGGCAGGTGCCTGTCTTCTCGGATTTGATACAGTCTTCGGACTGTAGGGAGTTGTCTCTGGACCGTTTTGTTTGACTTTGTGGCTAATGTTCATTACCTTGTCTTGTCTTCGTTTGTCGATTGTTGGTGTCACACTGGGTCCTAAACACCGATTGTTGGTGTTACACTTGTGCCGGCAGGGACAGTACTTGTGTCTTATATTAAGATGCCTTGTCTCAGTAAATTAGGGTGTTTTGGATGTCGATGTTGTTCTACTGATGCTCGATTGGAGGAGAGCCAGCCCGCACCTCCGGAGGGTACCCCAAATTTTGATATGTATGTTAAACATGGTATTGGCCCTGTTATGTTCAGCACGTTGTGGCATAAATATACGAAGAATAATGCCGAGTTGCGGTGACCGCTCACCGGCTCATTTGATGAACAGAAATTGAACTACTTGCAGGACAAGTTGTTTGCTAGGAGGAGCAGGCAGTCGATGTTTGATTCTTTGAGAGTATGGCAGAAGGAAACAAAGCAGCGACGAATGAGGGCAGAGAAAGAGGCACGGAGGAAACAGACGCAAACGATAACGCAGAAGGCAGTAGCCTATGAAAGAGGGAAGGTAGAGAAGGGTATAGAGTGTGCAGATAGGAAGTTTCGGTTACAGACGGATAAGTGCTATGTTGCTAGAGAAGAAGGTGATGAGTTTGTTGATGAGCTGTTGGATTCTCGTCCTCCTCCTCCTTACGCCCCCGAACGGATATACCCGGCAGTTCAGACCTCCCAGTCCCCAGCTCCCAGTGCAGCCCTCTCTAGCCCCCCCGCTCCCAGCGTTACCGCTTCAGCTATGGCCCCTCTCGCCTCCCTTCCATCCACACCAGTCACTGGGGCGGGCGCTATCGTTTCCCCTGCCCAGTCTACTAGCTCTACTGATACCCCCCTGTACACCCCTACCGCCCTTTCCCCCTACATGATGGTGCCTGTCTCTGCATCTGCCCCCTCCCCCGTTAGTGAGCCACACCAGGCACGGTTGAATGTTGAAACTCCTGAGCGTGGAGTGCATGATGTGAACTGGGCGGCAGTGCGTGATCGAATGGACAAGGTGGTGCGTTCTGCAGTGGGTGATGAGGAGAAACAAATGGTGGCAAATCAAGCAGCCCAGTGGGCTCGACACCCGATCTATAGTGTGGAGGATGTGTAGAGTGTGATGAAAGACTACGAGCCGTTCATACAGCAGCATGCACATAAACACGTCAGCGATGCTGATAGAATTATGGGAACAGTGTTTTAACTGTGTTGCACCGCAAATAATATACGATATACGGGATAGGGTATATGCGGCAGGTATGGCCCCCAATGAGGTTTTTAGTAATATAACAACACTAGTGGGTTATCGAGGTTGGCTGCTCCAGAAAGTCATCCCATGTACCACCCCAAAATTCCAGAACAGCGCAATTCCACTAATGATGTGATTAGACAACGGGTCGAAGCTCGCTTTCAGGAGCAATGGATTTATACTCCTTGGAAAAGGAGTGAGTTCTTATCCTTAAAGAACCAGCTGCCGGACCCCCGAAAAAACCCTACTGCATACTATAAAGAATTGACGGAGGCGGCTTCCTCCACCCTATTGACGTTAGCTGACATAGAGCTGTTTTTCGGTCTATTGGTATCGGTGGACATATGGAGACAGTTCCATACACGGGATCATGCATTAGAGTTGGGGGGAACATGGGACGAGATCAGGACTTGGGACAAGGAGCACAAGCCTGGAGGCAAGCCTAAAGCGGAGCTTCTCGCCTTGCCAGGGCGTATTATCACCTACATGCACTCGCTTATTCTATCAAAAAGGGTGGATTGGGACAAGTTGACTGCATGCCGTCAGAAGAAGGATGAAAGTGTGTCAGATTTCTTTACCAGATTTGAAGGGGTATTTTTGGACTTTAGCGGACAGGACGTGTCACAGGAGGGTGGTGTTCGTTTGTTTGTCAATAGATTTGTTACCAACTTACTTCCCGAGATTGTGACACATTTGCAGGCCCCGGAAAGTACTTGGACGACATCATCCCCATCTGTGATATTGAGTATGGCACAATATTATGAGCATAGGGAGAACGAGGATAAGGAAAAGGCAGAGAAAAAGTCAAAGGATTTGAAGATGAGGGTATTACTGCAGCAGGTTGCGAGGGGCAACGGACGAGGTAGAGGCTCGGGTCCGAACCAGCAGCGGTCTGGTAGAGGTGGCACGTCCAACGCGCCTATTGGGCTCAATCAATGTGCATACTGCAAACAGGAGGGACATTGGCGGAACGAGCGCCTGGAATTGTTCCAGAAGGACGGGGCCCCAAGAGGTCGGGGGTCCAGAGGACGTGGGCGAGGTACAGGGGGCAGGGGGGGGCGCAGTTGGGAGATACGTCACACAACAGGCAAAGTGGGAATTTTTTTGACGACCCCAGAGAGCGGCAGTACTATCATGACGATTAGGACATGGACAAAGTGACGGGGTTATCTCATAGCTAGGACAGCCGAGGACAGAGTAAGGGACCAGTTCCAGTGCCCATAGATCAGGATGGACCTTATGTCCTTGCTGATTTGCAGGGTGCTGCTAAGAGATTTTTGGTCGATACAGGGGCTATAAATAGCTCTGTTTCCCGTTCACTGGCCCTGGGGGCAGCTCTGTCTGGCCACAATAATGTCTCGGTGGGTTTTTCAGGCGTGCCGGTCATTAGCCCCATCTCCAAGCCCCTTGCCTTGACGATTGGTCCCTTTACGGTCGATTCACCATTTTTACTGACATCGAATTGTGGGGAAAACTTGTTGGGACTCGATTTGCTAAAGAAGTTGCATGCTACTATTTCCTGTTCACCAGACGGTGTCTATATGACCATTGGCCCACCAGTTATTGGTGCTAAACAGTGCTTTGCAAAAGATGCCCCCCTTCCGACTGAATTTAAAAATGTACCATGTACGTTATGGGCTACGGGAGACACGGATGTGGGGCTGCTCCAAATACCGCCAGTTTCCATCCAGATCAAAGACAAGGCTCGATTACCACGTGTCCCCCAGTACAAGATATCCCAGGCAGGTGAGAAGGCCTTGTTGCAAATAATAGAGGACTTTATTGAGTCTGGTGTGGTTGAGGAGACTACGGCGAATGTGTGTACTAGCCCTATTCTTCCTGTTCTTAAGAAAGCCCCCTCGGATTCTCCTGATGCCCACCCTGATGTTTACCGCTTTGTGATTGACCTCCGGGAGGTGAACAAAATAGTAATTCCCCAATACCCAGTGGTCCCGGACATTACCACACTTTTAACAATGATTCCCCCTTCAGCGAAGTTTTTCTCTGTCATTGACCTGAAGAATGCCTTTTTCAGCATCCCGATTCATACAGATAGCCTCTATTTGTTCGGATTCACAATAGCCGGCTGGAGCTTTAGATTCTGTTGTGCTCCACAAGGCTATACTGAAAGCCCTAGTATCTATAGTCAAGCATTAAAAAGTCAACTAGATTCTTTGGAGCTTCCCCCTGGTAATGTGCTGTTGCAGTATGTTGACGACCTCCTTATTGCCTCTGACACTGAGGACGGTTGCAAAGACGCCACGGTTAAATTGTTGTTACACCTGCCGCATCACGGACACAAGGTGTCACTTTCCAAATTTCAATACTGTCGACAGGAGGTCACCTATCTAGGTCACCTACTGTCGAAGGAGGGTCAGAGACTAACACCCGAGCACATAGCTGTCATCACTAACATGTCTGTCCCTAGAACACAACGCGAGGTACGCGCGTTCATAGGAATAACATTGTATTGTAGACAATGGATCCCTAATTACTCGCTACTAACAAAGCCCCTTCTTTCCCTGACCACGAAAGATGTGCATGAACCCCTGCCTTGGACACCTGCATGCCAGCAAGCCTTTGAGCAACTAAAAGCTGCGCTTTGCTCTGCTCCTGTATTGGGTACCCCGGACTACCAAAAGCCTTTTGTGCTCTACGTGCATGAGGTGGATGGCTGTGCACTCTCTGTCTTAACACAGGGTTTTGGAAGTAAGCAAAGACCCTGCGCTTATTTTTCTGCCATTCTGGATAACGTCGCCAGAGCGCTCCCGAGCTTTCTGAGAGCTGCCGCGGCAGTGGCAGTTTCTATCAGACAATCGGCAGGGCTCGTCCTTGATACTACCCTCACAGTAATGGTCCCTCATGCTGTGGATACATTATTGAATGAAACGAAGACACAGCACCTTACTAGTGGAAGTCTGACTGGATACGAACTTGCTTTGTTTGCTCCTCACATTACCATAAAACGATGTGCCACTCTGAACCCAGCCACGTTACTACCCCTCCCTTCGTCAAGTAAGGATACAGACATACAGGATTGTGTATATAGAACGGAGGAAGAGACGAAGGGACGGGTAGACCTGACTGATGATCCCCTATCTGAACCCTAAGGGGAACTATATGTCGATGGCTCTTGTTTCAAGTTACCAGATGGTACCACCACTGCAGCCTATGCAATAACAACATTACATACTGTAGTTGAGACATCCCGTATCCCACACCAATCAGCCCAAGCTGCAGAGCTGGTGGCCCTCCTTTGGGCTTGTGAGTTGAGTGAGGGACTGGCTGTTAATATCTACACCGACAGCCAGAACGCCTTTGGGGTGGCCCATAACTTTGGGCGCCTCTGGGCGGAGAGAGGGTTTCTGACTTCGCATGGATTGCGGATTCAGAATGGGCCACTGATACATAGGTTACTATCTGCATTGACACTTCCCAGTAAGCTAGCAATAGTGAAATGTAGCGCTCATAAGGCTATTACAGACGATGTGGGGAGGGGCAATGCTTTCGCAGATCAGACAGCCAAGGATACAGCTCGATCAAAGACGACACAGATGTTGGTGGCAGGCCCCGCTAGGTGGGTTCCAGACAACAGAATGTTCGAAGACACATTAGAAAGCGTCAGGGAAATTCAGAGTGAGGCAACTCTAGATGAATTGGCAATGTGGGAGGACAGAACAGGTCACCTGGATGAGGATGGGTGCTGGACTGACTTGTCAGGGAAGCAGCGATGGTTACTGCCTAATTCCTATGTACTCCCTGTTGTAACTATGGCCCATGGCCCAGCGCACATTAGTGCCAAGGGAATATGTAAATTGCTGCACCCAGTGTGGCAGAATGATAATATCACCAAGGTAGCCACGCATCTAGTGAAGCGTTGTATCATTTGCCTGAAACATAACCCAGGGAAAGGTACCCCTACACCTTCCGGCAACTTTGCACCACCTTCCTTCCCTTTCGAGGTTCTCCAGATGGATTTCATTGAAATGGAACGAGTTAATACCCTTAAGTATGTGCTAGTGGTGATCTTCACTTTTAGTAAGCGGATCGAAGCCTACCCCACTAAAGAGAATACGGCTATGGCGACAGCAAAAGTACTTCTAAAGGAGTATTTCCCACGCTACGGATTGCCTCGGGTGATCTGGAGTGACAACGGCAGTCACTTTAATGCCCGAGTCATTGAGTTAGTGTGCACAGGTTTACATATTAAACAGAAGTTCCACGCAGCAAATCACCCCCAGTCAGCAGACCTAGTTGAAAAATACAATGGTACTCTCAAACTGAAGTTGGCAAAGATTCAGGAAAGCATGGGACTGCAATGGCCAGATGCATTACCCCTAGCTTTGTTATCCACCAGAGTAACAGCGCATTCTAGAACAGGGCTGTCCCCCTATGAGGTGGTCTTTGGACACCCTGTGAATGTTTGGGGCGTCCCCAGACCAAAGCGCTTTTCCGAGATAGAATATCCCTTGCTTGTAGACTATCTTTATGAATTATATAAAGATCTTCGTTCTCTTCACCAACAGATACATGCCACGTTGCAGCCAGTACCAGAGGGGCCCGGGCATCAGATACAGCCCGGAGACTACGTCTTGGTCCGCAACTTCCAGCGGAAAAGCAGCTTGGAGCCGAGGTGGAAAGACCCAGTGATCGTGTTACTTGCCACTAGAACAGTGGTCAAGGTGGACGGCAAGAACCATTGGGTACATGCTTCCCACGTAAAATGGGTGCCTCTTCTGCTCCCGTATGATAGCTGGGTCAACGACGGCATCGGTGATCAGGAGTGTGAGAAGATACCACGTTTCGTTCCTTTCTCTGACGCCCGAGTGAGGTGGGCACAGACAGACGAGGAAAGTGATGCAGTTCTGTCTGAGGCGATCCCACCAGAGATAAGGGCCGCCTCGGATAACACAGTTCCTACCACACCGCAATCTGAGTCTCGATGCCCTTCTGATCCTGAGTTTCTGTCTCTCTTTGTTGATGAAACGGAGCCTGGAGCTACCAGGTACAATTTGAGGCCCCCAGAAAAAGGGACGGTGCACCAGCCGAACAGTTTAGGAGTTAGGGAAGGACTTGAGCTCAGGACGCGGGTACTGTGTCTGAGGTGCCTGTATTAGGTAGGGGTGATTGATCTGGTGCACTGCCCCGGACACTGGACAGGATAGTTGAGGGCATTGGCCCCAGAGGGAGGGTGCCCTATCCTGAAAGAAGAAGGATTTGTTTTGTCAGCAAGGGTTGCGATCGCGCAGCTCCTCCGTGGGAGTGCTTCACAGCACCATCGTTGATGAACGATAGAAGCCTGCCAGCGAGGCTTTGACGGACGCTGGGTGATTTGTGCCCCTGGTACTGTCGTTTCAATAAGTGGCTCTAGTTTGTGAATTTTCTTTTTCCCCTTCCTAAACACCGATAGACTGCCCTTGAAGTTGTCCACATGTATCCTTTCGGACGTCTCGTCCCTGACGAGGAGCAGCCCTTTGCGGCTCCGCGTCCTATTTCAAATGATCCTGTTTGGTCCTCTTGGTCAACTAAGAGTAAAGCAGTGTTTATTGCCATAATCTTCCTTTCCCTGCTCATTGTATTTGGGGTGGTTTGGTACTTGGAGGAACAACACCCTGTGCATGCTTTGATAGAGACAACACTGGTTTCAAACGAACACTTGTTTGTCACACTGGCCCCACATAAGGAGAGACATAGACAGACCTATGTGCAGAATGCTTTTGTTTAGATGCTCCATCAGGTACACAGTACCACTAATTCTATGAATTGATGGGTGTGTGGTCTACTTCCATCCGTTATGCATAAGAACGATCTGCTAGTCTTGTTGCCCCTGTCATACTTGGGTAGCTGTGAAGCGTGGTTTCAATTGCTCTCTATGGTATATATGCACTATTATGCTGACGCTATGAAAATGGTACAGGCTGATTACGAGGTAGTGTTGGAATACATAGTGGTACACCAGGGATATACCCCTGGACCAGATGGTAAGGAGGGTACCCTGCACCCTGAGGCTTGTATGAATAAATTTGAAGCCTATGCAAACGTCACCTGGTTGCAAAATGAACTGTTAGATTTCCAAGGATTTAATGTCACCGCCTACTTTATATGTTTCCAGGAATGCAATATTACTGAGGACAAAGCTATGCCTGTCTCTGTATTGTATTGTATTGTATTGTATTGTATTGTATACAGAATTTATAGAGCGCACTGCGACCCCACGGGTATCCTGGCGCTTGAGCACGTATGATCAGTTATCTTAGAGTGTGATAGCGGTTGCAGAGATAAGAAACACTAAATTATACCCTGGGAAAGAGCCAGGTCTTCAGTTTCTTTCTGAATGGCAATAGATCATCTATCTGTCTAAGTTCAGTTGGTAATTTGTTCCACGCCGAAGCTGCTGCAATGCAGAAAGCTCTTCCACCAGATCTAACTTTTCTGAACCTGGGCACTCTCACCAGTTTTGCTGAGGAAGAACGGAGATTGCGTGAAGGAACATACCATTCAAATCTGCTCTGTAAGGGCTTGGGCCCAATGCCATGTAGAGCTTTAAAAACTATGCACATTGATTTAAATTGCACCCTCTGTACAACTGGAAGCCAATGGAGCTCAGCCAGGGCCTGAGATAAAGAAGACTGGCGAGATCTCATAAGTGCCAGCTTGGCTGCCATTGACTGAATTCTCTGGAGTTTCTCCATCAAATATTTAGGAGACTCCAGCAATAGAGCATTACAATAATCCAGTTGGCTAAGGATAATACTTCTTACTACCAGTGGCCTAGCCTGCTTAGGCAACAGTGGGAGAATTCTTCGTAGCACCCTCATCAGAGCAAAGCATCTCCCAACTGTCTGGTTCACTAGGGACTCAAGGCTTAGTTTACAATCAAAACTGATCCCTAGGTTGCGAACTACATTTGTCGGGGTCAAAGAGGCTGTCGCTGGTAGTGGCCAAAACCCGGTGGGTAGTGGATAAGGAACCTTCCCCACTGAACAGCACAGAATCTCAGTTTTCTCCCCATTAAATTGCAAATAGTTATTTTGAAGCCAGAGAGCCGTATCTTGCATACAATTATGAAATTTTTCAAGTGAGGTTGCCTGACAACCTTCCAGAGATAAGATCAACTGGGTATCATCAGCATAGTTCACTAGACTAATGTTATGTGACTTAATAACAGCCACAAGAGGCTTCATGTAGATATTAAACAAGATAGGGCTGATTGCAGATCCCTGTGGTACCCCATGTTGAACTTTTCCTATACATGGATTGATACGGGGAAGAGCAACCGCCTGTTCTCTGTCTGAGAGGTAGGATTGAAACCACTTCAGTGCCAATCCACTCACACCTACTCTAGCAAGCCTGTCCAAGAGTACCGCATGGTTAACCGTATCAAATGCGGCGGACAGGTCCAACAAAATCAAGATGGAGGCTTGTCCCTGTCCGCCCGCATTCGAAGATCATCTAATACGGTTTACCAAGGCAGTCTCTGTCCCATGTCCAGGACGAAAGCCAAACTGCACATCCTCCAGTTTATCATTGGCTTCTAGAAACTGAGAAAGTTCCCTACTAACCAATTTTTCGATGATCTTCACTGGATAAGGCAGCAATGAAATAGGCCTGTAATTCTTCGGGCATGCTGGATCTAATGAATCTTTTTCAAGGAGGTGTGATCAGTGCTTTTTTCCAACTTACTGGTACCGTTCCACTCTCCAGAGATTGCATGCAAATCAGCCTAAGTGCCGGGAGAAGTTTTACTCCTAAGGTTTTCCATAATTTATGCGGTAATGGGTCCAAAGGAGAGCTTGAGGACACACTTACAGCTAGTTTAATAAAATCATCCACTTGTAGTGTTGGGAAATGATCAAGACTATCTGCGGTCTCTGTTGTTTCCCACTCATGTTCCTGGGAAATACGGTAATTCTTAGATATCCCATTCTGAGTATCCTGTGTGGGTACATTACTAGATTGTAACCTTTTAATGATTTTGCTAATCTTTTCTTCAAAAAACGTAGCTAGCCCATCACAGAGAATCTGTGTTGGGGAAATTTCCTTTTTTGTGCAGGTAGGATTAGTGATATCATTTACTATTTTAAAAATGCTCTTAGCGCTATCAGAAGATTTCAGAATAATATCAGCAAAGTATTCAGCTTTTGCTGTAATTACTTCTTTTTTGTAAATAGATATCGTTTCCTTCCAAGTTTTTTATCCTCACCTATGTAAGTTTTCCTCCAACTCCTTTCTGCCAACTTACAATCCTTTTTCAGATGTTTTAGATTATCATTGTACCAGGGGGCTGAAGGTCTATCCCTTTTTTGATAGTTTTTAGGGGTGCTAACTGGTCAAGTTGCGTAGTGATTTGGTTACAAAAATTCAAATAGTTTTCGTCCACCTGTTTACCTGCATCAAACGTCCCGTGAGTGTAGGACTCAGGTAATAGCATTGTTACATCGGCGAGTCTTCTCCAGTCCCTGCCTCTAAAAGTCTTGTTTTTATCGAAATAGCTGTGCTAGGTTTCGGGCAGACAATTCTAAATTGTACTAGATAATGGTCAGTCCAATCTACAGGCAGGACTGTACCGATCTCAATTAAATCTTTGTCAGCAAAAATCAAATCCAGTACATGCCCCCCTCTATGCGAGGGTTCTCTGACCCACTGTACCATGTTCATATTTCCACATGTCTGAAGGAGGTTATGATATCCAGAATCTAGGCTTCCATTGAGCCATAGATTGAAATCTCCTAGAAAAAGAGGTCTTGAGTGGGTTAGCGCCATATTGCTCAGAACATCTGCCAAAGCGCTTTGCTGTTGGGGACTAGCTACTCCAGGTGGTCTATAGCAAACTATACCCGTCACTACATGCCCCTTGGAGTCCCGAAGGGCAAAACCTAAAAGTTCAGAGCCACTCACTTCATCAATATCGACTGAAATGAAGTCCCATTTATCTCTAAAAAAGATACCAACCCCTCCACCTTTCCCAGTCTGCCTAGGTTTATGTATTGCCTTGTAGCCTGGAGGGCAACTTAGCCCCACCTCCACGTCTGACCCAGGTTGTGTCCAGGTTTCGGTCATAAAAAGGACCTCCAGTTTATAAGTATATATAAGTAATTGAACCTCTACCCCATGTTTGTGCAGTGATCTAACATTGAGCATACCACACACAAGCCTAACCTTTTCAATCTGCTTTACCTGCCTCCTGGGCAGAGCAACCTCCTTTGCCAACACTCCAGACTCTCCAATTTCTCGCAACTCCCTACTTGTGTAGGAAAAGCCCCTTTGACCTTTGTCTAGAGAATTTATTTGGGCAGAATGGCTGGCGCTGTGCGCAGACGATGCGCGGACGGGCGCAGACGGGCTTGCCTTTGGCGCGCCTTCGCGCGTCCGCTGCGCGGTCGCGTCAGCATGAGTTTAAGTACCCGGAAGCAGGAAAGAAACTAGAGCGCTGACCCGAATCACCGTAGGCTCGCTCTAACAGGCGGGCACCACCGGGTCCAAGCGCTATTACAGATACGCTAAGAATAGAGTGACACAGAATAACAGTTTAAAAGTAAGTTTTAAAAATTCAGCATCCAAATTCAAGTGCAAATAAGCAATTTTAGCAGCAGTAAGGCCTTCCCCCCACACTCGCGGTAACTAACTGTAATAAACTCAACAGCTAGTTTCTGTGTTGAAGGAATAGGGAACATTTCGGTAGGATAGAGACACTTTAACTACACCTACCGATTGAACACTACCAGCAGCCCACCTCTGCTCACACCTCCTAATGTGTACTTCATCTGTGGGGAACAGGCTTACATGTGGCTTCCGAGAGGATGGTCTGGCCGGTGTTATGTATCCTTTCTCTTGCCTCCCGTTTACATTGCACCGTCCGACTACCACAAGCATCATAAATTGCAGCATAGGGATCTTCAGGTACACCGAGTTAGGAGGGTGCTTGATCCAGATGAGATAGATCAGACTGATACCTCTTTGCAGCAATTCACCGACATAATGAAGGGCATTGTGCCATTCTGGGGTCTCATGTTCAATAGTCGTAATATTCGTCGCCTTGCTAGGGTAGTTGAGGGTGTTATCAACACAACTGCTGGTATCCTGACCAACATTACAGTTGAGCTTCAGGCCACAAGACTTGTTTCTCTCCAAAACCGGATGGTTTTAGACGTCATTCTGGCTGATAGGGGTGGAGCCTGTCGCATCATCGGAAGTAGTTGCTGTGTGTATATACCTGATAGAGCCCCTACTGTGTATGCTGCAATATAGAAGTTGCACAAACTTGCCTCAGAAATTCATCAAGATAATGGCTCATGGTCCCTTACAGGGTGGCTCTGGGGCCTAGTGACTACATGGGGGTGGAAGATATTACTTGTCCTGATAGCCATCGCAGGGGTCATCTTTGCCTGCTGCCTGTGCATCAACGGCCTCCCAGCCTGTTGCACTTATTGTATCGGTAAGCTTACCTCTCCTCCTCCCTTGCCGTGGAGTGATAACAAGATTTCTGCCATGATGATGCAGGAGATTCAGGGAATGATGCTCATTGATGAGAACATCTTCGATTACTAAATAATTTTATTAATGGTGTGTTGTTTGTTTCCTTTTCCTTGCTACATGTGTGCCTATGTACTTCCTTCCCCTCCCTTAGAATTGTAAAGACCCTACCGGATAGCAATAAAGCTTTTAGCCACACATGCTAAAAGGAGGGTCTGTTAGTTTTCAAAATCCCATCCCTACCATATATAATCTCTGTGTTATATTATGTTAGCATTATGTGGCTAAATGCATGCCAGTTGCATTCGCATTATGCAACCCACTGAGTTATCCTCGTAATGTGCAGGCTTTAGTTAGCGAGTGTGACTCCATTTTGTATTTCGTAACCCTTATTAGACTGTTCAGACTGTGCCCGAGTTAGGCCTTATTATTATTTTCGCTTGCCTCAGCAGAATACTGTATTTCGCTATTATTTCTTCTCTTCGCTCAAGGCTGTTTCTCGACACTAATGAATAGGCCATTCGGCCCTTGCATGTTCATCCGATTGTGTAGTTTCTGCTCCCACGTTATGAGATGCTGAGACCCAGCACTGTGGCCTTGGATCCCTGATAACATGTACCCATCTGGCAGGTGTGAGCTCATCCTACTGTGCCTCGTTTGTTCCTGATCAGTCCAGGCTGGTAGTTTTCCATGGTGGGCGGGGTTGCAGACTACTGGGGAAGAATGATTACTCACAGTAGACTGTTGGGGGGCCAGTCCCTCGACAGACATCTTAGGGTGCAGGTCATGACGGACTCCTCTGCAGAGCATTACCAATAAACATGTAAGTTCATATTCTCTACTGTCTGACCGACTCTTCATTCTTGGGAAGGCCTAGCAGGTGGTTGTGAGAAAACCCGGGTGGCCCTAGAGGGCCACTTCCTTCACGCCTGCCGGCGTAAGCGCGTGGGTGCGACATATCCGGCCTGTGCCGGGTTGAGTAGCTGGACCGCTAACTCATTACACTAGGCAACATTTCAGCAGTGCAGAAAGAAAAGAACAGGCTGTCCTAGTGGCATGCTTCCCCTTTTATGCATGCTGGGTAGGCAGCGCCTTATTGGGAGAAGTATTTTGACCTCAGCTAGGTAATAGTTTCTGTGGAGCAGGCGAACTGCTCCTGACTAAGGAATGGGAGGGGAAGACGAATGAGGAGGTAATGAGACAGCCAGTCATCTAAGTCTTTAATACCTGCAAAGCTCACTAGGAACATCTTGCGCCCAGCAATAAATTTGTGGCAGCAAGGGCCCGAACAAAGCGAGAACCTTGAGACGCAAGAGACGCTCAGGGCTGTAGCGATTATGGCAGTTGATAGTTTTCAGACTATTCTGTACTTTAAACGCTGCATCTTACACAAAGTGCTTCAGTCTGTAATGTTTCAGACATCTGATGAAAAGTTCTTATCTAGGTCTAAAATTCCCCATAAGCGTGTCTCTGCAGCGATTCCCCTGCTCTCCCCAGGGGGGCGCTGCCTGCGGTTCGCGCCTCTGGATTGACTGAGAACTGCTCGAAACCTTGAATTCCAAAGATGATAACCTAAAAGTAATGTTTTCATTTCTATTCAGGTGCAGTGTCTCGAGCGCAGGATCCTTGGAGGCTGCTGTCTGGTACAGAACTAATGCTTCTTTCTTCTGAGGACAGAGAGTGCCCGGGTACGGCAGCAGGTCAGGAGCAGAACTGCGTTTTTTTATTATTTCATGCAGATCGTGAACTTCAGTGGGGGCAGGTATGGAGCGAAATGTAAAAGGGAGAATCGAAATTAGAACTAAGAGATTCCAGTGCCTTGGAGCAGGTACGGCCGGGTCCCACAGGACTCGAAGCCGCATAGATCAGAGGCGTGCGATCAGGCAGCATAGATAAACAGTGGTTGCCTGCGGCTTTCATGCGCGCCTAAGACTTGGAATGAGCCCAGGGTCTGTGCTAAGCCCACGTTGTTCACCGTGATCACAGACATTGTGATACGTGAAAGCGCACGGGCCTGGTCAAATATTCAGATATAATTTACAATTCTCCCTCGTCAGGAAGTGTTGCTCTTTTTACATTACTAGGCCTAGGCGAAATTTCCTTTGTATAAATTACGAGAAATGCATAACAATTATGCGAATGTTTTATATAATTATGTGAAATGCTGACTTCGGCATCTTGCACGATGTTTTAGCTCGAAATGCGTCCTCATCCATTTTTGACGAGAGGATGCACGTGGCATAAATAATAGCACAATATCAAGCGTGATGCAATTAACAGCTGCCTGTGTTCTGTTCCTTCATATTCTTCCTGTGTTCCCACAATAGGATGTTAATCTGACTGAAGTCTCAATTACATGACGTGGTATAATGGCGTAATGCCAAGCATTGTGCGTAACAATCATAAAACATAATGATGTAAATCCGTATTTGTAAAGCGCAAACTACTCACCCTTACGGGTCTCAAGGCGCTGGGGGCCGTCGTGGAAATTAAGTGAGCTATTGCCCAGAGTCACATGGTGCTGAGCTGCTGCCAGAACCGGGGATCGAACCGTGAGGCCTGTGCTCCAAAGTCAGCTGCCCTGGTCGCTGCACCACACCTCTCCACATAATAGATATTACGGAACTTACACTGGCGCAAATTAAAGTTTTCTGAGGTCTACAACTTGTCAACAAAGCACTGATGTAAATCAATGAGCAGTCATCACCTACGGCCTACACTTTTGAGCTAAGCTCTCTCAGATTCATCGTGATGTGCACTACTGGATGAGGGGAAATGGTATTGAATCATCATGGTCTGCAAATACTTTAACAATGAGATCAATGGGAGGTGGGTGAGTAGCTAGTCAATCTACCTGTGTGGCACATGTCTACAAATCTGCTTTTCTAAAGGAGTACCACCAACAGAATCAAGAGACCCCTCAGCTTGGCAAAAATTATTCAGATGAAAGGGCTTCCACTAACACAGAGGAAGCAGTTTTGGCAAAATGTTAATCTAGCCATCTTCTCATGTTCAAGCAGGTGGGCAACATTTTCTAAATTTTACAACCAAACCTCCAAAAAACAGTGATTGTGTCTTAAATATAAAGAAATCAAAATCCATGGGGTTATTGGTGAACATGAACATTACAGGTTACCTGTGCTTTCTGCCTTGTTGTTTTGACCAGCAGGGTCGGATTGGGATCACAATTTGGCCAGGGTACTGCCGAAAAAAGTGGCCAACATTAACGGGGCGTGCCCTTTCATGAAACACCATTTGATTACTCTTAGAGGTCTTATTTGTATAGAAATGTTTGGTAAATTAAGCCTTTTAAAGTTTATAGAGCCCGTGCCATTGGTGGAGACTAGGAGCACTGCAGTTCTGTGTAACAATCCCTCACAATTCTTCACATGCCCCGCCATGTGTAAGATACATGCTGTAGCACCAACTCTGAAGCACGTTCTGGGGGCCACATGCATGATAACAAAACATAACCAACCAGAAAAAGTTGTGCAATACCAAATCGCCCTCCTCTCGCAGGCAGAATAGAGCCACGTGTTTGAGCATAACAGGGCCTAAGCCCTTAAATAGACCCGAGGCAATTACGTTTCAGAAAAGCTCCTCAATGGATGGCAATAACCATGAAAATAAAATAAAATCAGCAAAAAGAACATTAACCTCAACATGCTAGAAAAGGGAATCCTTCTGCACAGAGAAAAAAGTGTCAAGTTTGCAAATTTTTCTTAGGCCTCGAGCAGTTGTTTTTCCTTTTGACAGTTTTATATAGCGTTAATTCAGCCAAAGAAAAAGGCTATTTGAGCGCTATTCATGAGCACCAATTACAGCACACAAGATCAGATTTGTTATTTAAGGGCCTGGGAGATTAAGTGATCTGCCCAGGATCACAGGATGTTGAGCAGACGCTGGGACACAAACCTGATTCCCCATCTCTGCAACTTTGGCCGTTAGGCCACATATGCCTATGCACATGCAAGGCATGAAAGTGGGAGGATATTGTTCTTGGGAAGGACACTGCGGTCAAGGTGACAGTGGCCTACAAGCTGAGCAACTGAAAAACAGTGAGGCCCCTTCTATTACAAAATTATTCCCCAGCCGTCCAGAGCAGGAGCACCCGAACAACAGCAAGGCCCCTGCTAGTACTAAATTACTCAACCCTCCCCAGCCCTCCACTGCCTCAAGACAGTGCGGAACACACCAAAACTGGGGTCTCCACTACCCTGCCGCAGCGGGGCAATCTCTACATCAACAGCAGGGGCGACCTTCCCAAGGAGTGAACGGGGTCCCCTCGCACCGCACATCTGGAGGCACCCGCCGGACATAGAGGGTGCTCTCACCTACCTTCCCTAGTCCACACCTGAGGCGTCAAGATGCGGTGGAAGCCTGGGAGATCTGAAGCTGCCCGGCGGTCATCAGGTAGGCCGCAGGGGGAAGACTGACCGAGCGGACCACGCTGGTCGCGCCACCCTCAGGAGATTTCCCTTCCCCATCGCCGCAGAAGATCTGCCTGGGGGCAAGACACATACTCCCTGCTTGAGGAGAGGCCAGTCGCCATTTCATACCTGGGGCTTCTGGAAGATGTCCTGCGATGTCCTGTGGCCAGGGACTGCCTGTACGGCCCTGCTTTTGACTTCACCTGCTGCTGGTAGGTGCTGTACGGGCACACTTGGTGCCCCACAGCGTGGGGGGAGCCGCGCTCCTGCCGGTAGGGGACTGCCTGTCCCTATAAACAACATGGCAAAAAGGAGCACTGCTATGGACTTCGCCTGCTGCATGTGGAGCACTCTGGACATCACCAGTTCGGGGATCCCTCCAGGCCCAAGATCACCGCCTGTGAGTGTAACACCCTGTAGGGCCTGGCTGAAAGCAAGAGCCCAAACAATGGCGAGAAGATCATGCTGTGTAAATATATATGTTATATTTGTCCAACCCTAAACACTTCAACTTTCATTAAAATGTAATTGAGTGAATTTGCAACTTGTAAATATGTAACTCTAACCACTAGTATCTGTAGTAGACTTTTGTACTTACTAGCATTCTTATGTGAATTTAGAGTTTTTCTGTTTTTATCTTTTATGTAAGTCATGTACTCTGAAGTCCTTATGTATTGTAACTGGTGCTTCTGTAAAGTGCTCTGACACCTTCGAGTAAAGTTTGCGCTATATAAAATCGCATTAAATAAATAAATGGCCTGGCAGGGGAGGGGATAAAACTCAAAACACAGCTGCTGGGCCATCCATGGGGGTGGGGGGAGGCAGAGGTGAAGATGGTGCGAGTTCACAACATCACCTGGCCCCCACAGCGAGACCCATTCTTCCTCGCCCACTATGGCCTGAATGAGAAGGGCTGTGGGCGAGATGTCAAGTGCAAACACTGTTTCTGTGCTTTGTGGGCCTAAGGGGGGCCATGGTGAGAATGGCTCAATGGCTTGAGAGACACCTGGCCCCCAGGGAGGCCGATTCTGGCACACAATCACCCGCTCCCAGCCCACCATCAGCGTGATTGCTTGGCAGGGCAGGAGGTCAAGGAGAAGTCACAGCTGATAATCGCTGAACGGCCATATCACATGGCCGCCCAGCGAGGCTGTTTTACTCTCCCTGTCCAGTCCCTCTCTGTGGACTGGAAAAGGAAAAAAAATGGCCCACAGATGGCACTGAGACACCGGCCCTTCGGCCAATGCCCGAGTGCCCGTAGTACCAATCCGTCCCTGTTGACCAGCCCCAAGACTCTGCTCTGTAGATCTTTCCACCTCATTCTGATGTCTACATGGTAGAGTGTTGAAACACCATTTCTACTATCCACAACTCTGGTCCATATTGGTGTTCATTTTCTGCTTGTAGGATTTACATCAGAGTTATAGAGCTAAGCTTCTTTCTTACTATCTTATCCACCATTATCCAGACCTGTCAAAATCGTTTATGAAGCCAGGGCAAAACCTTGTGCGAGGTCCCATTCTGGCTTGTAATTCAAGTAGCACCTTGTAATCAGAAAATAATGATTGCCTGGGCAAAAGAGAAGACCAGGTAATTGGTGCTACCGTCTGGTGTAGCTGCATTCCTTGTATCATTAAAGAACTGGTCACTCATGCTTTTCTATTATTTAAATGCATAGTGTAACCGGAGTATGGAGACTCAAAGTGTGGGGCCTTGGGGAAAGCTCCAGCTGCCCTGTCCTTCCAAAGGCTCTTGCCAGAATCCCAAGCTCGCTATGTGCACCTTTGTGTTCTTGTTCTAAGCTTCATTCGTTGCTTGCATTAGAGTCTTCTAAGCATGGATGTCAATTCACCAAAATGCCAGGGGTAGCGGTGACTTCACATGCCCCTTGACCTTCATTTACACTCAGACATACATATGCTTGTACATACAAACGCATTCACACATACACACACTCACACATACACACACACACGCTCTGCGTACACATGCACACACATTCACACATACACTTACCCTCTCTGTTAGACCTGGCCTATCTTGGCGTGATTACCCCTGACTTTTTGCCTCTACCTCCTTTGCTTTTAGATGCTTTGGGTACTTTGCCACTGCTGATCAGTGTCAAAGTACAAGTGTTCCCTGTGTAAAGTGTAATGGTAATTGGTTGGCCATGATTGGTATGTTGCTTTACTAGTAAAGTCCCTAGTGATGTGCACTGTGTGTGCCAGGGCTAGTAATGCAAAGGTGCGCGGAGAAGGGAACTCAGTCCTGCAGTGTAGGGCCTGCGCGCAGTTTGCTAAGTTAGCATGTTGTCCTGACAAGTGTAACCACTTGTCAGGCCTTACATTCCCTTTTGCGTACACAGTGGGCACCCATGGTAGGTCCCGGGTAGCCCCTGGGCGGGGTGCAGTGTAGGTAAAAGGCAGGACATATACTGAAGTGTGTGTTATGTCCTGACAGTGGAAAACACTCCATTTCGTTTTTCACTGGTGCGCTGGGTCCCCCTGCTTGAAGAAGACTGTGCTTTGTGCTGTGTCTTGTTACCCCCCAAGGGCCTGAGGTGAGCTGGCTCCCTGTTTGGAAACACAGGAACATAAAAGTTTCCGGAAAAGTTTCAAGCAACGCGGTGGGCGCATGTTGTGGCAGCTTGAGACCCTTGGAAGGTGTGCCCTGTGATCTTGGACACATGGAGGAGGAGTGAGACTCGGACGCGCTGGGTGCGTGTCGTGGTGCACAGGAGACGCGGGTGAAGAGCGCCTGGTCAACGTGTGCACCGAAGGTGAAGTGAGTCTCGGACGCGCTGGGTGCGTGTCGTGGTGCACAGCAGGCGTTGGTGAAGAGCGCCTGGTCAACGTGTGCACCGAAGGTGAAGTGAACCGCGGACGCGCTGGGTGCGTGTTGTGGTGCACCGCAGGCATTGGCGAAGAGCGCCTGGTCGGTGGGTGCATCGGAGGTGAAGTGAGTCTCGGACACGCAGGGTGCATGTCGTGGTGCACAGGAGGCGTTGGTGAGGAGCGCCTGGTCAATGTGTGCATCGGAAGTGGAGTGAGTCTCGGACGCTCAGAGTGCGTGTCTTGGTGCACCGGAGGCGCTGGTGAAGAGCGCCTGGTCATCGAGTGCACCGGAGGAGAAGTGAGGCTCAGACACGGTGAGCGTATCAGGTTGCGGCCGAAGGCATTGGTGAAGAGCGCCTGGATATCGGAGCACCTGAGTTGGAGTAAGTCTCAGTGAAGCAGTGTGCATGCTTTGGTGCAACCTGGGACTGTGGAGGTGATTGGCTGATCATCGTGTGCACCGGAAGAAAGTGAGTCTCTGCAACGTGGTGTGCGGGTCTTGGTGCCAACTGAGACCGCAGGAAGGAGTGCCTTGTGAACGTGCACTCGGAGTCGACATGAAGTCCCATCAGCGTTGTGTGTGTGGCTTCATGATAGAGGAGACCCGTAGGGTGCTGTGGTGAAGTGCACCCGGAGTAACGTAATCTCAGGGGCGCGGGGTACGTGTGCCCTGTGGCCGCCTGAGACCTTCCTAACAGTTGCGGTCCGGACCGGCCGCCCGGAGGAGCTGAGCTGCCAGGCCGAGCCGCTGAGGCCCATTGAGAAAGTTCTACACGGAAGGCCCAGTTCGCTGAAGGAGGAGAGGAGAGTGGGGTCGCGCCCCCAGGTAATGTGGATCACTGCCTGGGCGGGGCGCGGGCTCGGAGGGGCACTCTCTCGGCCTCTCAGACCTTCTGGCGGTGTGAGCCTTTGCTTCGGCTCAGAGTGGGGCCCGTACTGCGTTCAGGAGTGGCAGTACTGGGGCCAGAGTGGGAAGATGTACTTTGTGTCATCGTTGATACGTGTGGGGGGGCAACTGTTATCGAAGAGGCTGACTGTCGTAATACACATTGCCAATATTGCTGCTAACGAACTGCCGGACTGTCTTAGGACGCCTGACATTATTTCTGCATAACAAAGTACACGATTGTAGCGCTACGCATTGCATTATTTCTCCCTTGCAAAGTACAGGATTGTAGCGGCTCGCATTGCATTATTTCTTCATTGCAAAGTACATGGTTGTAGCTACGCATTGCATTATTTCTTCATTGCAAAGTACATGATTGTAGCGGCGCGCATTGCATTATTTCTTCATTGCAAAGTACGTGATTGGGGTGTGACGCATTGCATTATTCCTTCATTGCGCAGTACATGATTGTAGCTGTACGCATTGCATTATTTCTCCCATTGCAGGTACCGGGGTGTATCGTTACGCATTGTATTATTTCTCCTCTGCCCAGCACAGGATTGTATCATTACGCAACGCACTATTGTTTGTCCATTGCAACGTGTGTGATTCTAGCATTACGACCAGCATAGCATTTTGAAAGCGGTGGTTGGGATTTGAACCTACCAACCAGCCGCAACGAATATAACCCTTTATTATATGTTGGCTTATGTATCGTGTGGTCTGATCGTATATCTTTTTACATAAAGTTTATACTCGTTTTATCAAACTCGTGTGGAGTCCATTTGTGGTGTCACCAGTGGGTTGCTGTGAGCATGGTTGCACATACTGTACACTCGTGCCTTGGAGATAGGCCTGGCTGCTCGTGCCAAGCTACTAAGGGGGTGAGCAGGGCTATCTCAAACGGTGTCCTTACTTGGCCTAACGTTGAGGGAGGAGTCCCGGGTCTCGCATTTGTGACAGTGGAGCGGGACGGGGACTCCGGCTTCCAACATTTAGCGGCAGAGCGGTGGGATACGATCCTAACGTAATTGAAACGCGTGTGTGCAAAACCACTCACAGTAAATGGTGTACATCACAAATTGATCGCAGACCACGGCGCAACAACATATTGTTTTGAATTGTGGGTTCTATTGTTGAGTAACCTTTAAACCACACATCATGTCTCAGGAGGGGAGCCAGATAGCCGGTGAGGCTGGGGCTGCAGAATTAGAGTTTGACATTGAGGTATTGTCTACCTACAAGGTTGATCAGTTGAGGAAATTCTGCAGAGCTTTGGGATGTCCCATGAAGGGTAGCGCCAAGAAGGAGGAGTTGCAAGTGGCCTTGAGGGCCTGGTGGGAAGCCAAAGAGGCTCAGGAGACGGGTGATGTTGAGGTGGATGAGGATGTCCCAGGGAATGGATTTGGTCCACAGGATTTGCCAGTGGAGGGACCAGCCGCAGGGGCTGGTAGTAGCCATTCAGGGAGGAGTTTTTCACCGGAGGAGTTGGAGGAAAACCAAAGGGTCAGACTGCATGAGTTGGAGGTGTTAAGACTTAAAACTCAAGCAGAGGAGAGCAAACTTAAAGCTCAAGCAGAGGAGAGAAGGAACGCTCTCGCGTTGGAAGAGAAACGGATTCTCTTCGCTCATGAGTTAAGCATAAGGGAACTGGACATTAAGGGTAAACAAGCAGAGTCCAGTTCGAATGGTGGCAGCGCACCACCAGTGCCAGTAGGGAAGGTGTACATTCCCAAGGATTTAGTGCGAGATTACCAGATGGGTGATGACATTTATGCGTGGTTCACGGCATATGAGATCGCACTACGGATGAATGAGGTGCCTGAAAAGCATTGGGGGGCGGGCCTATGGAAACACTTTGAGGCTTCGGGGAGGGACGTTCTATCACCTTTAGAGAGGGCGGGAACCCTGACCTATGCCAACATGAGGGAGGCTTTATGCCTCCGGTATGGGCTCACTCCTGAACAATACCGGCAGAAGTTCAGGACCTCCAAGAAACTATAATCCCATACTTGGATGAATGTGTGAATGAGTACACACGGGCACTGGATGGTTGGATGCTGGGCAGCAAGGTCAATGATTTTAAGGGCTTATGCAATTTAATCAGTTGGGAGCACTTGAATAGTCTGTGTGTTCCAGAGCTGCGCCAGCCTCTATTGGATAGTAAGCTGACTGATCCCAGTAAGCTTGCTGAGGAGGCGGACCGCTGGACTAGTACCCGGGTCCACAAGGGGATTGGGAGTACCACTGCCAAGAGTATGCAGGGTCCCCCACAAAAGGTGGGGGGGGACAAGGGTAACCACAAGGAATCCCCTAAAGGGCCCCAAGGTAGTTCCCCCAAGAAAGGATCCCAGTACCCCAAGGCCAAGAGGGCCTGGGCCTTCAAGGGCAAGAAGGAGCCCCGAGGTCCGCCGACGTGTTACTTCTGTAAAGAAGTGGGTCATATTTCCCCTAAATGCCCCAAAAAGTCATCTGCACCCTCTGGTGCTCCAACACCTGGTTTAGTGAGTGTAGTGTTGGGGGAGGAATTGAGTCTTTGGAACGGGGAGGAGCAAGCAGTTATGACCCTGGTCTCCTTAGGAGATCGAGAGATGGTCCAGGAAATTCCTCTGCCTGAGATCACTAAAAAGTACAGGCAGTGGGTGACCATCAATGAATGGAGGGTGGAGGCTCTGAGAGACACCGGAGCCAGTTTGACATCTGTCAGGTGTCAGTGGGTGTCTGAAGAGCAAGTAATTCCTGATGTGCTTCACCCTGTAATGTCAGCAGACAATTCAGTGCACCTCTGCAAGGTGGCGCTGGTTCCCTTTGAATGGGGAGGGGTCTCAGGTTCCTTGAAGGTTGTTGTAAGTCCATCCATGCCTGTAGACTGTCTGCTAGGGAATGACCTGGAGAGTTCCCCCTGGAAGGAGGTGGAGCGCCAGGCGCATTTGGAGATGTTGGGTCTACCTGAGTGGGCGTGTGTGACCACTCGGTCTATGGTAGCCAGTAAAGGTATTCAAGAGAACCTGGGGCCTGAAACAGTGGCCCAGGTGCCTGCCAGGAAGAGAAGAGGCAGGGGGCGCGGGAAACCGGCCCCCACAGTTTCCACAGTCCAGGAGGAGGCACCCTTTGAGGAGGATGCCCTGGAGCCTACGGGGTAACAAGTGGCTGAACTGGGGGACCTAACCGGGCTGACCGAATGGCAGCAGGAAGGGGGGTCCTCCAGGGAGGAATTCTGTGAGGAACAGAAGAAGTGCCCTTCTCTTGTAGGTTTTCGGCAGCAGGCAGCAAACCAGGCAGCAGGTGATCAGTCGGGATCACACTTGATTTACTGGGAGAACGATCTCCTGTACAGTGAGCCAAAGGTGGCTGAGCCTGGGTCAGCCCAGGCGCTAGTGGTACCACAGTGCTTCAGAGCCTTCCTATTGGGGTTGGCTCATGATGTATCTTTGGCGGGACATTTGGGGCAGGACAAGACCTTTGAGCGGCTTGTCACCCACTTCTACTGGCCCCAGATGCGCAAGAGTTCTGATACTCATTGCAGGACCTGTCAGACTTGCCAGGCGAGTGGTAAGAGTGGAAGGAAGCGAAAGGCTCCCCTCCAACCTTTCCCTGTAGTCAGCACACCCTTTGAGAGGGTGGGCATTGACATTGTGGGGATCCCAAGACGGCCATGGGCAACAGGTTCATCCTGGTCTTGGTGGACCATGCCACCCGGTACCCGGAAGCCATCCCTCTCCGGACGGTGACAGCCCCCGTGGTGGGCCGTGCACTGATGGGGATTTTCTCCTGTGTGGAGTTCCCCAGAGAGGTGGTGTCCGACAGGGGTACTAATTTCATATCGAGGTATATGAAATCTCTGTGGAATGAGTGCAGTGTAACTTATAAGTTCACCACACCTTAGCACCCCCAGGGGAATGGTCTGGTTGAGAGGTTTAACCGGACCTTGAAGGGCATGATTATGGGTCTGGAGGAACCCATGAGGCGTAAGTGGGACGTCCTCTTGCCATGCATACTGTTTGCATATAGGGAGGTGCCACAGAAGTCCTTGGGGTTCAGTCCCTTTGAGCTCCTGTATGGGCACCCGGTCAGAGGACCCTTGAGTTTGGTGAAGGAGGGCTGGGAGAAGGCTCCTAGTAAACCCCCCAGGATGTATACAGCTACATGCTGGCCTTCAGGAACCAAACTAGGCGTTTCAGGCAGCTCGCTCAGGCGAACCTGGAAGCCAGCCAGGAGGATATGAAACGGTGGTAGGACCAGAATGCCACTCTGGTCGAGTTTCAACCTGGGCAGAAAGTGTGGGTGATGGCGCCAGTGGAGCCTTGTGCGCTCCAGGACAAGTGGACTGGGCCTTATGAGGTGGTGGAGCGCAGGAGCGAAGTGACCTACCTGGTGGACTTACGGTCTCCTAGGAATCCTTTGAGGGTTCTCCATGCGAACTGCCTCAAACCACACTTTGAGAGGTCGGAGGTGACCATGCTCTTGGCTACAGATAATGGGGCGGAAGAGGAGAGTGAACCTCTTCCTGACCTCCTGTCAGCCAAGGAGAAGGATGGGTCAGTGGATGGGGTGTACCTCTCGCCTACCCTGACCCCGGAACAGCGGAGGGACTGTCGCCAGGTATTGGGTCAGTTCGCCTCCCTGTTCTCCCTGACCCCAGGAGTCACCCATTGGTGCGTCCATGATGTGGAGACTGGAGACAGTCTGCCTGTAAAACAAACATTTTATAGGGTAGCTGATAAGGTCAGGGCCAGCATCAAGGAGGAGGTTTCCAAGATGCTAGCGCTAGGGGTGATTGAGCCATCCAGCAGCCCTTGGGCCAGCCCAGTGGTCCTTGTGCCAAAAGCTGCTGCGCCGGGTGCCACTCCCGAACTTCGGTTCTGTGTGGATTACCGTGGACTCAATGCGGTCACTAAGACTGACGCGCACCCCATCCCCAGAGCTGATGAGCTCGTGGATCGGCTGGGAGCTGCCCGGTACCTCAGTACATTTGATTTGACATCTGGGTACTGGCAGATTGCCTTGACCGAGGGGGCCAAGGAGAGGTCAGCGTTCTCCACGCCAGAGGGGCACTACCAGTTCAGGGTTATGCCCTTTGGGTTGAAGAACGCCCCTGCCACCTTCCAGAGACTGGTTAACCAGGTGCTGAGTGGGCTGGAGGAATTCAGCGCCGCTTACCTGGACGACATTGCAGTGTTCAGCTCCGGTTGGGAGGAACATTTGCAACATCTCTGTGAAGTATTGAAGGCCTTGCAGAGGGCAGGCCTAACTATCAAGGCAAGTAAGTGCCAGATAGGGCAGGGTTCCATGGTGTACTTGGGACACCTGGTGGGGAGCAGCCAGGTGGCGCCCCTACTGGCAAAGATTGATACCATCCTGGCTTGGGAACCCCCCAAGACCCAGACAGGAGTGAGGGCCTTTCTAGGACTCACTGGGTATTACAGACGGTTCGTGAAGGGGTATGGCACCCTCGTTGCCCCCTTGACAGAACTGACGTCCAAGAAACAGCCAAGAAGGTGGTCTGGACTGATGCCTGCCAGACCGCCTTTGATGCCCTGAAGACTACCATGTGCACCGCACCCGTGTTATGGGCGCTGGATTTCTCCGGAGAGTTTATAGTGCAGACAGACGCTTCAGAGCATGGGGTGGGAGCAGTACTCTCCCAATTCAACAACGAGGGCTTGGACCAACCCGTAGCTTTCATTAGCAGAAGGCTACTTCCCAGGGAACAGAGGTGGAGTGCAATTGAAAGGGAGGCTTTTGCTGTGGTCTGGGCGCTGAAGAAGCTGAGGCCCTACTTGTTTGGGACCCACTTCTTGGTTCAGACCGACCACCGGCCCCTCAGATGGTTGATGCAGATGAGGGGTGAGAACCCAAAGCTGTTGAGGTGGTCCATCTCCCTACAGGGGATGGACTTCACGGTGGAACACCGTCTGGGAACAGAACACGCCAATGCTGATGGTCTGTCCAGATTTTTCCGCCTTAGTGATGAGAACTCCCATGAGGGTGGGTAGTTCCCCCCACTTTTCGGCTGGAGGGGACGCGTGTTAGACCTGGCCTATCTTGGCGTGATTACCCCTGACTTTTTGCCTCTACCTCCTTTGCTTTTAGATGCTTTGGGTACTTTGCCACTGCTGATCAGTGTCAAAGTACAAGTGTTCCCTGTGTAAAGTGTAATGGTAATTGGTTGGCCATGATTGGTATGTTGCTTTACTAGTAAAGTCCCTAGTGATGGGCACTGTGTGTGCCAGGGCTAGTAATGCAAAGGTGCGTGGAGAAGGGAACTCAGGCCTGCAGTGTAGGGCCTGCGCGCAGTTTGCTAAGTTAGCATGTTGTCCTGACAAGTGTAACCACTTGTCAGGCCTTACTTTAACTTTTGCGTACACAGTGGGCACCCCTGTGGTAGGTCCCGGGTAACCCCTGGGCAGGGTGCAGTGTAAGTAAAAGGCAGGACATATACTGAGGTGTGTGTTATGTCCTGACGGTGGAAAACGCTCCATTTCGTTTTCACTGGTGAAAGGCCATTCTGCCCATAGGACAGAATGGGGAGGCTGGGTATTGTGTTTGTTAGCTTAGTTTCCCATAAGTTTAAAATGGAGAGGCGAAGTTTAGTATGTATGAACTCACAGCGTCATAACACATCTTTCTATGAAAGTGGTTTTGTCACTGTGTGTTCAGAAGCCACACTTTTAGAAAGTGGCTGAGTTTTGTGCTTTAAGAATTTCTGTGTGTCTCTGCTGAATGTGGATTGACTTTCTGGATCTGAGAGGGGAGAGGAGCCGGGGGAGGTCTTGACCCAGGGAGGGGTTGAGATGGCACCAGGCTGACCTGCAGCTGGAGAGCAGGCGAGGAAAAGCACCAGGAGGTGAAGAGGCCTGGGTTGCGGCTATAAAACAATTGACCCATCTCCTGCTGAGTGAGTAAGGATCCAGACCCCCAGTATCAAAGGGAGAAAGGTGACACTGGGAGGGAGACACCCAGAACTGATTTAGGCAGGGGTCAGGGACCCCTGAGCACAACGAACTTCAAAGACGTTTAGGGGTATAACTAGGAGAGCTGAGACCCCTGAACGGGGGGAATGGAATAGAAATGGATTGAGACTGAAAAGGCTTGGACCCATTTCGTGGTCAAGAGGAACCTCTGCTAAGGAAGGAACAACTGAAGAGACTGCTGGGGAAGGACCAACCCTTGCTTCGTGATCTGGGGCTGGTCTGCAGTTTGCTGTTTTAACCAAGGAAGAGGCTGTTGGGACTGTGCTTTGTGCGCTGGGTCCCCCTGCTTGAAGAAGACTGTGCATTGTGCTGTGTCTTGTTACCCCCCAAGGGCCCGAGTTGAGCTGGCTCCCTGTTTGGAAACACAGGAACATAAAAGTTTCCGGAGAAGTTTCAAGTAACGCGGTGGGCGCGTGTTGTGGCAGCTTGAGACCCTCGGAAGGTGTGCCCTGTGATCTTGGACACACGGAGGAGGAGTGAGACTCGGACGCGCTGGGTGTGTGTCGTGGTGCACAGCAGGCGTTGGTGAAGAGCGCCTGGTCAACGTGTGCACCGAAGGTGAAGTGAACCTCGGACGCGCTGGGTGTGTGTCATGGTGCACAGCAGGCATTGGTGAAGAGCGCCTGGTCAGCGTGTGCATCAGAGGTGACGTGAGACTCGGATGCGCAGGGTGCGTGTCGTGGTGCACCACAGACGCGGGTGAAGAGCGCCTGGTCGGCGGGTGCATCGGAGGTGAAGTGTGTCTCGGACGCGCAGGGTGTGTGTCGTGGTGCACAGGAGGCGTTGGTGAGGAGCGCCTGGTCAACGTGTGCATCGGAAGTGGAGTGAGTCTCGGACGCGCAGGGTGCGTGTCATGGTGCACTGGAGGCGCTGGTGAAGAGCGCCTGGCCGTCGAGTGCACCGGAAGAGAAGTGAGGCTCGGACACGGTGAGCGTGTCGGGGTGCGGCCGAAGGCGTTGGTGAAGAGCGCCTGGATATCGGAGCACCGGAGTTGGAGTAAGTCTCAGTGAAGCAGTGTGCGTGCTTTGGTGCAACCTGGGACTGTGGAGGTGATCGGCTGATCATCGTGTGCACCGGAAGAAAGTGAGTCTCTGCAACGTGGTGTGCGGGTCTTGGTGCCAACTGAGACCGCAGGAAGGAGTGCCTTGTGAATGTGCACTCGGAGTCGACGTGAAGTCCCATCAGCATTGTGTGTCTGGCTTTGTGCCAGAGGAGACCAGGAGGGTGCTGTGGTGAAGTGCACCCGGAGTAACGTAATCTCAGGGGCGCTGGGTACGTTTGCATTGCGGCTGCCTGAGACCTTCTTAACAGTCGCGGCCCGGGCCGGCAGCCCGGAGGAGCTGAGCTGCCAGGCCGAGCCGCTGAGGCCCATTGAGAAAGTTCTACACGGAAGGCCCAGTTCGCTGAAGGAGGAGAGGAGAGTGGGGTCGCGCACCCAAGTAACGTGGATCACTGCCTGGGTGGGGCGCGGGCTCGGAGGGACACTCTCTCGGCCTCTCAGACCTTCTGGCGGCGTGAGCCTTTGCTTCGGCTCAGAGTGGGGCCCGTACTGCGTTCAGGAGTGGCAGTACTGGGTCCAGAGTGGGAAGCTGTACTTTGTGTCATCGTTGATACGTGTAGGAGGGCAACTGTTATCGAAGAGGCTGACTGTCGTAATACACATTGTCAATATTGCTGATAGCGAACTGCCGGACTGTCTTAGGACGCCTGACATTATTTCTGCATAACGAAATACACGATTGTAGCGCTACAAATTGCATTATTTCTCCCTTGCAAAGTACAGGATTGTAGCGGCCCGCATTGCATTATTTCTTCATTGCAAAGTACATGATTGTAGCTACACATTGCATTATTCCTTCATTGCAAAGTACATGATTGTAGCGGCGCGCATTGCATTATTTCTTCATTGCAAAGTACGTGATTGGGGTGTGAAGCATTGCATTACTCCTTCATAGCGCAGTACGTGATTGTAGCTGTACGCATTGCATTTATTCCCCCATTGCAGGTACTGGGGTGTATCGTTACGCATTGTATTATTTTTCCGGTGCCCAGCACAGGATTGTATCGTTACGCAAGGCACTATTGTTTGTCCATTGCAACGTGTGTGATTCTAGCATTACGACCAGCATAGCATTTTGAAAGCGGTGGTTGGGATTTGAAACTACCAACCAGCCGGAACGAATATTACCCTTTATTATATGTTGGCTTATGTATCGTGTGGTCTGATCGTATATCTTTTTACATAAAGTTTATACTCGTTTTATCAAACTCGTGTGGAGTCCATTTGTGGTGTCACCAGTGGGTTGCTGTGAGCGTGGTTGCACATACTGTACACTCGTGCCTTGGAGATAGGCCTGGCTGCTCGTGCCAAACTACTAAGTGGGTGAGCAGGGCTATCTCAAACGGTGTCCTTACTTGGCCTAACGTTGAGGGAGGAGTCCCGGGTCTCGCATTTGTGACAGTGAAGCGGGACGGTGACTCCGGCTTCCAACACTCTCCTACATAAACACCCTCAAAACTGCATGCACGCACACAACATACATACATTAAAAAGCATTATTTACTTAAATCAGCTGCCTGGTAAAGTCATAGTCCAGCTATTTGTACTCCATTGTTTATTAAACTAATAGAGACGAAAGTAATATTATTCACTATTAGTATAATAAAAAATTGTCAAAAAACGAGGAGAGTGAAGTCCCCCCCCGACGAGCATCTTCTGTTCCTGCCACTTATTTTGACATTGCTGACGCTAGGGGACGCAAAGGCAGTTGCCTGGGGTCACAAGGAACATGCCAGGGGTCACAGCATTAACCCCTCGCGACCCCTAAATGATGTCAATGCTTCTAAGGTATGAGGATCTAATAGCAGTTGTGTGCAGCATGTACGGTTCCTTTGCGGCTGGAGTTATTTTGTAGAAGAAGGTTGCAAACGTTCCTCCTTGCTTGATGCTGTGCAGGTGTGACTTATTGCAACAAGTCTGCCATGACAATCTTCCCATGATTTGATTGGTGTGCTGTTGCGTACTGGCATGGTCCAACTGCTATTCCTTCATTTCATGGCACTGGTAAGCTTCAGATATGGAAGACATTTCTCCGCCACACCCACTTTGATCCACACTACGCCTGTGGGCGATGTTGCCTATCTTGGGGACAATTAGCTGAAACCTATGGCATTCCAATGACCAAAGAACATGACAGAACCTTAATAGTGATAAACAAATGATAAAATTGAGATAGTTGTACCACGCAGAACACATCATTAGCGGCCCGTGGTGGGAGTGCTGCCGGGCGGAGACGTGGGGCGGGGGAGGGGCAGGGTGGGGGGTAGTAAACTACGGAATACGGCCGAATAGAGGTAAGTAGACATATAAATAAATAAAACGAATTTCATTGCGCGCGCTGCATCGCCAAATGCGATGCAGCACGCTCAACGGAATTTGTTTTATTTATTTATATGTTTACTTACCTCTATTCGGACGTATTCCGTAGTTTACTACCCCCCACCCTGCCCCTCCCCCACCCCACATCACCGCCCGGCAGCACTCCCACCACGGGCCGCTACTGGAACACATATGTTTAATATAAGTGGTGTTAACAAATGCGATTTCAGATTTGTGGTTTCCCAATACTAGAATTCCAAAAATTGTTAGTGTGACAGAAGCATAGCTGACAGTTGTTCCCAACTGATATAAGACCATGGCCATCTTGTGAAAAATGAATTCAGATGTTGGGGCTTTGTCCTCGGAGCCAGTTGTCCAAATAATGTTGTGCAAAGGGAACAAGCATTGGCAAAGCCAATCACTCTCGCTAAATGTCGTGTACTTCGTTAATGAATGGAACGCGAGGGTCAGGCAGACTATACGAAAAACAAACAATACTACAGCTGCATATTCCAAGCATCTCTATAGGGATAATTTAACCTGATTGTGATTTTCACAACCACAACACATTGCGGAAAGTAATACAGAAAAAAAAGATATTGGGGCCGATTCACAGAACTAATCTGAGATAAAATCCTAAACTTACTACTTTTGGTATTCACAGAAGGCATTTAGTAGTAGTAAAGTTAGGACTCCTAACTTTACTACTACTAAACTGAGACAAAATCCTAACTTACGACTTTCGGTATTCACAAAAGGCATTTAGTAGTAGTAAAGTTAGGATTCCTAACTTTACTACTACTAAATGCCTTTTGTGAATACCGAAAGTCGTAAAATTAAGATTTTGTCTCAGTTTAGTAGTAGTAAAGTTAGGAGTCCTAACTTTACTACTACTAAATGCCTTCTGTGAATACCAAAAGTAGTACGTTTAGGATTTTATCTCAGATTAGTTCTGTGAATCGGCCCCATTATGTTTTCCTCTTCATTTGTGCTCTCATGTCGCTGTTTCTTTCAATGGCCAGGCCACGCTTGGGTTCACAGTCAGCAAGTGCGTTGCACCGGAAATACATCAACCATCTATCTGAACAAAACGACCTTAGCCATCAGTGACAAATAACATTAGGAAGCCTTTAAAACAGTGTCATCGAAGGGTTTATTGCAGCAGCGTTGATTCAAGACCAATAACCTGGCTTTGACAGGAATCCAACTGTGCAGCATTGTGAAAAATGTAGCTCGGCTTGTGCTAAAGATTATAAGAAAGCACTTTCTTCTGAATCAGCTTTGTCAGGCCTGATGCTGAAAGAAGAAGGACCCTCAGGGCGGAGTCACAGTTTGTTAGCACATTACATATTAAGACTGTGAGAATATGATGGCGGCATCGCATACAAGCCTCTGGACTCTTGTGCTCACTGATGCACAGCAGCTGAAGGTTCTGTGGAACTGTGCAGCCAGCGGGACTGTGTGCCCTATGAAAGGAACCAGTTTCATTATGATTGAAGCATAGATAAAAAGACACCTTCTTCTCATGGTGTTAAAAAGTTAAACAAAATAAAACAAACAGGGCAGGGATTCATTGGCCCAGGTTATTACAAAGATGTTGACCATACCCCTCCACATTAAGGTCGATGGCTGTGTCCAAATTAAGGCCTTTCATACATTTTTACATTTAGGCCCAAATTTTCTATGATTTTGTGTTGGCGTTTCGTCACTTTTTGAGGATGCAGCCCCAACGCAAAATAATTTTTGGCATTTACTTTGCGTGGCTTAGTGAATACAAAGTAATGCCAGGCAGTGCACAGCACTGGCTTGTGTTACTTGCGTCGAGTATAAGTTGCATAAGTGGAGCACGGGCATTCCCTTGCGTCCATCCATGTATTTTGATGCAAACCAATATTTACAAAAACTTGTAAACATGGGTTTCTGTCAAAGAAGTCTTGCAGGCAGCTTGGGAATCCACCTTTCCGACCTTGTACTGCCCACCTTGCGCTGTTGGCGGAGCTCTTTGGGAAACCTATTGCTTCAGTCAGAAGCCCTGCACATCACCTATTCACCTCAGTACGACCCTGAGAGCCAGGCATTCATCCAACGCATATCCCTCTCTCGCCTATTGCGGCCAGCGGCATCTCCCCCATGGACAAGGCATTCATTTTCAAACTCTCTAAAGTCTGCTCTACTCGCCTGGTCTTCGCGTGACGCCATTGCTTCTTGCTCCCTATGGCCGTTTCTGGTCCACCTCCTCTTAGAATGGGCCGCCTGAGATCCGCTACTTCCACACCAATGCCTCAGGCAGTTGATCCACCGGCAGTTATGCCGCAAACTCCTCTACCTAAAAATCCTTCACACGGACCACCACCACCCGACGACAAGCTCCACAAAGTCCTTGCAGTCATCAAATATTCCCGAGACTCCACGGAGACTGATGGGCTCTCTGGTAGCTGAGGCTTTCTATGGGATGATTGCTGCAAGCTCACGGACAGAGTCTCGGAGGGGAAAAAGAAGCTCTCTACGCTACAACCACAGGCAGATACCCTTCAACACACACTAATGACCTCCAGAGCTGAGTGAGGATACTTGAAGAGTTGGCAGAAGAGTACCATCCTAATCATAGGCCTCCCGGAGGGCCTGGAAGGCTGAGGCACTCTAACCTTCTTGGAGGGCTGGTTCTGCTCCTTCGTCTTCACATCTGACCTCACGCCATTCTTCTTGCAGGATAGAGCCAGGCAGGGCCCCTCTCTGCACTCTACAATGACCAAACCCCCACTCCTGGACCAAATGATAGAGAACTGGCATTCGGCTCTACAGGTGGCGTCTTTGGGTAGATGATGCCCGCTCATCAGAGAGGGAAAGGAGCCCCCATATCTTCACATTGGACCACGACTCCACAGTAACAGACGGACGCCACCGTGACTTTTAGACACCACAAACGAAACACAGCATAATATGATCATGGCTACTCCTGTCCACCCCCTGAGCACTGCTGACCTTGGCATACATGTTGGCCTCTGGCCCACAACACCTATGGACCTTTTCATTGCGCAAATCCTTTGCACAGTTGCTGTGGAGAAGTGGGATGCAATTTCCCTTGCTATGCTGCGTTGTGTGAAATAATAGTAGGGGGTTTATTTACAAGCCCCTTGCGCCGCCGGTGCGTCACTTTTGTGATGCACCGGCGGAGTTACCTGCTGCCCCATATTTACAAGGTCACCCTGCGTGGCTTTTCGTGTCCTTGTAATTATGGCCCCTTTACACACAAAACTTTGCGAGAAAGGGGGGTGCCATGGGAGTTACTGTGGGTGTTCCAATGCAACACCCATGGCTTCTGCCACATTTTCAGATTTACCAGAAATCACAAACATTGAAATGCGTCAGAATGCTACGCCTCCCCAGATGAGGCATAGGGAGGCGCAACGAGGAGAAATGTTTTCATTTCTCCTAGTTTTTTTACTCTTTCTATGCGTGCCGCTTTCTGCAGCACACAAGAATGAGGAAATCATCACCTCTTGTGATTGTTTAAGTGCAGGAAGGTGTCCCTTCCTGCACATAAACAGTCATAAAAAAAAATGATGTTTTTCAACTACTATGTGTGCTGCATTAAGCAGCACACATAGAAGTTTCAAAACAGCATTTCAGATTGTTTATGTGCAGGAAGGGGGAACACAATGGTGCAAGGGTGCCTGCATCGGCGCATGGCAGCAAATTGTGCGCCAGCACGGGAGAGCAAAGGGATCCGTCTTTTGTGTAGATATGACGCATCCATGTGCTTCGGAATTAACGCAGCGCGGCACAGCCAAATGGCTTGCAGCACCGCTCTGCCTTAATTCCTTGTAAATGAGGCCCTAAATGTGACCCTACATCTCTTTGTGTGTAGGGTCTGTTTGTGTATAGCGTACAACACAGCCTCCCTGACCTCTGATAAGTCTGATCAGTCTCATAACCCGCTGCCGTCACAGGGCAAAGCAGAGGCAGTTAAATGTAAAGGACCTCATTCCCAAAGAGCAGATCATATCAAAAGAATCACTGTTTGTTGTTTGTGTGCTACTGTGACAATGATGGAACAGAGTGCAAGGTTAAACTGAACATTTTCAGGTAAGCCGTCTGCTGTTCCTCGTAACATGGAATACAAGAAGCACACTGTGGTATTGGGCTACAGGGTTTAGAATGAAGAAAAGCATGTTCAGATGTCTGGTCGGTGTGCAGGGGTGTGGCTAAGTTTACATTATCCCCGTCCATGCCTGAAGATAGTTTCTGTGTAGAAAGCAGTGATATGAATGGAGTACATTTGTAATCCATGTGATGCTGCGGCTCCATGATGAGCTGTTGGAGCTGCACGGTGATCTGATGAAGCTGATGAGTTTGAGGCTGTGTCAGCCTGGGCATCACAGTGAGATGTGCTGAAAGAGAGAGGTGGACTAACATTTTGATGTGGAAGGGTATATGCAAGCAACCATTCAAAAGCAAGGGTAAAAGAGCTGTGGCCCAGGGGAGGAGCAAACACAGAATGGAGGGAAGCTCTGATAGCTTGTGGTTTGTAGCAAGTTCAGATGGCTGGCTGGTGTGTGGGGCATGGTCAAGTGTGCAGCATTTCCACTCATGCCTAAAGATAGGTCTCTGAGTAGAAGCCAATTACATGAATGGACTACATTTGCAATCCATGTGCTGCTGCATATCCATGATGGGCTGTTGCACAGTGCTTAATTTGTAAAAAAAACAAATAAGTGCCAAGGCTCATGTCAGGAGGTCACTGCAGCTTGCACCAAACCTTGCCCCTGCTATGCTGCAAATAATAGTAACAACACAACTACTAACCATTACACTCCTACAAGTTTGACAATTCAGACTATTTCAGGCCCCAAAATCTATAAGAATGGCTTGGGCGGCAGATAATTGTAATTTTTAATGTGTATTGGATTAATAATTAACTGTTGTTGTGGTAATCTTTAAATTAGCCAAACAGCGCCACCTTGTGTCAGACTGTCACAAGTGCTGGTGTTGACAATTAAATGCTGGTGCCAAACACCAGAAACCACAGTCTCAAATTAAGCACTGATGTTGGAGCTGCCTGGTGGCCTAATGGAGCTATTGGGTATAAGGCTGTGTCAACATGGGCACCAAAATGACAATTGCTAAAAGAGAGAACTAGACTACATTATGATTGTGTTAGTTACTTATGGGAGAGGTCTGGCGCAGCGGCCAGAGTGGCTGACTCCGGAGCGCGGGGTCCGCGGTTCGAACCCCGGCGGCAGCTCAGTTCACCATCATGTGACTCTGGGCAATAGCTCACTTAATCTCCAAAACGGCCCCAAGCACCTTGAAACCCTTGAGGGGTGATGTGTTCGCACTTTACAAATATGAATAATTAATAATAATAATAATTACTTAAGGTTGGTATAATGTGGAAAGGTTTATCAAAGCAATCAATCAAAAGCAAGGATAAAATAGGTATGTCCCAGGGGAGGGACAAACACAGAATGGACAAAAGCCATTAATCAGAAAAGGCTTGCCTTTTCTGTTTTTGATGACTGTAGAACTCTGTGCACCTTACCCCTGCTAAAGTGCCTTAGCTCCTCCTTTCAACACAATGAAATTTGCATAACCCTAATTGGCATATTTAACTCACCTATAAGTCCCTAGTACATGGTACAAAGTGTAACTAGGGCCTATAAGTTAAATGTCACTAGTGTACTGCAGCACCTGTTGTGCCATCCAGTACAGTGACAGTGTAAAACTTTACATTTTCCCTGTCTAAAGCCACCGGAGGCTAATTTGCATTAGTCTCCAGTTACAGCCCTCTGAGTGTTTAACACTGAATGAGTTGTGAAAACTGCTCCCACAACAGGAGACAAAGGTTTGGATGTGGGGTGGTGATGTTTCTGTTCCTCTTCCTCTTGCAGGATTACCATTTGTGCAGTGACCAGGAACTTAATTAACTTCAAATGGGCCTCCTCTGTCAAAGGTAGATATCAGATAACACCTGCACAGACGTCTTCTTTGTACCCCCTGTCAGACTGGCTCCAGTAATGGTGGGGAGGGATCTACCCCCAAAACAGGTTTAAAGGAACTATAGAGGAGGGGTTGCTCATTTTCCTGGCTACATCTCTGGGGTGGGCACACATGCACTACACAAGGGAGAAGGGTTTCACCATCTTGGATTTAGGCAGAGAGAGTCCGAAGGTAAAACTTTTGACCTGGTCAAACCTGGTTCTACCCGACTCGCACGCCATCACGGTTGGTCTTAAATTGTGCCTAGGTCCCGTTCTACCATGACCAGTTGGCCGCAGTTGGCACCTAATGCTTTTCGATGTCATATTTAATTTTGAACTTAAAAAAATTATATCCCCCTTCTGGATATTACTGGATTTTTGCAATTTTGATGTCATTTTATTTATGAAAATTCTGTATATTTTTCTAAATTGATTTAGGCGTTTTACTGTGTTGCGTTTTAACTTTATCACTATTTTGGTACTGAATAAATACTTTACACCTTGGCTCTTAGTTAAACCTGTCTTCTCTGTGATAGAGCTAGCAGGGGGTTGAGTTCAGATTAATTAAGTGACTTTAGTGGTTCACCCTAAAAAGGACTGTGTTTTTTTCTTAAGGTGAGTAGTCATCCCACTTAACTAATTACCCAGTTTCTTACGGTGGTCCTGTAGGCTCCAAAAGATTTTTAAAACTGGGTAAAAAGGTTGATTTTTTAGCAAGGTTTTCAAATAAAGTGTGCTGAAATAAAATAGGTTTTAGAGACATTTCTGTCAGAAAGGATTCTCATGGAATAGTCTAATGCTTTAAGGTTTACTTCAGTACCCAGCTGCATCATTCTTCTGCAGCATATAGAACATCTACATACTCATTCGAATAACTGTCTGCACGGTGTATGCTCTGAATGTTATTTAAGATTCGCATTTGATGTGAACCATGTTTCAGAAAGAGGCACAGTACATCATGTCCTCTGCCACAGAAGTAATCATGTCCATCCAAATGCATGCCACCACATACATATCAAAAATTATATTTCATACGTCAAAGGGAATAGTATCTAGTGTGCATCTTGTAGCAGGAGAAACAATAGCTTTCAAAACTGCTGTACCAAAAATATGCACAGCAGAATTCATGGGGCAGGAAAATATTCATCAGAATTCCTGTGTCACAGGATATGTCAGTCGGAATTCATACACCCATGCTATGTACATCAGAATAGACGTGCCCAGAGCATATAGCAAGCTACAGAGGAGGAGTTCCATGCTGTACTTAGGCAGGAAGCTGTCACTTGAGTAAACTTTATAAGATTGCAAAACTCAGGAGACCTTGCAACAACCCCATAATTTGTGGTAGGGTTTATAATACTACTATTTATGATACTTAGGCCCTTATTAAGAGTTTGGCGGAACAAGATAGGTAGGTCTACCCCTTTTCTTCAAAGGTTGGGTCAGGGGCAACCAGCTTTAAAAGTAATGCGGATGTGGATCTATCTAGCAGTGAAACACGTGCAATTTAGTATTATAAAGGTCGCAGCTATGTTTGAGAAAAAAGTTTGTTGTGTTCTTTAACATGTAGACATTTTGTATTGGGTTTTGTTCTTAATGCTATGTATTTTGTTGTGTACATATAACTAAACACTGTGGATGGTATATTGTGGTGTACTATTTTTATGCTCCTTGGTTAGCATTTTATTCTGGTTTCTGATGGTGTTGCTTTTGTTAACCTTTCTGTCTTTACTCTTGCTGTGGAAGTGTGTGTACTTTCATTTGCTTTCCTTTAAGTAATAACCTATGTTGCCATATATGTATTGTAGTGCTTATAGTTCATATTCATTTCCAACTTTTCCTTTCACTGATAATAAAAAGGTTGAAATGTTGAACACCATTTTGCAGCTATTGTGAATTTTCTCTGCTATTTCCTTGGTCGCTGGCTAAATAGTAGAAATGATTTGGTGTTTGTCTAGTAGCCTTAAAAATAGCAGAGATACTACAATATTTACCCTACTGCTGGCTAACTAGTAGAAATTCTGCACTGTTTAGCTGTCGGCAGTGCCAATAGTAGACAATCTACTATTTACTCTGCAGCTAGTGAAATAGTAGTCATTCTGCACTGTTTGATCATCAGCCGTGCAAATAACAAGGAAACTTTACTATTTACACTTGCTAAATAGCATGGCTAGTAGCCATGCGATAAGCAAAGACACTTTACTGTTTACCTGGTCTTTGGCTAACTAACACAAATTATGTACTGCTTGGCCAGCGGTAAAGCAAACAGTAGAGAAACTTCACTCATAACCCGGCTGCTGGCAAAACAGTAGACGTTAAGTAAATTTTAGCCAGCAGCCATGCAAATAGCAAATAAACTTCATTACTTATTATACTGCTTGTTAAATAGCAAAAGTATGTACTATTTGGCTGGTGGCCTGGCAAATAGCCTATTTATCTTATTGCTAGCTAAATAGCAGAACTGATGTATTGTTTGGCTGGTGGCCTTGCAAATAGAAAATAAACTTCAATATTTAGCTAGAGGCTGGCTAAATAGCAGGCATGATGCACTAGTTTACCGGTAGCCATGCAAATAGCAGAGAAACTTTACTATTTACCCATCTGCTTCTAAACAGCTTTGGGGCACATGCATCAAGGTATGATTTTGCGAGTCTTTAATTGCAATTATTAAGGAATCGCAATTAATGACTCATAAAAGCCTATGCATGTAGGAATCGCTATAAAAATAGCAATTCTGAAACATTCCTTAATTGCGACTGCAATTTGCGAGTCACAATTAAGGAATGGCTTCCCATTCATTCCTATGGGCCTACAGGCCCATAGGAATGAATGGGAAATTGCATGCGCAATTTCAAGGGTGCAAGGGTGTCAGAAGGACACCCTGTTGCACCCCTGAAATTGTGGTGTGCACCCATGTTGCGCACACACATGCCCCAAGGGCATGTGTGTGTGTAACCTGAAACTTTGAAAAATGCACTTTAGTGCATTTTTCAAAGTTTTTGCAAATTACCAAACAGTTTAATTTCTCAGTAATTTGCGGCCCCAAATAGCGATATCGCTATTTCAAGATGCTTCTGCCTTGCATTTAAGGAATCGCAAATTGCGATTCCTTAAATGCAATCGCAATTAGGGAATCGCAAGAAATTGCGATTACCTAAATTGCGCGTCCCCAACACTTTCATGCAATGCAAAAGGCCATTTTGCGAACGCAAACGGCCGATTTTTGCGAATCGCACCGTTTGCGCTTGCAAAAGCCTTTGATGCATGTGCCCCTTTATGTTGTGTCAGCATGCATTATGCAGACTTCAAAAGGCACTTACTGTTAGGTAGAATTGCAAACAGGGAGTGAGCACAATTGGCATCCATCTCCTTATGCAAGTTAGGGTCCTGATGTATTACTATTTAATTCGCAAAGAGTTTGCAAATTGCTAACAGATGTTTTGCAAATGGGAAAGTATTTTGCAAACTGACCTATGAACTATTAGGTCTGTTCCCAAAATATTGAATCACCGGAAGTTGCAGAATGACCTGTAAAATGAATGTTCATTTGGCATTTGGCAATTTGCAACCCTTTGTGATTGGCTGTAATCACAGGGATGGTAGCCTGCAAGAGGTGGCTTACCACCATCTGTATGACTGCCTTAGAAAACAGAAGACTTTTTTATAGGCAGTGTGTGTTCCTTAATGGATCCAGTGCTGTTTTAAAAAAATTAAGTTTTACATTTTCCCAAAACTTCAGGGGAAGAAGGCAGTGGTCTTTTTCTTCTCCGTGAGGCTGCCATCATTATTCCCAAAGGGAAAGCTGTCCTAACGGAATCCTTCCCCAATTCAGTGGTTGGTAGGTCATCAATGGTTTATAGCCACAATTGCATGAAAGGGGCGTGCCATGGGTGTTGCTGTGGGCGTTCCCACGCAACACCCATGGCTTCTGTCACATCTCCAGATTTATGAGAAATCTAACCCTGGAAATGAGTCAGAATGCTATGCCTCCCCAGGTGAGGTCTAGGGAGGCGCAATGAGGAGAAATGTTTTAATTTCTCCTCGTTTTTTCCTATTTCTAGTTCTGCAGCACACATAGAACAAGGAAATCACCTCTTGTGATTGTTTATGTGCAGGAAGGTGTCCCTTCCTGCACATAAACAATCATTAAAAAAAAATATTTTTGTCAACCTCTATGTGCGTTGCATTAAGCAGCACACATAGAAGTTTCAAAACGCCATTTCAGATTGTTTATGGGCAGGAAAGAACACCTTCCTGCACATAAACAATCCTGCCACTCAAGGCAGGCACCCTTGCACTGTGGTGCAAGGGTGCCTGCATTGGAGCATGGTAGCAAATTGTGTGCCAGCGCAGGTAAGAGCAAAGGGATCTGTCATATCGTTGTAGATATGACGCATCCCTGTGCTTTGGAATTAACGCAGCGCAGCCAAATGGCTTGTGGCACAGTGCTACATTAACTCCTTGTAAATGAGGCCCTAAATGTACCCCTACATCTCTTCGTGTCTAGGGGCTGTTTGTATATAGCGTACAACACTGGCTCCCTGACCTCTGCTGAGCCTGGTCAGTCTCATATGACTAACACCACTCACAACCCACTGCCGTCACAGGGCAATGCAGAGGCAGTTAAATGTAAAGGACCTCATTCCCAAAGAGCAGATCAGCAGATCATATAAAAAGAAGCACTGCTTGTGTGGTACTGTTATTGTGGCAATGATGGAACAGAGTGCAAGGTTAAACGGAACATTTTCCACCCCCTCTCTCAAAAACCCCACTGACAACTGCCAACCCCCTGGCCCCCCTTCCCATACCCTCTCCCGCCTCAACCCCTCCCCGTCCCTCCCCCAGACCCACAGACCTGCAGTCCCCCAGTAAATACCCACATCTCTCCACCCTGAGGACAACGGAGGAACCCACTGACACCATCCGACAGCACTGACCACCCCACACTCTTCCCCCCTCCGCAGACATTGACCACCTTAGTAGTGACATGTGACTATCACAACACTGATAGCAAACGTGGAGGGATCAGTCACCGATTATCACTACCCATCCCTTCCCTTATCACCTTCAAGCTCCATTGACCACTCCGTCCTTGCCCCCACACATATGTCAAAATATATGGCCCCAACTACATCTCTACTGTCTCCGCATTTTCGCTACCCATCACACAGGAATTTCTCTCACGAGGTACTCCTCTCCTGGTCCATCCAAAGTGCACACAGGGCCCCTAAGGGTGCGCTAGAGGACACCAGATACCCAGTAGCGGCCCGTGGTGGGAGTGCTGCCGGGCGGTGACGCAGGGCGGGGGAGGGGCAGGGTGGGGGGTAGTAAACTACGTATTTTGGCCGCACTGAGGTAAGCAAACAAAAAAAAACGAAGTTCGTTGCGCGCGCAACGAAATTCGTTTTATTTATTTTTTGTTTACTTACCTCAGTGCGGCAAAATACGTAGTTTACTACCCCCACCCTGCCCCTCCCCGCCCTGCGTCACCGCCCGGCAGCACTCCCACCACGGGCCGCAACTGCAGATACCTGATCACTCAACACCTGCGCTCAGTTGCTCGGACCCACCCACCCCTCATGATCACTAACACCATCTATGCATAGGCTCCCCCTGAGATTACTAGGCCCACACCTTCTCTACCTGCCTCTCCTCCCCCACTACCACACCCTTCCATCCCCTCCCCCCGCATCCTCCCTCTTTTAAATACGATATACCCCTCATCCATGTTATCACTGTATGCAGCTACTGTACATGTTTGAAGGATGAGGGCTGTTCATGTTATGTACCTTTGATATCTCCTAATAGAGAATTACAACACAGAATAAAAAAAGGAACATTTTCAGGTAAGCCATCTGCTGTTCCTCGTTACATGGAATGCAAGAAGCACACTGAATTGGGCTCTAGGGTTGAGAATGAAGGGAAAGCTCTGATATCTCATGATTCAGAGCATGATCTGATGTCTGTTTGGTGTGCGGGGGTGTAGCCAAGTATGCGGTATCCCCATCCATGCTTGAAGATAGTGTCTGTGTAGAAAGCAGTGATATGAATGGAGTACATTTGTAATCCATGTGCTGCTGCGGCTCCTTGATGGGCTGTTGGAGCTGCACGGTGATCTGATGAAGCTGATGAGTATAAGGTTGTGTCAGCATGGGCATCACAGTGAGATGTGCTGAAAGAGAGAGGTGGACTAACATTTTGATGTGGAATGTGTATATCCAGGAAACCAATCAAAAACAAGGGTAAAAGAGCTGTGGCCCAGGGGAGGAGCAAACACAGAATGGAGGGAAGCTCCGATAGCTTGTGATTCGTAGCACGTTGTGGCTGGTGTGTGGGGGTATAGACAAGTGTGTAGCATTTCTACTCATGCCTAAAGATAGGTTTCTGAGTAGAAACCAGTGACATGAATGGACTACATTTGTAATCTATACTCTGCTGCATGTCCACGACGGGCTGTTGGACAGTGCTTAATTTGTAAAAAAACAAGTGCCAAGGCTCACGTCAGGAGGTCACTGCAGCTTGCACCACACCTTGCCCCTGCTATGCTGCAAATGATAGTAACAGCACAACTACTAACCATTACACTCCTACAAATTTGACAATTCAGACTATTTCAGGCCCCCAAAGCTATAAGAATGGCTTGGGTGGCAGGTGATAGTCATTTTTCATGTGTATTGGGTTAATATTAACTGTTGTTGTGGTAATCTCTAAATTAGCCAAACAGTGCCACCTTGTGGCAGACTGTCACAAGTGCTGGTGTTGACAATTAAATGCTGGTGCCAAACACCAGAAACCACCGGCTCAAATTAAGCACTGATGTTGAAGCTGCCTGGTGGTCTAATGAAGCTGTTGGATATAAGGCTGTGTCAACATGGGCACCACAAGGACAATTGCTGAAAGAGAGAACTAGACTACATTGTGATTGTGTTTGTTACTTATGTGAGAGGTGTGGCGCAGCGGGCAGAGTGGCTGACTCCGGAGCGCGGACCCTCGGTTCGACCCCCGGCGGCTGCTCAGTTCACCATCATGTGACTCTGGGCAATAGCTCACTTAATCTCCCCGATGGCCCCAAGTGCCTTGAAACCCTTGAGGGTTGATATGTTCGCACTTTGCAAATACGAATAATTAATAATAATAATAATAGTTATTACTTAATGTTGGTATAATGTGGAAGGGTTTATCCAAGCAATCAATCAAAAGTAAGGATAAAAGAGGAATGGCCCAGGGGAGGGACAAACACAGAATGGACAAAAGCCACTAATCAGAAAAGGCAACTGAAATTGACAAGAAAGCCACCTAGTCATTGTAGGAAATGACCATATTTTGCATGGTGCACCCCCAAATGCTTGCCTTTTCTGTTTTTGCTGACTGTAGAACTCTGTGCACCTTACCCCTGCTACCTAGTGGTAAAGTGCCTTAGCTCCTCCTTTCAAGACAATGAAATTGGTATAGCCCTAATTGGCATATTTAACTCACCTATAAGCCCCTAGTACATGGTACAAAGTGTAACTAGGGCCTATCAGTTAAATGTCACTAGCTTACTGCAGCACCTGTTGTGCCATCCAGTACAGTGACAGTGTAAAACTTTACTTTAGGGCTACTATTGTAGCCTGACAAAAGCAGTTTTTAAACTGCTCAAGTCTACTTGTCAAAATAAACACTTTTGACAGGTCTAAACTTTCCTTTTAAATATTAAGAAGTCACTCCTGAGTAGGCATTACTGCCTATAAGGCAGGGTAAATGGTATGTAAAAGTAGAACATGTAGAAATGTAATATTAAACGTCCTTACAGTGAAAAGGCCCCAAAAGCTATTTTCACTGTAGCAATGCTGACTGTTACTTAGGAAAGCACTTGGATGCAATATTAAATTTGTTATCTCCAGCTAGCAAACTCCTAGAAATTAAATTCTTGGACTCTATGTAATATTTCTTAAAAGTACAACTCAGGGGCCGATTCTTTTCGGGTCGGACAGCTCAAAAAGAGCCGTCCGGACGCTTACCTCCCGACCGACCCGTCCCGGGAGCCGGTCAGTCCTGCCGATCAAGTACGATGCGTGCATGTGCTGAAAACTCGACCGACACGAACTCGCCAAATAAACACTCAATTCACCCTACGACCCGGTCCCGTAAACGCAGAATCGACTCGCACGGGGGCTAGGTCAGAGCTGTTTCCGGCCGGACAAGTACGATGCGCACTTCCTATGCGCCGAGCGAGTCGACACGTACGGCACGTCACAGCATCCGGAAAAGCTGCATGAAAGGAACGATTCGCGCCACAACACGATCCCCGGACACGAGACGTACAAGCCTGCAACTGGGACGAAACGAACCAACGACCAGTGCAGACGAGACGGTGTCGACATGAATTCCATCGCACAGGCCATACCGATCCTCTACATCCATGGACTGATCCGGAACAGACGCCAACGACGGAGACGGTAAGAGACACCCCCCCCAAACAAACAGCCGACACGTATCAGTAAACCTGTGACAAACACCCAGGCCCCCCCTTGCCCATCACCCCCACCCATAGGGGGCCTCTTGCCTGTCACCACTACCACCCCCACCCATAGGGGGCCTCTTTGCTGGGACTACTCACACCCCCACCCATAGGGGGCCCCTTGCCTGCCACCACTTCCACCCCCACCCATAGGGGGCCTCTTGGCTGGGACTACTCACACCCCCACCCACAGGGGGCCTCTTGCCTGTCACCACTCACACCCCCACCCATAGGGGCCTCTTGGCTGGGACTACTCACACCCCCACCCATAGGGGGCCTCTTGCCTGTCACCACTCACACCCCCACCCATAGGGGGCCTCTTTGCTGGGACTACTCACACCCCCACCCATAGGGGGCCTCTTGCCTGTCACCACTCACACCCCCACCCATAGGGGGCCTCTTGGCTGGGACTACTCACACCCCCACCCATAGGGGGCCTCTTTGCTGGGACTACTCACACCCCCACCCATAGGGGGCCCCTTTGCTGGGACTACTCACACCCCCACCCATAGGGGGCCTCTTTGCTGGGACTATTCACACCCCCACCCATAGGGGGCCTCTTGGCTGGGACTACTCACACCCCCACCCATAGGGGGCCTCTTTGCTGGGACTACTCACACCCCCACCCATAGGGGGCCTCTTTGCTGGGACTATTCACACCCCCACCCATAGGGGGCCTCTTTGCTGGGACTACTCACACCCCCACCCATAGGGGGCCCCTTTGCTGGGACTACTCACACCCCCACCCATAGGGGGCCTCTTGGCTGGGACTACTCACACCCCCACCCATAGGGGGCCTCTTTGCTGGGACTACTCACACCCCCACTCATAGGGGGCCTCTTTGCTGGGACTACTCACACCCCCACCCATAGGGGCCCCTTTGCTGGGACTACTCACACCCCCACCCATAGGGGCCTCTTGGCTGGGACTACTCACACCCCCACCCATAGGGGGCCTCTTTGCTGGGACTACTCACACCCCCACCCATAGGGGGCCTCTTTGCTGGGACTATTCACACCCCCACCCATAGGGGCCTCTTTGCTGGGACTACTCACACCCCCACCCATAGGGGGCCTCTTGCCTGTCACCACTCACACCCCCACCCATAGGGGGCCTCTTGGCTGGGACTACTCACACCCCCACCTATAGGGGGCCTCTTGCCTGTCACCACTCCCACCCCCACCCATAGTGGGCCTCTTGGCTGGGACTACTCACACCCCCACCCAAAGGGGGCCTCTTTGCTGGGACTACTCACACCCCCACCCATAGGGGGCCTCTTTGCTGGGACTACTCACACCCCCACCCATAGGGGGCCTCTTGCCTGTCACCACCACCAATAGTGAACTGTGTGAGTACCACTACCAATGCCCACACACATAGGATGGGTGATGTGTAACACATACCCCATACCCCAACATAAGGACTACAAACCAAAGGATATCCACAACAACCTCATGACCACAACATGTAGTCTGTGTACAATACCCACCACAGTGAACATGACCATGTACACACAATGTAACTCACAACACGTGTCTGCAATACCATAGTGTGGCTAACACAAGCCAAGCCTCACATGAGCACTGCAGTAATGTCCTCAACACCCATCACTTGAGTGTACAAAAGGTAACTGTGTGGTACTAAACAGCAGCATATGTAGAGCACTGTGCTAATGGGGTCTCAACCCCCATCAGCACAGTGACATGAAGGTGAGTGTGGGGATCACACATGCAGCATATATAGAGCACTGTGCCAATGGGGTCTCAACCCCCATCAGCACAGTGACATGAAGGTAAGTGTGGGGAGCACACATGCAGCATATATAGAGCACTGTGCCAATGGGGTCTCAACCCCCATCAGCACAGTGACATGAAGGTGAGTGTGGGGATCACACATGCAGCATATGTAGAGCACTGTGCCAATGGGGTCTCAACCCCCATCAGCACAGTGACATGAAGGTGAGTGTGGGGACCACACATGCAGCATATGTAGAGCACTGTGCCAATGGGGTCTCAACCCCCATCAGCACAGTGACATGAAGGTGAGTGTGGGGACCACACATGCAGCATATGTAGAGCACTGTGCCAATGGGGTCTCAACCCCCATCAGCACAGTGACATGAAGGTGAGTGTGGGGATCACACATGCAACATATGTAGAGCACTGTGCCAATGGGGTCTCAACCCCCATCAGCACAGTGACATGAAGGTGAGTGTGGGGACCACACATGCAGCATATGTAGAGCACTGTGCCAATGGGGTCTCAACCCCCATCAGCACAGTGACATGAGGGGACTCCACTCCTGTGGAAGGTAAGCTGTGCCATATGTTGTCCATGCAGGCCACCAGCATGTCAGCAGTATACTTTGTCACACAGCTAACATATACCACACATTGGTGGCCCTGGTAACAGCAGCCTGGGCACGGGAGGGTCCCCTGAGTCAACTGCACAGAGTCAACACACATGTAGATGAAGTAGCACTGAGGACACAGATGAGTCCATCCACATAGATGCATACACTTGCATGTCCATTGGAGATGGCCACACAGTCTGTGAAATGGGCCAATTGAACCATGCTAAGGCCAACAGGTGTGCATGTGTGTAAGACACTGATGAGACATTGCTAACAAAAGATAGATAACACATTTCCAAAGACCATAATCATGACCCCGTCGGATTGCTGCAAAGGATGACATGGATACACACCCCAACAGGACATACCCCCATGGGCCACATGGTCTCCAGCACAGTGACACTACATTTCCCAGCCATGGAATACACCATCACTGGAGCAAGGGCATGTCAAGTATCAACAACATCATGTACATCTGAAGCAAAACCACTAGTGAACAAAAAGGAGCTTTTATTCAGCCGAGTTATTTGTGAAATGGAGAATCAAGAAGAAAAACATGAAGGCCTATGGCCAGTCCATAAACAGACCCAACAGGGTCAAGTGTCCAAATGCCACATTTGGCATGCCTGCACTGCCAACGGAAGGGGACATACCCCTGGGAGGGGCATACATAGAGGCCAGCCAGGCACCGCAGGTACAGGATCATGGGTCTACAGAAACAGGCAGGGAAGGGCTGGTGGGTGCAGGAGCGGCAGCTGCAGCGGAGGAGTCTGACAGGGTGGGTGCCGGCACGACTGGGGGCACAAGTCAGGATCAGTGGGTGCCGGCACAACTGGGGGCACAAGTCAGGATCAGTGGGTGCCGGCACAACTGGGGGCACAAGTCAGGAGCAGTGGGTGCCGGCACAACTGCAGTGGGCAGGTCAGAGGGAGTGGACACGGAACCCACTGCAGTGCCCAAGTCAGTCCGGGAGGGCAGAGACTCCACTGCAGTGCCCATCCCCAGGGGAGCAGGAAGTGGATCCGGTGATGTGGGCAGGACGGAGGGGGAGGGCACGCCCTCCACAGCAGTGCCACACACAGGCTGAGTGGGGTGTGGGGTGCTGGAAGAGCAAGAGGCAGGTGGGGAAGGCCTGAGCATCTTGGGGATGCGGTAGCGGTGGGTGGGTGAACCTGGGGCAGGGTGTGGTGGTGGGACCTGTGGAGTGGGAGCCTGGGGGATGGCGGGTGGAGACTGTCTGGTGGAGTGTTGGGCCGGTGGTGGGGTCTTGCTCTTCCGTGTGCGGGGGGACCTGCGGCGTGGTGTCTCAGCCTGCCTGCGCCTGGGGGAGGGTGTCTGGGGGCGAGGGACACCCCCTCTGTGTGGCCGGACCCCCTCTTCCCCTTGTGTGCTGGTGTGGATGGATCAGTGGGGAAGAGTCCGAGGTCGACCAGGAAGAGCCTCTTTGCAGCTGGGGATGCAGTTGAGGCAGTGGAAGGGGCCGTGGAAGGGGCTGTGGAGGGTGAGGCATCGGAGGACTGCGGAGTGCCTGTGGATGCATGTGTGTGTGTGTCTGACCCATCCCCGGTGAGTGTATTATCAGTCCCCTGAGTATGCGTGCGTGCATGTTTAGACTTTGGCTTGGGGGTGTGTGTAGTGCCTGGGTCTGTTGTGTGCAATGATGGTGCAGGTGTGTGTGTGAGTTGGACAGGTAGGGTGCTGGGAGTAGGGGATGGGGCAGGGGCAGGAGGGGGAGGGACTGCTGGAGGAGGGACACTGCTGCCGTCAGTGAGGAGGCCATGCCCTGACTGGTCCTCTGTAGGGCAGACATGGATGATGACATGCCCTCCATGTACGACACCAGCTGGTTCAACAGACCCGTGTGCACATGGAAGACACGCAGCATGGATGACTGCCCCACATGGATCTGCCGCAGCAGGTCGACAGACTCCTCACTCAGGGCTGCAGGGGACACAGGGGTAGGGGGTGCGGTGCCTGACTGGAAGGAGACATGCCCATGAACACGGGCGCCTCCACGGACCTTAGATGTGGGAGCCATGGGGAGGGCAGTGATGGTGGGGGCGGGGACAACCTCAACAGCTGTTGGATGGTGGCTGCTGCCACCCGCCTCCACAAGGAAGTCCCCGTCACTGCTGCTGTGGTCCTCAGCTGCGGTGGTGTTTGCCGAGGAGCCCACAGACTCACTCCCTCGCCCTCCGTGCCACTGGGTCCCTCCAACTCCTCAAATTCCGACCCAGTCTGGCTCTCTGGCTCCCCCTGGTCCGTGGAGCGGTCTCCCTCTGTGTCCGTGTCTGTATCTGCACAGGGAAAATAGAATGAAAACACATTAGTCATCTGCACTGACCACACACACCACAGAAAGTACAGCACATCAGTGGCCAAGTGCGGGCATCAATCAGTTGAACTTTGCTAGGAGTGCTCACACAGATTTGCATAGGCCAATGGTTAGTCTGAGAGTCGAGCATGGCATTCACATCCCTCCTGCCCTTGCACCCATCTGTCTTGCGCATGTAGGATCCCTACACCCCACTGCAGACACATGCACCACCTACCCATCACTTGACAAGACCTGAAAATACCTAGTGGTCTGTCAACATGCACACATCACATCTGCTGACAATGGACCTGTACATTTGCCTGGACGTAGGGATGGCCAGTGTTGCATCTGAGAGGCTGGGGCTGAGTACATGCACCAGACATCCTGATCCCCGCAAGTCCTGCATACCTTGGCACAATGGAGTGCATGTTGCACATGACACACTCCTGCTGGATCACCCCTAGGTAGTGTAGTCCCATGGCTCAGCCATGCCTGTGAGATCATACATCACAGTCTCCAGTCACAGGGGGCAGGGCAGCCCTACAACAACTGTCACCACTGTGTCACATTCCCAAGACATGGGGCCTGCAAACTCTGTAGCTGACAACTACACATTACCATCCACAGTAACAACAGCGTCTGGATTCTGATGTGCCCACCCCAGATCCATTGGACGCATGAGAGACATGGGACAGGGCACTCTGAAGCTGAGCAACTCGCACGCTGCTGTGAATGACACCCAGCTGCTGGTACTACCCGGTTGCAGGCACCATTGTGCACGGTCAAGTCATCACATCCATACATGTCACAGAGGTATTGTCTCACATGGGCACATCTCAGATTGCATGCTGACCCCAAACCCATGTACACACCAGTGGGCCTGACAACGGTGCCACAGCACAATGACACAGGGGCAGACACCTGAGGGAACTGTTCACCTGGCACAAAGTGCCAACCGAGACACGGGAGTGGGAGTACAGACTGTAGCATGCCCTGGACTAGCCATGACTGTCCTGCTCCACGTGGAACAGGTGATAGCCATGGACAGTAGGCAGGTGGCTGTGCATATGTGACACACTTGAGGTACATGCTCCAGAGGCCCCAACAGTTTACCCAACCAGCAGCATGGGTGTGTGCCGAATGCCCCAGGCACATGTGGTGAGCCCGAGCTGTCAATTGGCCACATGACAGGAGTACATGCAGATAAATACCAGGACCCTGGCATGTACTGTACAATGGTCCCACCCTTGAAGCACAACACTGAGTCCCCTGAAGCAATGCTGGCCCACATCCCATGCACCTTCACATGTAAGGGCACAGTTCCCACGTGACACTATGCCCAGACAGAAACAGCAACAACTGGCAAACAGATGAGAAGGGGGCAAGTCACCAGAGAGGGACATGGGTCCTGGACTAACTGAACAATGTACTGTTGAGGTGTTAACAGGCCAGAGGGGGCACATAGCATGTCAGACACAGCACACAGTGCAGTCATGTACTCACCCCCTCCTTGCTGCTGTCTGGCCTTCAGCTGCCCATCCAGGTCCGGGAAGACCACCGCCAGGATCCGGAGCATGTGGGGGTCAGGGTCCGGTGTCCGCCCCTCCTGCGTGGAGGCGACAGCTTCAGCTGGATCCGTGCGATCCTCCGGGTCCAGCCCCGAAGGTCCTGCCACCTCTTTTGGCAGTTGCGGATCCTGTGCCTGTAGACCCCCACGGATCTCACCGCCCGGACGATGCTCCTCCAGATATCATGCTTCTTCTGGGCAGCAACCTGTGAGGATGACAAAGTGCAGAGGACATTACTACACTGGCAACATATTAGTGCAACACACAGGCAGTCACACATGTGGGCATCAGCAAGGCTAATGAGGTACACAGGTGGTGCAACTAAGGTTGAGGGACCGGTGTCCAGCACTCACAGCTTTGAGACATTGCCTGGGAAGGGGACCTAGTGACAATACACCTTGCACTGCAACTGTGCAGTACATGTGGGTGCCCCATTTGTGGCAAGAGCAGTAGTCAGTGGGCAACCAAGCCACTGGTGTACACACTAATGCTGCTGCTGGTCAGACCAGTAGCACAATTAGCAAAGCAGTGGACAGCACACTCACCTGCTCCCCTGGTTTCCCATAGAGCTTGGTGTACTGCGGCAGGAGCCCGTCCAGCAGGGCCTGGTTCTCCTCCTCACTGAAGGCTGGGGCCCTCTCCACAGTACGTGCCATCATTGAAGCCAGAGGAAGCAGAGACAGCAGCAGTGATGATCTTGATGTGCTCCAGTAGCATGTGGTGCAGGCAAGTGGGTTCTCTGGGGGCCAGGCAGCCTTATATCTGTGCTGTGGAGGCATGTCTGCCCTGGGGTACAAAGGGATAGGTCCAAAAGCTTGCATCCTATGAATTAGGCCAATCCATGGGATAGCACGACTCGTACACGCCTTCAGCATCATTTAAAACATCACCTCCATGACACACTGGCAATTGCAACAATGTTGTACGACTCCAACTGAATTTCCTGCACACGCCTCGTTCAAATTTCAGATCCGCGTCCATCACCATGACAGCTCATGGACAATGAGGGTGCAGGGCCCGGCAAATGACTGTACTACGCGGATTTTGAATGGCAACACACACCCGTCTCCATCAGATTCAATGGGCAAGACGTGCGCGCGGCTCGGAATCATGCACGACGGACGCGCCACACGCGTCCGTCGCCATTGTAATGTGTGTCCCTGACATGCGCGCGGCTCGGTCATGCACGACGGACGCATCACACGCGTCCGTCGCCATTGTAATGTGTGTCCCTGACATGCGCGCTGCTCGGTCATGCACGACGGACGCGCCACACGCGTCCGTCGCCATTGTAATGTGTGTCCCTGACATGCGCGCGGCTCGGTCATGCACGCACCGACGCGTCACACGCGTCCGTCGCCATTGTAATGTGTGTCCCTGACATGCGCGCGGCTCGGTCATGCACGCACGGACGCGTCACACGCGTCCGTCGCCATTGTAATGTATGTCCCTGACATGCGCACGGCTCGGTCCGAACAAGTTATTTGGGTTTTGGGGACATTGAACGTGTCGGTCAGCCTTGCTGTCAATTCCTGACAGATGCCATCCTCTGTCACTAGCTAGGGACTATGGGGCACACCAATGGCACCACTGCCTGTGCCACAGTGTGTCCCCAGTCATGTATGGCTGCCTCTTATGTGTGTGTCTGGGGGCACAGGATGTGTTTGGTCGTGTGCCACTTGTTGACAAGCACTCCCAGGCTGGACCCGGATGTGGGTGGACACTGTGAGAAGTTGGCCTGGCATATGCTGTCCACTAATTATAGTGGGCACCTTGCACCAGTCCAAATCGACTCTTATGGTAGATAGGTTAAAGACAACCTTATTGAAAGCTATCCTAGTGGTAGCTATGGAGAGCAGCCTTCAGGCTAAGTCTTGAAGGAATGTAAAGCAGCTTGTTTTACCAGTCTATAATCTCTTGAGTGACCAAATGAAAGAGCACCACACCAGGTATATATTCAAAATATATGTATTTATTACTAAACACACCCCTCTAGTCTCTTTATGAGGCTAGAGTTCGAAGTACATAGGTTATAAGATCTTAAATCACAGTAATAGCACAAATACACGTTTGGGCCCTAGGGGCGTACCAAACCATATACCAATAAAGTGGTATGCGAACCACGACTGAACTAGACACTAGGCCTAGAGCCTCTAGAAGTGCTTGGACCACAAGGAACCACCCAAGGTAGTGACACAGGGGACCCACGGGAGACGCGTGCAGTGTAAATACACAACCGCGATACGCCGTTAACTTCTATGGAGAAAGTCGGGATCGGGAAAATAGAGGAAAGGGACACTTAAAAGAGGACTAGGACAAAACCCTTTGAGATCTAGGACTTTGAAGAGTCTCTACCCACGGGAGCACCGGAGTACTCGTGTTACCTCACCCAGGGAAGCCGGGTGCATAGGTGCCTTTCGGGGTCGGGTTTCGTCGTCGTTTCGTATGGCGATCTGCTGCAAAGTGCTGCTGGCGACCAGGAGAAAAGTGTCCGGGTGGATCCAAGAGTGGATCGGAGTTCTGAAGAACCTGAAAGCAGAGGGGACAGAGTCTGGGTCACTAGCCAGTGACCAGGAAGGCGATGGACAGATGCCCACCGATGTCGAGTGCTTCAGGTGCGGTGACGGTCGTCTTGACTCTTCAGCCACGAGGTCCGGGAGGCGTTGTCGGCGACCAGGAGCAGGATTCGGGCTGGTGCTCGATGTCTGTCGAGTGCTGAGGTGTCGGCGACCGGATTGGACCCAACAAGCCTTGGCAACGGCAAGTCTCGAGTAAGATGTAGATCGTCGATGATGCAGACCAGCAAGGTCTGGGGAACTCACCCAGCGAGGGTAAGTGAGGGCAGGCCTGGAGCAACCAGGATGCCAAGTAAAGAAAAGATTGGCCTTCGTTAAGGGCTACTAGCCAACGGGCTAGCGACCGCGAAGGAGCCTCGTGACGCCGCACGTGGAGCTGGCTTACAGGACACTCGTGGAGTGGGGGCCAGTGATCTTCGGTGCAGGTGGTGCTGGAGGCTAGGGCTACTCGGAGCCCAAAGCACGACTTCTTGGGAGACCCAGAAGATGGTGCACTTGCAAGTGTGCTCGGTGTCCAGGGGTCACGGTCTCAAGTCACCCACAATAGCCACGGGCCTCAGCTTTGCTGGGGACTCAGGGTAGCCTCGGGGAAGTCTGAGAATCCACCTCTGGTGATGCGATGACTTCGGCGTCCGACGGGAGCTTCAGTAATGCGAACCGGACAGATGCTTCTTTGGTGCCTGCCAAGCAGGGGAGTCACTCCTTGACCCCAAGGGAGATTCTTCAGTCCTCTAATCTTGTCGTAGAGCGTCGAAGGTCCAGGATTCTGTGTCAGAGTTTCGTCCAGGTATAATCTAAAGTCCTAAGGACTGGGTTCCTACCTTTATTCTAAAAATAGGGGATGGACTACTCTGTGGCCCCACCTATGGGTGGGTCAGGGCAGAGGGGTGGCTACACCCCTTTCCCTTTGTCCAGTTCGCGCCAAAGCAGGGGCTGCGAGCCCCTGATCCGGTTTGAACTGGGGTATGCACAGGGACACCAAATGTGCCCCCAGTGCAGGACTTCAAAGCACCCGAAAGTGCTCCCGCCCAGCCCCAATACACATTGTCCTGTCTGGGGAGGTGGTCACACCTCCCTGGGACAGGAAACCTATTGTCCAGGCCTCCCCTGCCGGAGTTTCGTCCAGCAGCAGGAGGCCAGACTCGTGTCTGTGGCAGCAGCATCCATTTTGTGATGCCAGGGCTCTGGAAAGAAGTTACCGGACTCGTCAGAGTTAACATGCCTTTCCCTCTAGAAGGGTGGAATGCTACCCCCGCCGCCAGGATTGGCGGGGGGTAGTATTCCAAGATGTTTGACACCAAACACGACATGTTTAGGTGCAGCCATTCCAAAGTTAGCATTTTACCGCGAGGATATAATGCGCTTAAGAGTATATGGTCAGGCTGCACTACAAACAGCATCAGAGATGGTCTCCGAACGCTGCAGAGGGGCCCTGCTCATGCAGGGGCACCCTCTCACATAGGAACCATGCACTCTGCCTTTAGGATTGATAAGGCCTGCCTTAGGAGTGACTTATAGGTTTATATGTGTGTATGCTTTTAGTGATATAGGTAACCTATACCACAGTAAGGGGTGCATGCACCACCTTACCCAGGCTGCAGTAGCAGACCTGTGGTGTCAGTTTGGATGGCCTTCCAGGGGTGGCATAATATATGCTGCAGCCCCTGGCAGGCCTCTGAGGTACCTATGCCCTTGGTACATAGTATACCATATACTAGGGACTTATAAGGGCACTCCAGATCCCAATCAGTGATGTGCCTAAGGCACATGGAGACCCTTTTAAAGAGGAAACAGCTAGGCTGGGGTTCTGAATAGCAGGGCCCCAGCCAGACTAATGTCGAAAACCAGTGAAGCATCAGCAAAAAGTGGGGGTACCCATGTGAAGCAGATCCTACTCTCCTACACAACCCCCCAAACGTAGGGACATTAAACTAACCTTGCCCAGTTAAGTCTTCATGTTCTAAGTGGAAATACCTAGAGAGTCCATCTGCATTCGCATGGTTACTCCCAGGCCTATGTTCCACTGTAAAGTCCATCCCCTGTAGGGAAATGGACCACCTAAGCAGTTTGGGGTTTTCACCCTTCATTTGTTTTAGCCATAAGAGGGGCTTATGGTCTGTCTGAACCAGGAAGTGTGTACCAAACAAGTATGGCCTCAACTTCTTCAGAGCCCAGACCACAGCAAAGGCCTCCCTCTCTATGGCTGACCAACGTTTCTCTCTAGGGGTCAGCCTTCTGCTAATAAAAGCTACTGGCTGATCCTGACCTTCTTCATTCAATTGTGACAGTACAGCCCCTACCCCCAATTCAGATGCATCTGTTTGAACAATGAACTTCTTGGAGTAATCAGGACTCTGCAGAATTGGAGCAGTGCACATGGCCTGCTTGAGGTCATCAAATGCCTTTTGACAGCTAACTGTCCACTGAACCTTTTTGGGCATTTTCTTAGAAGTTAAGTCATTCAAGGGTGTCACTATTGATCCATACCCCTTGACAAATCTCCTATAGTACCCAGTCAGGCCTAAGAAGGCTCTCACCTGAGTCTGGGTAGTGGGAGCAGTCCAGTCCATGATGGTCTGGATCTTGCTCTGCAAAGGTTGAACCTGGCCTCCACCCACAAGGTGGCCCAGGTACACAACCTGACTCTGCCCTATCTGGCACTTAGTGGCCTTGATAGTCAGGCCTGCCTTTTGCAGGGCCTGTAAAACATTCCTGAGGTGGACCAGGTGATCCTCCCAGGTGGAGCTAAAGACAGCAATATCATCTAGATAAGCTGCACTATAGGCTTCCAGTCCTGTGAGAACTGTGTTCACCAACCTCTGGAAAGTGGCAGGTGCATTTTTCAGACCAAAGGGCATTACCACAAATTGATAATGCCCACTAGGGGTTGAAAATGCTGTTTTGGGCTTTGCAGTATCAGCTAGTCTGATCTGCCAGTAGCCAGCTGTTAGGTCAAATGTGCTGAGATATTTGGCAGAGGCCAAAGTATCTATGAGCTCATCTGCCCTGGGTATGGGATGGGCATCAGTCCTAGTGACTGCATTGAGACCCCTGTAGTCTACACAAAACCTCATCTCTCTTTTCCCACCACTGGTGTGAGGTTTCGGTACCAGGACTACTGGACTAGCCCAAGGGCTATCTGAGGGTTCAATTACTCCCAACTCCAACATTTTCTGGACTTCAGTCCTGATACAGTCCCTGACATGGTCAGGTTGCCTATAAATCTTGTTTTTAATAGGCAGACTGTCCCCAGTGTCCACTTCATGAGTGCACCAGGTGGTCTGACTGGGTGTCAGTGAAAACATATGTCTAAACTGATTGAGGACTTGCCTGCAATCAGTTTGTTGCTGGGTAGTGAGGCTGCCTGCCAAGGCTACACCATCAACTGACCCATCGTCAGGGTTCTGTGAGAGCAGGTCAGGGAGTGGGTCACTCTCTTCCTCCTGCCCTTCATCAGTAGCCATGAGCAAGCCCATGTCTGCCCTGTCCACATATGGCTTTAGTCTGTTGACATGGAGAACCCTTTGGGGACTCCTGGGTGTTCCCAGGTCCACTAAGTAAGTGACCTCACCCTTCTGCTCAACAATAGTGTGGGGTCCACTCCATTTGTCTTGGAGAGCTGCTGGGGCCACTGGCTCCAACACCCACACCTTCTGTCCTGGCTGGTACACAGTCAGAACAGCCTTTTGGTCATGCCAGGCCTTCTGAAGTTCCTGGCTAGCCTCAAGGTTTTTGGTTGCCTTTTTCATGTACTCAGCCATCCTGGAGCGGAGACCAAGTACATAGTCCACTATATCTTGCTTTGGGGGCTTGAGAGGTAACTCCCATCCTTCCTTCACCAAGCACAGTGGACCCCTCACAGGGTGGCCAAACAGAAGTTCAAAAGGGCTGTAACCAACCCCCTTCTGAGGCACCTCCCTATATGCGAATAAAAGGCAGGGCAAGAGTATGTCCCATCTACGCCTAAGCTTTTCTGGGAGCCCTTTAATCATGCCCTTCAAGGTTTTGTTGAATCTCTCAACTAAACCATTGCATTGTGGGTGATAGGGTGTGGTGAACTTATAAGTCACTCCACACTCCTTCCACATTGCTTTTAAGTACCCAGACATGAAGTTAGCACCCCTGTCTGATACTACCTCCTTAGGAAAGCCCACTCTTGAGAAGATTCCCAGGAGGGCCCTTGCCACCACAGGTGCTGTAGTGGTCCTGAGGGGAATAGCTTCTGGGTACCTGGTGGCATGATCCACTACCACCAGGATAAACCTGTGCCCAGAGGCTGTTTGGGGATCCATGGGACCAACAATGTCAATCCCTACCCTCTCAAAGGGCACCCCCACCACAGGTAGTGGTATCAGGGGGCCTTTGTAGTGCCACCTGCTTTGCCACTGGCTTGGCAGGTTACACAGGAGCGACAAAACTCCTTACTGTCTTCAGACATGTGGGGCCAGTGAAAGTGAGGGACAATTCTGTCCCAAGTCTTGTTCTGGCCCAGGTGTCCTGCTAAGGGAATATCATGGGCTAGGGTCAATAGGAAGCCCCTGAACTTCAAAGGTATTACCAACCTCCTGGTAGCACCAGGCTTGGGGTCTCTACTCTCTGAGTACAGGAGTCCATCATCCCAATACACTGTATGGGGACCACTAGCTTTCCCAGCAGCCTCAGCAGCAGCTTGCTGTCTGAGGGGTTCAAGGGAGGGGCAGCTCTGCTGCTCCTGGCTCAGATCTGCCCTAGAAGGTCCCCCTGTCCCCAAGAACTCAACCTGGTCAGGTTCAAGTTCCTCTGGGACAGTTCCTTCTTCAGGGCTGAGATCATCCCCCTCAAGGGACTGATCTTCCTCCTGAGCCAAGGGGAAGGCACTGCCTTAACCCTACTACTCCTCCTCTTGGAAGGCACTTGGTCCATTCTTCCAGAATCCAAGGCCTGTTCAGTGCTAGACATTTTGGCTTGTGACCTGGTCACAGCAAACACATCTGCAGGGATCCCCAGCATTTCTGCATGGGTCCTGAGCTCCACTTCTGCCCAAGCAGAAGTCTCTAAGTCATTGCCAAGCAAGCATTCGACTGGTAGGTTTGCACTTACCACAACCTTCTTAAGGCCAGTTACCCCTCCCCAGGAGAAGTTAACAACTGCCAGAGTATGGTCTGTTCTGACATTGCTAGCATTGGTCACTTGGTACATTTCACCAAGCATAACTTGCCCAGGTAGCACAAGGTCTTGTGTCACCATTGTGACACTTGCCCCTGTGTCCCTAAATGCCAAAGCCTCTCGTCCATTGATTAAAGGCTGTTGTCTGTACTTGCCCAGATTACTGGGACTCATAGAGGAGGGCACATCCATGCCTCCATCACAGACTAACACAGCCTGAGTCAGTTCTCTAACTAGGTCAGAGCCCAACTCAGTTCCCAGGGTGAACCCTACTAAACCCTTTGCTGGAGCACTTCCACCAACTGTACTAGGGGGAACAGGTGCCTTAGGGGCATTGGTGGGTGCTGGACTGGAGTCTTTGGACTTGGTGCAATCACTGGTCCAGTGGGTCTTTTGCTTACAGACCTTGCACCATGGTTTTCTTTGGCCTTTACCCTTGGTAGACTGGGAATCCCCACCAGAAGAAGATTTTTGGGGGCCTGATGAAGACTTTTGATCTTTACCCTTCTCCCCACCCTTGTCAGAGTTCTTAGCATCTTGCTTCTTGGTTTCCCCACCTTGGTTCTGTACCTTCTGCTTCACCCTGGTTCTGACCCATTTGTCTGCCTTCTTTCCCAATTCTTGGGGAGAGGTCAGATCAGAGTCAACCAGGTATTGATGCAACAGCTGATTTTGACAGTTATTAAGAATCTGCTCCCTCATTATCAGATTATACAATCCTGAGAAGTCACACACCTTACTGCCCATCAACCAGCCTTCCAGAGCCTTGGCAGAACAATCCACATAGTCTACCCAGTCTTGAGTCTGTGCTTTTTGGGTGTCTCTGAACTTCAACCTGTACTGTTCAGTGGTTAGGCCAAACCCATCAATAAGAGCACTCTTCAAGACCTTGTAATTGTCAGCATCCTCCTCTCTAACAGTGAGGAGCTTGTCTCTACCTTTGTCAGCAAAGGAGAGCCACAAGATTGCTGCCCACTGCTCCTGAGGGACCTTCTGTACTTTACAGGCCCTCTCTAAAGCAGTTATCCATTTGTGGATATCATCCCCACTCTGGTAGGGAGGGACAATCTTGCTCAGGTTCCTATGGTCATAGGACCTTTCCCTATCTCTAGGGACATGGCTGCCACCATGGGACTCTAGTCCCAACTTTCTTCTCTCTCTAAGGAGATCTAGGGATTCTCTATCTAAAGCCAATTGCTTCTTCCTGATCTCTAGTTGAGTTTCCTCATACTGGACCAGTCTCTTTCTTCTCTCATGAGAGGATTCCCTCCTGTGAGAAGAAACAGAGCTCCCTATGGAGGTGCCAGAGTGGTTAGACTCCTGAGAAGGAGACCTAGACTTTCTGAGCACACTCATAATCCTTCCTGGGGGGACAAAGGTGTGGTTCTCTAGATCCTCATCTTCATCTTCCCCAGAAGGGATTGGGTTTTCCAGGTCAGGGTCATTGTCACCCTCCTGGTCAGTTTCAGAGGGGGGCTGGGGGTAGTGGTACCCCTGGCCCCTTCCTCATCTGCTGGCCCACCCTCTGCTCCTACCCCTTCAGTCTCTGAGGACTTACTAAGATCATAAGCCACCAACAACTCCTTGAGGTGTTGGGTGGTGGGACTTTGGCCTGTCCTTAATTTCCTCACGTTACATAAAGCTCTCAATTCCAAGAATTGGAGTGTATCATACTTGGAGGGTGGAAGCTCAATGGCTTCCTGCAAGGAATCTTTGGATCCTGCTTTTAAAGACATTACTAGTGTGGTGTGGTGTATGCACTACCTACTCTAGTGTGGCCTACTAAACTCTCTTGAGTTGTAGAAAGGGTTGTGCTATCCCTTAACACACAACTCTAAGTTCAGTAGAACTTACTGTTATTCTAAGCTTAAATTATATGTACCTTAGGTACCTTTAGTGGTTTTCAGTTGATCAATTCAATTGAGATTATCTGGTAAAACAATAGCAAGCTGGAATCCCACACGCTGCACACCAATGTGAGAAGTTGGCCTGGCATATGCTGTCCACTAATTATAGTGGGCACCTTGCACCAGTCCAAATCGACTCTTATGGTAGATAGGTTAAAGACAACCTTATTGAAAGCTATCCTAGTGGTAGCTATGGAGAGCAGCCTTCAGGCTAAGTCTTGAAGGAATGTAAAGCAGCTTGTTTTACCAGTCTATAATCTCTTGAGTGACCAAATGAAAGAGCACCACACCAGGTATATATTCAAAATATATGTATTTATTACTAAACACACCCCTCTAGTCTCTTTATGAGGCTAGAGTTCGAAGTACATAGGTTATAAGATCTTAAATCACAGTAATAGCACAAATACACGTTTGGGCCCTAGGGGCGTACCAAACCATATACCAATAAAGTGGTATGCGAACCACGACTGAACTAGACACTAGGCCTAGAGCCTCTAGAAGTGCTTGGACCACAAGGAACCACCCAAGGTAGTGACACAGGGGACCCACGGGAGACGCGTGCAGTGTAAATACACAACCGCGATACGCCGTTAACTTCTATGGAGAAAGTCGGGATCGGGAAAATAGAGGAAAGGGACACTTAAAAGAGGACTAGGACAAAACCCTTTGAGATCTAGGACTTTGAAGAGTCTCTACCCACGGGAGCACCGGAGTACTCGTGTTACCTCACCCAGGGAAGCCGGGTGCATAGGTGCCTTTCGGGGTCGGGTTTCGTCGTCGTTTCGTATGGCGATCTGCTGCAAAGTGCTGCTGGCGACCAGGAGAAAAGTGTCCGGGTGGATCCAAGAGTGGATCGGAGTTCTGAAGAACCTGAAAGCAGAGGGGACAGAGTCTGGGTCACTAGCCAGTGACCAGGAAGGCGATGGACAGATGCCCACCGATGTCGAGTGCTTCAGGTGCGGTGACGGTCGTCTTGACTCTTCAGCCACGAGGTCCGGGAGGCGTTGTCGGCGACCAGGAGCAGGATTCGGGCTGGTGCTCGATGTCTGTCGAGTGCTGAGGTGTCGGCGACCGGATTGGACCCAACAAGCCTTGGCAACGGCAAGTCTTGAGTAAGATGTAGATCGTCGATGATGCAGACCAGCAAGGTCTGGGGAACTCACCCAGCGAGGGTAAGTGAGGGCAGGCCTGGAGCAACCAGGATGCCAAGTAAAGAAAAGATTGGCCTTCGTTAAGGGCTACTAGCCAACGGGCTAGCGACCGCGAAGGAGCCTCGTGACGCCGCACGTGGAGCTGGCTTACAGGACACTCGTGGAGTGGGGGCCAGTGATCTTCGGTGCAGGTGGTGCTGGAGGCTAGGGCTACTCGGAGCCCAAAGCACGACTTCTTGGGAGACCCAGAAGATGGTGCACTTGCAAGTGTGCTCGGTGTCCAGGGGTCACGGTCTCAAGTCACCCACGATAGCCACGGGCCTCAGCTTTGCTGGGGACTCAGGGTAGCCTCGGGGAAGTCTGAGAATCCACCTCTGGTGATGCGATGACTTCGGCGTCCGACGGGAGCTTCAGTAATGCGAACCGGACAGATGCTTCTTTGGTGCCTGCCAAGCAGGGAGTCACTCCTTGACCCCAAGGGAGATTCTTCAGTCCTCTAATCTTGTCGTAGAGCGTCGAAGGTCCAGGATTCTGTGTCAGAGTTTCGTCCAGGTATAATCTAAAGTCCTAAGGACTGGGTTCCTACCTTTATTCTAAAAATAGGGGATGGACTACTCTGTGGCCCCACCTATGGGTGGGTCAGGGCAGAGGGGTGGCTACACCCCTTTCCCTTTGTCCAGTTCGCGCCAAAGCAGGGGCTGCGAGCCCCTGATCCGGTTTGAACTGGGGTATGCACAGGGACACCAAATGTGCCCCCAGTGCAGGACTTCAAAGCACCCGAAAGTGCTCCCGCCCAGCCCCAATACACATTGTCCTGTCTGGGGAGGTGGTCACACCTCCCTGGGACAGGAAACCTATTGTCCAGGCCTCCCCTGCCGGAGTTTCGTCCAGCAGCAGGAGGCCAGACTCGTGTCTGTGGCAGCAGCATCCATTTTGTGATGCCAGGGCTCTGGAAAGAAGTTACCGGACTCGTCAGAGTTAACATGCCATTCCCTCTAGAAGGGTGGAATGCTACCCCCGCCGCCAGGATTGGCGGGGGTGTAGTATTCCAAGATGTTTGACACCAAACACGACATGTTTAGGTGCAGCCATTCCAAAGTTAGCATTTTACCGCGAGGATATAATGCGCTTAAGAGTATATGGTCAGGCTGCACTACAAACAGCATCAGAGATGGTCTCCGAACGCTGCAGAGGGGCCCTGCTCATGCAGGGGCACCCTCTCACATAGGAACCATGCACTCTGCCTTTTAGGATTGATAAGGCCTGCCTTAGGAGTGACTTATAGGTTTATATGTGTGTATGCTTTTAGTGATATAGGTAACCTATACCACAGTAAGGGGTGCATGCACCACCTTACCCAGGCTGCAGTAGCAGACCTGTGGTGTCAGTTTGGATGGCCTTCCAGGGGTGGCATAATATATGCTGCAGCCCCTGGCAGGCCTCTGAGGTACCTATGCCCTTGGTACATAGTATACCATATACTAGGGACTTATAAGGGCACTCCAGATCCCAATCAGTGATGTGCCTAAGGCACATGGAGACCCTTTTAAAGAGGAAACAGCTAGGCTGGGGTTCTGAATAGCAGGGCCCCAGCCAGACTAATGTCGAAAACCAGTGAAGCATCAGCAAAAAGTGGGGGTACCCATGTGAAGCAGATCCTACTCTCCTACACACACATACATGTGTGGTGTGCCCATTGCCACAGGGGGGTGCAGCAATGCAGTACAGGACATTGGCAATGGACACAGTCCCAGCCAGGATGTGCGTGTGTGTCGTGTCACATGTACCCTTTCTCATCAGTGTTAGTAGCTTCAACGCAGGGTGAACCAGTGTCGACATTGTGATGTCCATACACTATCTGTGTGCATGTGGTGTGATCCAATGTGAGCTAATCCACACATCACATTGGTTTGTACATGCACAGTGTTGTTGTGTGGGGGTGGCACAGACACCTGCATATGTCCACTTGTGGCGACAGGGCACATGGACTGTGGCTAACATGCTTGTTGTGTGTAATGTCAACGATACGTCACATCATGCCTGTGTAACTGTCAGTCAGGGAGCTGTGATGTGGAGAAAATATCAGTCCTCACTAGTCACTGTGGGCTTTGTGTGGTAGGTGGCAACAGGGCAGATGTACTGTGCTAGGGCCCATTGCTTTGTCATGGCACAACAGGGGCCCTGTCATGTGCACATCTTGGGCTTCAATGTGCATTGATGCCATGTATGGGACATTAGTGTCTGTAACCTGTGGCAACCACCTCAGCTCATTGTGTTATGTGTTTGTTTATGATGGGCTGTGTTGCTGTGGCTTTGTGACATTGCTGGAGGGTGTGCCTTCATCCTTTGTTTCTGTCTGTACTGCAGGGCCCCAAATGTACCTAGGCCATTCCCGGACCTGGCAACGATGGTGGAACGTGAGTCCATCAGAAAGTACCGTTTCACCAGGGCAGTGATTGAGGAGTTGGCAGGGCAGTTGGGCCCACACCTGCAACCTGGCCGGCCATACCCGACGGCACTGACCCCCAAGGTGAAGGTGATGGCAGCCCTTCATTTCTTTGCGACGGGTACCTTCCAGTACACTGTGTCTTCTGGTGGAGGGATGTCGCAGACAATGTTCAGTCGGGTGCTTCGGGATGTGTTGGAGGCCATGTTACATTTCCTGGACCTGTACATCTATTTCCCCACACCCCAACAACTTGCAGACATAAAGGGTGACTGGGGAGGATGCCAAATGTCATAGGCTCCATTGACGGGACACATGTGGCTTTGGTGCCACCACAGGCACATGAGCTGCCATACAGGAACCGCAAGCATTTCCACTCCATCAATGCTCTGGTGGTTTGTTTGGCGGACATGACAATCTCCCATGTGTGTGCCCGTTTCCCTGGGTCTGCGCATGATGCCTATGTGATGAGGAGTAGTTGTGTCCCTAGACTGATGTCACGGATGCAGAATCTACGTTTCTGGCTTGTTGGTGTGTACTGACTTTTCCTCATTGTGTGTGCCTGCCAATTGTGTGCTACCTGTGTTTCTCCAACTCCTCTAATGTGCATGTGTTTGTATGTAGGTGACTCTGGATATCCCAACATGCCATGGTTGCTGACACCCCTGAGGAACCCTGTGACCCCAGCCGAGATGCGCTACAACCAGGCACATGGTCGTACCAGGAGGGTGATAGAGCGGACATTTGGACTCCTGAAGAGCCGCTTCAGGTGTTTAGACAAGACAGGAGGTGCCCTCCCGTATGCCCCTGCTAAGGTGTGCCGGATCATCATCGTAGCATGCATGCTGCACAATCTGGCAGTGCGAAGGGAGTTGCCCCTCATCCAGGATGACAATGACCAACACCCGCCACCTGTGGAGGATCCTGGCCTGGGCCAGGATGCCAGTAGCGATGATGAGGCTGCGGAGGATGTCCGCACACAGCTCATCAACAACTTCTTCTCCTGAATGTGAGTATACAGTGATGTGTTGTAAATGTGTTGTGTGTGCATGTTTTGTGTGTGTGGTGCACCTTGCGTGTGGCTGTGTGCTACTTGTGTGGATGCCTGCAGTGATGTGTCCATCCAGTTTACCTGTACTCCCCACCAGTTGTGTGATGTTTAGTATTTTGGGGTGGTGTAGTCTGTGATTTGTGTTTGCCATGTGTGTTGCAGTTGTATGGCGTCATGCAGTGTTAACAATTGTGTTTCTGTCTGTCCTTCACAGGGTACTGTGGCTGTTGTTTGGTGTGCAGAGACCCCTGATGCCCATGCTCCACTGCCAGGATGGAGTCGTTAGTGTCCCGACGAGTGATGTGCCAGGCACCCCAGGACTTCCGTAGTTATCCACTTGGTGACCGTGTTCCCACTGTCAGGTGTTGCTAGCTTGCATGTGTGTAATAAGGGACATGTGGCAATTGCCTGACAATAAACTGTGCTGCACCTTCTGATGTGTCTTGCTTGTGCCTACACATCAGACTGACATTGACGTACTGCACTTGTGGGCCTGTCACCACTGACTCAGGTTGGCTGTGTAGTTTGTGCATACCACAGGCTTGCTTGTCAACATTGATGTTGGCAATGAATTGGTTGGACGTGGTGGGCATGTGTAAAGTAGACCTGGTGGTGTGTCTCCCACATATGTGGCACATTGGCCTGACTGACATGACAGTGTACTCATCACAGTACAGGTTTGCATGCACAGTGTTCTTCAGCACATCCAGATCTACATGCCACTGGCAACCTCTCAATCACCACAGAGTCACGTCTTGTGTTTAGGTGAATTTATTAGCACATAAGTGGGGATGGTGCTCAGGATTGGGAGTGTTGTCCGTTGGCTTTAGAATCCAAAGTTCACAGATAACAAGTTAGGAGTGTTGGTAGATGAAATGTCTAGAGTACAGTCCACAGTCATTAAGCACATTGTTCCAACTCAGACCCTCCATGTCATGTGGGGAGTACGATGTCGTACAACAAGGTGAACGGTTTGCACACAAAGGTCACTGTCCAGAACAGGTGTTGGTTTCCTGGGGGATGTGCATGGGCATCTTCGTCTCACTTGTTCCTCACCGGACGACCCTCTTCTTCTTCTCAGGGGAGTCTCACCTGCAGGCTGCTGCCGTGCATGGGGGCTTCCACCAGACCCCCTCACTCCCTGTGGCAGTGGCAGATGTTGTTGCCCGAGATGTAGTCGTCGCACAGGGAGGTGGGCTCAAGTTGGTGCTGATCTGGCGGAGGCAGGTCAACATTTCCCGGTGCACCACTGCTATATCTTCCATGGTATCCCACTTGGACTCCATATTTGACAGGTGTGTTTCAACACGGGACATGTGGGAGTCCAAGCGGGCATGGTGGGCAGCCTGCTGTTCTTTGATGTCCGTGAGGATCCCCACTACCTGGCTGAACCCTCCGGTGCTTTCCTGGTACGCATCCATGATGCGTTCCAGGTGGGTGTCATCCTGCAGACCCGCACCCTCAGTGGAGCCTCTACTCGGCCTCCCACCCTCCCACCACCCCTCGCCACACGGCCAGCACCTGTGGTGTTCCGCACAGGTGTCACAGGGGGACCTTGGATGTTGTTGCTGTTGTCAGGTGCCCTGGTGCCCTGTGACTCTGTGCCGCCTGATGGTTCGGTGGGTCTGTCCGTGTTGGCAGGGGTGGCTTGCGGTGTATCAGCAGTTGCAGGAGTGGTTTCAAGGGGGGCAGGTGAATGTTGCCGAGGGGCTGCATGAGGGCCGAGACCGGAGGGGCCAGCTTGGGTGTCGTCCGACGAGGTGTGAGACTGTGCGCCACCGGAGCCAGGTGGGTCCACCGGAGCCTGGGACTGGGACTCTTCCTCGTCTGTGGTTGAGTCCACATCTGCCCCTGTGTTTGGAAGGAAGACACAATGTTAGTGATGTATTCATGGACATCAATGGTTCATACACATGACATTGGCCACTGTGGTTGGTGTTGCATGCCTGTCCATTGCATCATCCTACTTTGTCACTGCGGGAGATTTCTATTGGTGTGGTGCATTCACCTGACACCCTGAGGCACTTTGGTTGTCAAGTCTAGCTGTCTGCCTGCCTGGCATCTTAATTGCACGCTGGATTGTACTGTGCCATTCCTGCACTGGTGCTGACACATGCCTGACACAGGTGTTTCATCCCTGTCAACATTTGTGCTTTGACGCTGGCATCCTTGCAAAGGCACCTAGTTTGGGATCTCTGTTTGGGGCATGTGTGATGCCAGTTTGTGTCAGTCAATGTGCATCACATTAGTGTGTCTGCACAACCTGGTCACAGTCCAGCATGCCCGGGTTGTCCTGATGTTCTCTTCTGTGTTGTCTGTGTCCCCAGTCCACATCCCATTTCACACAGTCAGTGGTGTAGTGGTGGTTGTACACAAGTGGCAACAGTCCCTGTACGTCACACAGCAGTAGCCAGTATGGTGGGTTTTGGGTGTTGTTTGCATGAAGTGTGGGTAAATGCCTTCTCCCAGGTGAGTTGTGTGGAGTTTGTGTTGAGGGGTGTGTGACAGCACATGGTGGTGGGCATGGTCAGAGCTGGCAGTGCTTCTCCCTCCATGGCCAGATGGGCCACTATTGTGTATGCTTTCCCTTGCAGGGAGTGGCAGTTGACTTTCAGGATGTCAGGCATCAGGGTCCTGCATTTGGTATGTGCACATAGCCCATCTTGGCCTTGTGCTCCCCACAGCAGGACCCAGTGTCAGCCATCTTGAGGGTACATTTCCACTGCCTGTGAGGTGCGCATGGTTAGAAGTGGTGTTGTTGGTCCATTTGTGAGGGGGCTATTGGCTGTGACTACAACTCCCATCATGCTTTTGGCTACACTGACTTCCCCAACATCCCCGAGCTTCCTTCCTGTGGGTCAGGTTCCCTGTGAGGTGGTGTGACAGTGGTGGCAGACTGTGTGGCAGTGTCTGTTGGGGTTTTGTGGCACTGAGTTGCCCTGATGTTTGCTAGGTTTGTACACGTGATGACATAATTCAATGTTGGTATGAGATAGCAGGTGTTGTGTTGCTGTGCCAGGCATATGGCTGTAGGGATGACTTTGTTTGTGTTACTGTGGCTTTGTTGACGGAAGTTGTTTTGCCTGTCCCCTTGACGGTGACATGTGTACATGGCCCCACAATCTTGAGTCTCTTATTTGTGTACTCACCAGGCTCTGGGATGTCAGTCAGACCATGTATGCTCTCCGGTGGTAAGATGGCCTGCACCTTCTCCTCCCAGGACCGGAAGTAAACGGGTTTGGCAGGGGGCCGCTGCCGGTGTGCTTGCTGAGCTTATGGTCCTTCTCCAGCAGCTTCTTGACCCTCCTGCGCACGTCATACCACCTGTTCTGGCAGTCGTCCTTTGTGCGCAAACAAGGTGCTTGTGCGTTCACCTTGTTGACGATTCTCTCCCACATCTTGGCCTTCTGGGACATGGGGGTCTTCTGTACCAATGTGCCAAACAAATGTGGCTCTACTCTGATGATTTCATCTACCAGCACTGTCAACTCACTATCTGTGAACTTTGGATTCTTCTTGGGGGCATGGTGGTGGTGGTGGTGTCGAGGGTGGTGGGTTGGTGGTGGTGGTGGTGGTTGTGGTGAGGGGGGTGGATGTGGGAGTTGGGGTAGTGGTGTTGGGGTGGGGGTGGTGGGGGTGGTAGTGGTGAGGGGGTGGATTGGGGAGTTGTGGTAGTGGTGTTGGGGGGTGGGGGTGGTGGTGGTGGTGGTGGTGGTAGTAGTGGTGAGTGGGGTGGATGGGGGTTGGGGTACTGGTGTTGGGGGTGGTGGTGGTGGTGGTGGTAGTGGTAGTGGTGAGGGGGGTGGATGGGGGAGTTGTGGTTGTGGGGGGTTGGTGATGGTGAGGGGTGAGTGGATGGGGGTTTGGGGTAGTGGGGGTGGTGTTGGTGGTGAGGGTGGGGTGGATGGGGGGTTTGGGGTCGTGGTGGGGTGGTGGTGGTGGTGATTGGTGTGTGTGTGTGTGAGGGTGCAAGTGAGGTTTGTGGGTGTGTGTGTGTGAATGCTGTTGGTGAGATGGCAATGGTGTGTGTCAGCAGAGTTGTGTGTGTGGAGGTTCTCAGGAAATGGCAATGGCTCATGGGAGTGATTGGTGGCCTTTAAATATGTTGAGTTGTGGGTGTGTCTCTCTTAATTGATTTTTTTGTTTTTAAATATTTTCGTTGTCAGTGCTTGTTTGGTCCTTTTTTTGTGTTTGGTCAGCTGTTGTTTGTGTGTGTGTACGAGATGTTCTTCTGACCGTGCCGGACGCTGCTGGTGAGTCGTACAGGCTTCTCCGAGCCTTTCACGCTGTTGTTATGCTGTGTTGTGTATGTCGTGTGCGACTCGGTCAATGGGCGTTCGACTCGGTCGTGGGCGTTCGCTTCGCTCGCGGAGTTCGAGTCGGTCGCGGGCGGAGTCCGTTGGTTTGAGTGTTTGTATCGTGTGTGTGTCGGTCGTGCGGCTTGTGCTCCATGCGAGTCGTTCTTGTTTCCCACGTATGGCATCGTACTTTGCAACTCGTACGTCACGGGTACGTGTCGCTCGGCTCCGTTCCGGGAACGTGTCGGACGGTACTGCTCTAGGGCTTTTTCCGGCCGGAGGCTATTTTTCCGTACGGCTCCGTCGTCCGGTTCATATTCGGGTGAGTCGGTTGGGATTCACAGGCTTTCCATCGTACTGCGCGGGTCGTACGGCGGCGAGACGTGTCGGTCGGTACTTTATCCCGGGACGTGTCGGTCGGTTCACTTTACAAACGGAATCGGAATCGACCCCTCAGTGGTGAAGTTGGATTTTTAATAACTATCATGCAAAAAGTACTTTTAGAAAGTGACATTTTCCCTGTCTAAAGCCACTGGAGGCTAATTTGCATTAGTCTCCAGGTACAGCCCTCTGAGTGTCTACAACTGAATGAGTTGTGAAAACTGCTCCCACAACAGGAGACAAAGGTTTGGGTGTGGGGTAGTGGTGTTTCTGTTCCTCTTCCACTTGCAGAATTTCCATTTGTGCAGTGACCAGGAACTAAATTAACTTCAAATGGGCCTCCTCTGTCAAAGGTAGATATCAGATAACACCTGCACAGATGCCTTCTTTGTACCCCCTGTCAGACTGGTTCCAGTAATGGTTGGTAGGGGTCAACCCCCAAAACAGGTTTAAAGGATCTATAGAGGAGGAGTTGCTCACTTTCCTGGCTACATCCCTGGGTGGGCAGACAGGCTCTACACAAAGGGAGAAGGATTTCACCATCTTGGATTTAGGCAGAGAGAGTCAGAAGGTAAAACATTTGACCTGGTCAAACCTGGTTTCTACCCGACTGGCACGCCATCACAGTTGGTCTTAAATTGCGCCTAGGTCCCGTTCTACCATGACCAGTTGGCCGCAGTTGGCACCTAATGCTTTTTGATGCCAAATTTAAATTTGAACTTTAAAAAATCATATCCCCCATACCCCTTTTTGGATTTTTGCAATTTTTATGGAACACACCACAATTCCTGAAATTAGTATGGTACCATCAACAAATGAATTCTAATGTAACTAAAGTCTGTTATCACCCTTTATAGTTCTCCTTTTGGTAACCCTGAAAATCTTCGATTCACTACAATGCATTTCAATGGGGTACTATCATTTATATTGGTCCCAAGATGGCTGCCAGCAATTCCAGGATGAAGTGCTGACAGCCAATCAGATCTCACGATGACATGTGTGGTTAGGCTCCGCCCAGATATATATGTGTTTTCTTTTTCAAATTTCTCAGGAACTACTGAACGGATTTACACCATTTAAGCAAAAGGCACGACTCTAAACCAAGGGCTACCTTTTTGCCAAATTTGGTGGAATTCCGTTCAGCAGTTCGGGCTGTAGCTGCGATGAAAGGTTCCTATGGAAAATTGCATGGGGAAAACATGTTTTGGGACCCCCTTTTTTCTCAGCGCCCGCTTTCCGAATCACCCCGAAACTTTCAGGATAGGAGCGGACCGGAGCGGGCCATAAGTTTTGAAAATTTCACGAAGATTCGTCAACCGGCGCCAAAGTTATTTCAAATAGAATGTTGTGGATTTCCTATGGAAAATAGGTCCTAACTATAACTATCTACTGGCGACCGCCAGTAGATAATATATATATATATATATATATATATATATTCACTGAAAAAACCATAGGTTTTAGGGAAAGTTATAGTTAGTAGTACATTGCACTCAGTACAAAACCCGTGAAATTCCCGGTTATAGTTAGTTCAGCTAACTATAACTCGCGTCCCCGCAATGCACTGCTGATGATGTCACATATTACATCACTCATGACATGGTCAGTGACATCACTGATGACATCACTGATGACATCTCAAATGACATCACTGATGACATCACTGATGACATCATCCAGTGACTGTGTGTTTCTGTAAAATTTAACTATGTTTAATATATATAGGGAAAGGCGTATTGAAGAATGAGTGGGTGTATAAGCATCTGAATGGATGATTTAGTAGGTGCGTGACTGAGTCTATAAGTGAGTGATTAAACGTATCTTACTGGATGCATGGGTGAGTGACTAAAATGTGTGAATGTCTGTATCCGTCTGTCTGTTGTTGTGTAAGCAGCTGCATGGGTTTCTGACTAGCTAAATGAGTGTCTATATGGGTTATGGATTGGTTCTCTGAGTATCTGTATGGGTGCCTCAGTGTTTGTGTGGGTGGGGTGTGTGTGACTCTGTGCATAGATGTGTGAGTGGGTGATTCACTGGGTGCATGGTTTCAAGAGTGCGTCTGTGATGGACTGTATGGGTGGGTGAGTGTGTGTATGGGTGTGTTAGTGATTGAATGTATATCTCAGTGGTACATGTGTGAGAAACTACATATGTGAAAGGCAGTATATATGTGTGTTGGAGTATATAAATGGCTATAAGTGAGAGTGTGTGATTGTGAGAGTGGCTATATGGATGAGTGTGTGCTTGCATCAGTGATTGCATAGGAGCGTAAGAATGTGCTAGTATTTTTATGAGTAAGTGAGCTGGTGTGTATAACTGTATAGGTGAGTAAATTGGAGTGTGATTAATTATTTGCATGACTGACTAGGTGTGTGAGTACCTCTATGGATGAGTGGTGGTGTGTGAGTGTCTATGTAGGTGTATGAGTGCATATGATAGTCCTGTACTGAGTGACCGTAAGTATGAGTGACTGTACGGGTGAGTGAGTGGATGTGTGTGTAGACCTAAGAATCAGTGAGTGGGTATGTAGTTATTGGTGTTGGAGTGTCTATGGTTTTGAGAATGGCAGTCTGTAATTTACAGTGGGTGTATCAAAAGTTATATTAGGGTGTGAGAAGATGAATGAAATTATCACATGGATGATGTCATCAGTGATGTCATTTGAGATGTCATCAGTGATGTCATCAGTGATGTCACTGACCATGTCATGAGTGATGTAATATGTGACGTCATCAGCAGTGCATTATGGGGCGCGAGTTATAGTTAGCTGAACTAACTATAACGGGGGAATTTCACGGGTTTTGTACGAGTGCAATGTCCAACTAACTATAACTGTCCCTAAAGCTATGGTTTTTTCAGTGAATATATATATATATTATCTACTGGCGGTCGCCAGTAGATAGTTATAGTTACAACCTATTATCCATAGGAAATCCGCGACATTCTATTTGAAATAACTCTCTTGCCGGTTGACGTATCTTCGCGAAATTTTCAAACTTTGTGGCCCGCTCCGGTCCGCTCCTACCCTGAAAGTCTCGGGGATTCGCTAGCGCGGGGCCGAGAAAAAGGGGGGTCCCAAAACGCGTTTTCCCATGCATTTTTCCATAGGATACTTTAGACACGGTTACAGCCTGAACTGTTGAACGGAATTACACCAAATTTGGCAAAGAGGTAGTTCTTGGTTCAGAAAGAACCCTTTTGTTAAATGGTGTAAATCTGCTCAGTAGTTGCTGAGAAAATGAAAAGTAAAAAGATAGTGATATCTATGGCCGAGTAGGGTCCGCGTACCCTCAGCGCACCCTGCGCGCACCGTCCCGATCACGAGCTGCATGTTAATTGGTTGTCAGCTGGCTGTCAACATTCCGATTCAGGAAATGTTGGCAGCCATTTTGTCCCTCGGTAGAACCGAGGGACAGAAACAAGTGCGCAAAGCGCACAAAGGGGGCAGGGTAGAAACACCCTGACCCCTAGGTTTGCTCAGGGGGTCCCACAAGGAAAAAAATCGAAGCGCGGTCTCCCGCGCTCGAGTAGCTAACTGGCCCTCGGGTGGCCCAAGTCCCGGGGGCATGGTGGGGGGGATAATTTAATGTGTGGGGGCCTCAAGGGCTCCCAAGCCCCGGGGACCGCCACCCCCCGGGCTTTTTAAAAATGGTGCGGGAGGGCTCTGAGCCTCCCGCAGCCCCGGGGACCACCACCTCCCCGGGCTTTTTTAATAAATTAAAAACCTGTGTGGGGGGCTCCAGCCCCCCACACGCCCCAGGGACCGCCACCTCCCGGGCACTAAACATTTAAATATGGGGGTCCGTTAGGGTCTCCAGAGCCCCGGGGACCACCACCTCCCCGGGCTTTGAACTGAATGGGAGGGGGCCGCGCGGCCCCCTCCTGGAGCCCTTGATGGCCCTGGGGACCACCACCCCCAGGGCCGGCTCCTGCAGTGTCCCGGGTGCCTACCCTCGGGACACTGTAGTTTGCTATGGCAGGACGGAGCCTCGCGGCCCCGTCCTGTCATAGCAAACTGCTTTGGATATTGGAAGAGAGAGCAGGGAAACCTGCTCTCCTTCCAATATCCAAAGCACATTGCTTTCCACATGGGGAGCTGCATCTTAGCAGCTCCCCATGTGGAAAGCAATGCCGGCTCCCAAGGGACGCTGGGAGCCGGCGGGACTGTGGGGGATTGGGGACCCCCACAGTCCCCAACGAGAGGGCCAGCCCCGGGGGATGGGGTCCCCGGGGCAAGTAGGGCTCGGGAGGGGGCCACGCGGCCCCCTCCCCAAAGTTTAAAAAATAAAAAAATAAAAAAAGGGTATGGCCGGCCCCGGGGATGGGGTCCCCGGGCCTTAATGGCCAGGAGGAGGGGGCCACGCAGCCCCCTCCAAAGAATAAAAATAAAGGCCATGCCCCGGGGATGGGGTCCCCGGGCCAATACAGGCCCAGGGAAGGGGGCCACGCGGCCCCTTCCCTGTTTTTTTTAATTAAAAATTTTAAAAAGGGGTAAGGCCCTGTGGGATGGGGTCCCCAGGGCCCAAAAACAGGAAAAGGAAGGGGGCCACACAGCCCCCCTTCAGAGGACAAAACAATTTTTTTTTTTTTTAAACGATCGGGCCCGCAGGCCCCGCCCCTTCCTTCACCACTCTGCAAACGCGCCCTGGCGCGTTTGCAGAGGGGGAACGAATCTCCTTGAATACTGGGGGTCCCTGGGGCCAACTAGCCCACCAGGAACCTCCAGTATGGGCCAGGGGCTGCCTTGCAGAGAGGTGTACAGAGGCCACGCCCCTTTACACCTCTCTGCAACGCAGCTCTGTGGCGCTTTTGGAGGTATATGCTGGGCTAGTTGGACCTCGGGGACCCTCAGGATTCAAGGGGACTTAATCCCTCAACTTAAAACGCGCCACGGGCGCGCTTGCACAGTGGTGAAGGGAGGGGCGGGCTTCAGGTGACATGTGTGCAAACAGGCCCCGTGGCGCGTTTTAAGATGGGGAATTAAATCCCTTCAATCCTGAGGGTCCTGGGGGCCAACTAGCCCAACAGGTACATCCAGAAAGCGCCACAGAGCTGCGTTGCAGTGAGGTGTAAAAGGGGTGTGGCCTCTCTACACGTCTCTGCAACGCAGCCCCTGGCGCATATTGGAGGTTCCTGGTGGGCTAGTTGGCCCCTAGGGACCCTCAGGATTCAAGGGGACTTAATCCCTCAACTTAAAACGCGCCACGGGGCGCGTTTGCACAGATGTCACCTCAGGCCCCGCCCCTCCCTTCACCATTGTGCAAATATTCCTCTAAAATCTGCCGAACTACGAATTCCGATTTACTCACCTGTTATCAGGAGAGACCTCAGTGCTGCATCTTTCAGCCCAGTACTAATCCTGAAAAGTAATTTTAACCGTACTTACCAGTAACTTGAATTTCCTTCCATAGGATATCATTGCCTGCTTTTTGTTGAAAAAGTTTCTAAGTGTTAATTTTTGAAACATACAAATATTCCTCTAAAATCAGCCGAAATACGAATTCCGATTTACTCACCTGTTATAAGGAGAGACCTCAGTGCTGTATCTTTCAGCCCAGTACTGGTCCTGAAAAGTAATTTTAACCGTACTTACCAGTAACTTGAATTCCCTTCCATAGGCTAACATTGACTGGTTTCACTTGGAAATTCTTCTAAGTGTGGAGTTTTGGAACTTTAAAATATTCCTCTAAAATCAGCCGAAATACGAATTCCGATTTACTCACCTGTTATCAGGAGAGACCTCAGTGCTGCATCTTTCAGCCCAGTACTAATCCTGAAAAGTAATTTTAACCGTACTTACCAGTAACTTGAATTTCCTTCCATAGGATATCATTGCCTGCTTTTTGTTGAAAAAGTTTCTAAGTGTTGATTTTTGAAACATACAAATATTCCTCTAAAATCAGCCGAAATACGAATTCCGATTAAATCACCTGTTATAAGGAGAGACCTCAGTGCTGTATCTTTCAGCCCAGTACTGGTCCTGAAAAGTAATTTTAACCGTACTTACCAGTAACTTGAATTTCCTTCCATAGGCTAACATTGACTGGTTTCACTTGGAAATTCTTCTAAGTGTGGAGTTTTGGAACTTTAAAATATTCCTCTAAAATCAGCCGAAATACGAATTCCGATTTACTCACCTGTTATCAGGAGAGACCTCAGTGCTGCATCTTTCAGCCCAGTACTGATCCTCAAAAGTAATTTTAACCGTACTTACCAGTAACTTGAATTTCCTTCCATAGGATATCATTGCCTGCTTTTTGCTGAAAAAGTTTCTAAGTGTTGATTTTTGAAACATACAAATATTCCTCTAAAATCAGCCGAAATCCGAATTCTGATTTACTCACCTGTTATCAGGAGAGACCTCAGTGCTGCATCTTTCAGCCCAGTACTGGTCCTGAAAAGTAATTTTAACCGTACTTACCGGTAACTTGAATTTCCTTCATAGGCTAACATTGACTGGTTTCACTTGGAAATTCTTCTAAGCGTGGAGTTTTGGAACTTTATAATATTCCTCTAAAATCAACCAAAGTACGAATTCCAATTTACTCACCTGTTATCAGGAGAGAACCCAGTGCTGCATCTTTTAGCCCAGCACTGACCCTGAAAAGTAATTTTAACCGTACTTACCAGTAACTTATATTTTCTTCCATAGGAATCCTTTGTCTGGTTTTCAGCAGAAAAGTTTCAAAGTGTCGATTTTCCCAAACTACAAATATTCCTAAAAAATCGCCTGTATGACTTAAACGCATTCTTTCAACTGTTTACAGGAGATGCACCAGTGCTGGATCCAGGATCCAACACTGAGTAAGAAAAAGTAACGATAACAGTTTTTACCTTCTAAGTGAATTTCCTTCCATAGGATAACATTGGTGATTCTATGAGAAAATGTTTCTAAGTGTCAACTTTTAAAGTACAATAATATTCCTTAAAAATCACAACTGTAACCAAAACGCTTTTACTCAACTGTTTATAGGAGATGTCCCAGGAGTGAATCTAGGATCCAGTCCTGTGGTTAGAAAAGTAATCCATAAAGTAACTAATTGCATTTAACTAGAAATTCACATTGAGCTGAATGTTGCATTGTGTTTGAAAATGTGTTGCCCATTGCAACAACTGTAACTACTGTACTTAAAAGTCTATTGCCTATGTGCAAAGTATTTAAACTAAAGTAATTCATTCTGAGAAAGTATTTTTGTAATGTAATGTATAATGTAATTACAATGTAATTTAAAAAATAAAATATGTAAAAAAAATTGTTTCTAAAATGTAGTAAATCAGTATGAAAAAAATTAATATAACAATTAATACATTTAAAAATTGTCATTTACAAAACCTTTGAAATTCACTGAAAAACCGTAGGTTTCAGACATGTTATAGTTACAAATTAGCATTTAAAAACCTTTGAAATTCACTGAAAAAACCATAGGTTTCAGGGACGTTATAGTTACAAATTAGCATTTAAAAACCTTTGAAATTCACTGAAAAACCATAGGTTTTAGGGACAGTTATAGTTAGTTGGACATTGCACTCGTACAAAACCCGTGAAATTCCCCGTTATAGTTAGTCCAGCTAACTATAACTCGCGCCCGCAATGCACTGCTGATGACGTCACATATTACATCACTCATGACATGGTCAGTGACATCACTGATGACATCACTGATGACATCCCAAATGACATCACTGATGACATCATCCATGTGATAATTTCATGCATCTTCTCACACCCTAATATAACTTTTGATACACCCACTCTAAATTACAGACTGCCATTCGCAAAACCATAGACACTCCAACACCAAAAACTAAATACCAACTCACTGATTCTTAGGTCTACACACACATCCACTCACTCACCTGTACAGTCACTCATACTTACAGTCACTCAGTACAGGACTATCATATGCACTCATACACCTATATAAACACTCACACACCGCCACTCATCCATAGAGGTACTCACACACCTAGTCAGTCATGCAAAAAATTAATCACACACCCATTTACTCACCTATACAGTTTTACACACACCAGCTCACTTACTCATACAAATACTAGCACATTCTTACGCTCTGATACAATAACGGATACAATCACACACGCATCCATACAGCCACTCTCACAATAACACACTCTCACTTATAGCCATTTAAATACTCTAACACACATATATACTGCCTTTTACATATGTAGTTACTCGCACATGTACCACTGAGATATACATTCACTCACTAACACACCCATACACACACTCACCCACCCAAGCAGTCCATCACAGATGCACTCTTGAAATCATGCACCCAGTGAATCACACCCCACCCACACACACCCCACCCACACACACCCCACCCACACAAACACTCAGGCAGCCATACAGATACTCAGAGAACCAATCAATAACCCATATAGACACTCATGTAGCTAGTCGCAAATCCATGCATCCACTTACACACCAACAAACAGACGGATACAGACATTCGCACAGTTTAGTCACTAACCCATGCATTCAGTAAGATACGTTTAATCACTCACTTGTAGAGTCAGTCACTCACGTACTAAATCATCCATTCAGACACTTATACACCCACTCATTCTTCAATACGCCTTTCCCTATATATATTAAACATATTTAAACTTTACAGAAACACACAGTCACTGGATGATGTCATCAGTGATGTCATTTGAGATGTCATCAGTGATGTCATCAGTGATGTCACTGACCATGTCATGAGTGATGTAATATGTGACGTCATCAGCAGTGCATTGTGGGCGCGAGTTATAGTTAGCTGGACTAACTATAACGGGGAATTTCACGGGTTTTGTACGAGTGCAATGTCCAACTAACTATAACTGTCCCTAAAACCTATGGTTTTTTCAGTGAATTTCAAAGGTTTTTTAAATGCTAATTTGTAACTATAACGTCCCTGAAACCTATGGTTTTTTCAGTGAATATATATATATATATAATCACAAGTTCATAATGATTGCCACCATTGCTTGACAATTGGTTTACATGATAATGGTACTTCACCAGGTAAAGCTGAAACAATGATAAAATGGAGGGATTTCATTATGTCATGTTTTCTCCAAGTGGTTTACACTGTTAATATCATTGTTTATGTTGTTCTCAAATGTTTTATTTTGTCGAGCCTTTTTAATCTAAACTTGAAGCAAGCTGTTGGATAAAATGGTAGCCATCTTGTGACAAGGAAAAGAGCATTATGTTAGTGGTCTAGATGTACCTTCTTTGTGAGGAAGGTGGTGGGAAGGGTCTTTCTCTTTTTTAAATGATACCTTCACACACTACAGTTCTATGACCCAGTTGAAGGTTATGACCGAAACGTGTCGATCTTTTCTTGCACTCCTGCAGTTTGTAATGAACTTAAAAGAAGAATAAAAATAATTAAGCACTGACGCAGAGCTGTGCCGCTTGTTTCCTTCCCTCTCTGTGTGTCAGCATAAGGTTGCGGGTTTATGAGGAATAGTCGTGGCATAAAAACCAAAGATTGATGTAACGTTAAAGTTAAATTTGATAAAAAGATCTGTTGTTGTTTAAAAAAGCCTTAGAAATTCATTGAAAAAAACAAAGGTTAAAGTAACGTTATAGTTAGGTGAATATGTCAGTGACAACATTAACGTTTTGAACTAAAGAAAACCACATAAATTCACCAGTTATAGTTAGCAGAGCTAACTATAATTTGTGCCCCTGCCATGCACTGCTTATGACCTCACATATTACATCTCTCATGACATGTCCTAGGACATCATTTATGACATCACTGATGACATCTCAAATTACATCACTGATGACATCACTGTTAACATCATCCAGTGACTGTGCTTGCTTGTTTTTTTTGTTTACAAAGTGGCAGGTAGCTACCATGTTACTTTTCTACCTAATTTTGTACAGCCTGTGTCTAGGTAGTGGGTGTTAGTATTTACTAAACGGATTTCCTTCTAATGTATCACAGATGTGTAGAGGTATTGAACACGTCATAAATCTTTGTATTGAAGAGAAACTCTGTGTGCAGATGACAGTTGACGAGTTCTGTCAAGTATGTTCCACAAAAGCTTTTAGGCTCTGCAGAATAAGTTTCAAACATGGCAAAGATTTTAAGTAGTAGATAGTAAGTATTGTAAGCATCCTTGAGTTATTATTCAAATCAAATCAACTAGGATTTGTGAAGTGCAGCTAATCACCAGGGAGGGTATCCAGATGCTATTAGACAGAATCGTCTCAGTCTGACAATGTCTACATCACAAATAAGACTGTGTGCACAAGGTACTAACCTGTGTACTTGTGTTTGTTTAGCTTTATAAGATGGTGTATCGGTAAAGTTTTTAGTACAATATGAAGGCTGCTGGTAGTCGGCAGACCTTGGTTTTTGGAGCAAATAGTGTCTCTTTGGAAACGTTTTGCATAGAGTGTACACTGTTCTTACTAGATAGAGTCCCCTGGGTTGTTGCTGGTCCTTGGTAAGAACCCCTTCAGGTGCTGCCAAAATGTTCCAGATACCGGCAATAGTTGAACATACCAATTTAAAAAAACAGTTAAATTAGTATCATCAACTATTGCCATTATCTGAGAGGAGTTCAAGTAGGAATAATAATACTTTACAACATTATGATTACAAAGCAGACAGAATTAAATATTGAAAAATCTATATTGAGAAGTTCATTCCAAGAGTCTTCACAGATGCTTTCTTTTGCTCAGAATAATCGCAACTCATACAATAATGCCGAAATTAATATGTATATGCTTGGAATAGTAATGACAAACACTCTAATACTTAAAAAGATACATTAAAAATATATGTTGGTATAAAAAGAATCCTAAATAAGGCAACTGCTTATGAGTCAGAGCATTAAAAAAACATCAAATAAGGGAGAGCACATCTCTGAAATACGCGCTGAACTATGCTAACATTTCAAAGCTCATTTTATGCTCTGTTTCTAATTAAAAGCACTGAGTATCAAAAATGTTTGTTTCATTTGCCCAAAAATATATGACACAATAGACAACAAAGCCTCATGTTTCGTATTATTGCCTAATGTCATTTTCTTTTCCTGTGTTTTGTTGCAATTTGCTGTTAATATTAGCATTTGCTTCACTGAAAGTGCTCAATTCAACTATTAATAATAAAAAGTAAATCATATCAGCCTTCGGTTTCAAACGGAGATCATAATAAAGTAGTTACCATGAGCCACATTGAATAGGGAAGTCTGCTTTTCTACTAGAGAAACTGCAAAATTTAAGCCCGCGAATATCAAGCCTTTGCGCTGTCCTTGCGCTGCACAAGGCGACACAAAGACAACACAAATGCTTCTGTAATATTTACAAAGCCACGCATGGGGCAATTTACGTTGCCTTGCATGGCTTTGTAAGGAAATGTAACACAGTGCAGTTGCTTGCACTGCATTAAGTTACATTTGAAGCTGGGAGGTGTTCTGTGGGTGGACCATGGGCATTTCCGTGCATCCACCGATGGATTTTGACACTTTCCTAGATTTATTAAAGCTAGTAAACCTAGGAATGCATCTTAATCCTACGCCTTCCCCAGTGTGGCATAATGAGGAGACATATCTTTATAAGTCCTCGTTATTTGTGTGCTGGATTCTTCAGCACATATAGAAAGAGGAAAAGGCCTCTAAAGAATATTTTTCTGCAGGAAGGTGCCAGCACAATGTGAGAGCAGAAATGCTCAATATCTTTGTAAATATGGAGCATTTCTGTTCTGTCCCTTTTACACAATGCAACAAAGAAACTTTGACTGCAGCCCTGCATTGTGTGAAAGATTCGTGAATATGCCCCTTGCACAGTTTAGCAGAGCAGAAACCACAGATAAACCTGTGGGGCTTCTGTTCCGCTAAATGCGCAGTTCTTCCATCTCATGCAGTGGAGGGGTAAGCACCGGGTTTACACTATCGGAGTATCAGCTAGCTCCATCACCCATAAACATCTGACCTGGATGTGCAAAATTTTTAAATGTATTATATTGTGTGTACTTTTATGGCTGTTTTACTTTTAATAGCCGAATAAAGTTTTTGAATTGAATTGACCTGGATGTTGATTCGAATCACTGACAAAATATCGACTACAACAATATCGAGGTACAAAACTATCGAAGTCAAGAATATTGACATCCTATCTACATCATGGTAAGTACAAAAATATAGAGAAAAAAATATCGATGTCAAAAATATTGTTGTAAAAAATATCGTTTTTTTTTAAATGTTAAAAAAATAATGTAAAATAAAGTAAATAATACATATAATTAAAAGAAACAGTTAAAAATATTTTTAAATGTTTAAAAATAATAACTAAGGGGCCCATTACGATACCCGGCGTAAATAAATCCGCCAGGCATGGAAGCGGCAAAAATCCGCCCGCACACACCGCCTGAACACCGACCACGCCATTATGAGTACACAAACCGAAAACCGCCATCGGCGGAAAAATCACAAAAATACCGCCCGCCATCGTCCGAGTCGGAGTCAAACCGCCCGCCACGGACGGAAACACGCACGACAACACAAAACCGCCCGCCCACACGGCCGACACACCGCACGTGAAATTACGATCGCACCGCCATGAGCGCGGAAAAACAACAAATATACCGCCCGCCAGCGCAAACAACGCCGATGAGAATCGACACGGCAGAAGCCATGGCGCCAACGTACCTGCACAGAAACCATCCGCACACAAAACCAATAGCACACAACATGGCCAATAAGTCCACACAGCAAGGCACACACAAATACACAAGCACAGTACACATCCCGAAAACACCCCCCGGACAAACAAAAAATACAAAGGCCAGAACCCCAGACACAACACACCTGAAAACAACAGACCATGAGGACACACCCACATAGGTGAGTACAAAAGCAGCACTCCCACAGACCACAACCCCTTGCTACATTGCAAACCAGAGAGGAGAGGAGAGGACACAGTGACACAGCAAGGACAGCAGCACACCACAGAAACGCACACATCACAACCACCACCACCACCACCACCACCACCAAACACCGGCACCACAAACCCCCTGCACATTACACAACACACACCGCACCAGCACCACAAACACCATGGCACCACAAAGGATGCCCAAGTTCACGCCCATGGAGCTGACGGTCATGGTCGACGAGATCATCAAGGTGTACCCACAAATCTATGGGAACATGGTCCAGCACACACCACTAGCCACCAGAAACAGAATGTGGAACCGGATCGTAGACCAGGTCAATGCAGTCGGGACCCTGCCCAGGAACAGAGTCGAGATAAACAAACGTTGGAATGACGTAAAGAGCCTGGTCAAGAAGAAGGAGGGCAAAAACAGAGAGCTGGCTGCCGTCACTGGCGGAGGGAATCCCGCGCTCTTTAAGACCTTCAAAGCGTGGGAGGAGAAGGTGCGAGTCGTAATACATCCGGAGATCCTCGCCGGATTAGCAGGGGGAGTGGAGGCTGGTAAGTACAAACTAATGTATACCAGCACACCGCTATGTACTCACATGCGCAACTACCATGCCACAGCTCCCAGGGACAAACACCCCCATGTCCAGCACACAATACACAACACATCACACACACATGCAACAGACACTACCACACACAGCCCAAACCGAACAACTGTAAGATGCGTGGGGACATGTGTACACTAAGCCAGCCACGTAACCACCAACAGGTCCCCAAATATGCCAGAAGCGCCACAACGAGCACCCACCACACCCATGTGTCCGCCACAGCTGCACTAACCGACAAGTAACAGGTAAGTGGCAGGAACACAAAGTGCAGTGGGTGGGACGGTGGACAGCCCAAGTACAACACACACCAGGCCCCAGTCCCACAGCACAGCAAGGAGGAGCATCCCCCACACCCCACAGCCACGTGTCAGCCACCGCAGTGCACAACGACAGCCGAAAGGCAGACATCACGGTCCACAGCAATCGGTGTCAGTGGGTGTACAGCCACCCCCACGACCCACTACACCCCCCCACCCCCACAGACCTGCAACATGGAGCACCCCCGCTTAGAGCCATGTGGCATCCAGTACAGTGCACGCACGAACAACTTGCAGGTGGGAAACTGGACAGGGCTGGATTACTGGAGGCATGAGGACCATAACACCACCAACACATGGGACATGTCACGTAGCAGACGAACACGCAGCACCGCCCACCGTCACGAACAAGTGAACAATGTGCACACGGACATGAACAACAGACTCACACCCCACATGACCCATCACAGACATAGCAACACCCAAGGAGCCACGTCTGCATGCACAAGCCACACTGAATATAGTCCCACACGGCAGCCACTGTGCAACTCATCACACACAACCGAAACACCATTGAAGTCCTGTCCATGTAGCCCCCACTGCCTGTCAACCCCACACCCCACAACTACGCCTATGTAAGACAAACAACACTAGACGCAACAGAGCGGAACAACAGAAATGCACACGAACACCACTGAACCCATCAAACACACAGACACACCATGCACATACAACATACCATCCATCCCATCCGTCAGCCCCAGTCTCATGAAAGGCATGTCATCCGCACAGCTGCCACACATACAGCAGTCACGCTAAGATACATGCCCATGACCAACCATGTGCCAGAAGTCAATTAAGCGCACGACACACTGTGAGCAACAACACACAACATGGGCCACACCCCCCGAGCACTGCAGTGATGCACATGGCACAGGGCAGCACGCACACCAAGGAGATGGGACAACTGCAATACGTTGGCTGGCACACAACTATCACTCACTCATAACGATGCGTCCAATGCCATGTCCAGTAACCACAACAGACAGCAAATATGCAGGGCATGTCAGGCATGCACACACCTCAGACCATGCACTGTCATGCTGCCACAACACATGTCACGTTCGGCACCCATGGCTCACAGCATGTACCCCAAAAGCATATCCCCTCCCAAATGCGAATCTGGGGCATGGCCCCCATGTTGCCATATGCGTTCCTAAGCGTTCCATTTGAACCCCAAAAGCATATCCCCTCCCAAATGCGAATCTGGGGCATGGCCCCCATGTTGCCATATGCGTTCCTAAGCGTTCCATTTGAACCCCAAAAGCATATCCCCTCCCAAATGCGAATCTGGGGCATGGCCCCCATGTTGCCATATGCGTTCCTAAGCGTTCCATATGAACTCCAAAAGCAAAGTACAAACCAGACCCAGGATGGGCCAGGAGCCCGCATACACCAGAGTCACAATGAGTAGGGGCACAGCAACACACCCATCGGCATGGCCAATCCGTCCCATGCCACATGTGCACAGCACACAGTCCCATTGCCTAGCACACACAACTACAGATGCCACAGCCACACACTCGCCTCCGGGAAACCCATGTACGAGATTGCACGAACTGCCAATGTCAGACGACTAATACATACTTCGCCAGGTGCAACACAATAACAAATCTCATCCTCTCCACAGGTGACGAACTGCTGGATGCTGGGGATGGAGACAGCAGCCAGCACAGCCAGCCTACAAGCCCCCAACGAGGACACACGGATCTGGAGGATCTGTCCTCCTCTTCGGACACGGACCACCAAGCTGGCCCATCTGGCGTGGCAGGGCCCAGCCGCTCCCCAGGACCCCTCCTACCCACCAACCCATCATCCAGGGATGCTGAACAGTCCCAGTCCCCTGCTGCCACTGTCGTTGCGGCCACACCCACGGTCATTGCGGCCACTACCACTGCCGCAACCGCCACCATCGCCGCACCGACCACCACCGCCTCCACCACCACCACGTCTTCGCTGGCACCAGCCCCAGCGCAGGTGGTGGCCCGGCCGACTGGATCCACCCTGGGAGCCACAGCGAGGACCGTGGTGTGCAATGTGGCTAGTGGGCAGGCCAGTGGCAGCAGGACTGGTAGGAGGAGCAGGGTCAGGGAAACGCCAGCCTCCCTGGGAGCCATGCCCTGCCTCAAATGGCCAGAGTCCTTGGGGCCTATGAAGAGGCCCAAGGACAATGGGCCAGGTCTGCTACTGACACGCGGGAGGTGCTGGGGGTGCTGAGGTCCATGGACGCCCATATGGGCCAATTCGTGTCCCGTATGGACCAACTCGTGGACCTCATGGGCCAGCTGGTGGTGGCGGTGGGGTCACAGGCAAGGCCAGCAACACCACCTCCGCCACCACCTGCTAGGGCGCAGGCTCGGGCAGCAGTGTCCACTTCCCCTGCGTCCACAGCCAGTGAGCACACCTCACCCACCACCAGCAGGTCGCCACCACACACCCCCTCCCAAACGTGGAAGGGGCCGTCCGAAGAGGAAACAGATCTCCCGGGAGGACTTCGCACGCTCCAGTCGCAAGTGAGGCAGCCAGCCAGCCTTCCGCCAGCCTTCCTTGACCAGCCACTGCATTGACTTGCTCTACGATCCCACTCCACACAGCCAGCTGGATGGCATGTGTGTGTTGGACTATGGACATAGAACCAGTGGGTACACCCTGATCATCAGGCAGCCATGACCGACAGCTCATTGTCACTGCACGCACCACTTTTGTTATCACCTTACACACAATCACATGTCACAGTTTGTAATAAATGCACCTTATTCACTAACTGCTGTTTGTGCCCTGTGTTTTATTTGTACGGAATACAACGGCCACCTTGGGCGGAAAGGCACCTGATGCGTGGCATGGCAATGGAATCCGGAGGGCCTGTAGGGACCTAGGGGTGGGAGACAGAACAGGAGCACATTCAATGAGTGTGTCACACACCCATCACACAGTACATGTCAACAACTACAAGCAATGTACACACATCGCACAGAGCAATAGGGCACAATGCCACAGTCACCAACAGTGGCATACTACCCTGGCCATGGAGCGTTGACACACTGCACGCAGTGAACATACGGCCACCCTGACACAGCACACACACACCTGCACAGATACAGACACATCATCCGTCGTACATGGACACTCACCGTCAAGTGAAGTAGCGGGCGATGAGCTGCTGGCGCACATTCCCAGCTTCCTCCTCTCCGCTGTCCACCTCACTCGAGCTGTCCTGGTCTGCGGGCTGGGGCCCTGGTTGATCTCCGTCATCCACAATGAGGGGGATCTGCTTCCGAATGGCCAGATTGTGCAGCATGCAGCACGCCACCACTATCTGGCACACCTTCTGTGGGGAGTACGCCAGTGCACCCTCGGTGCGGTCCAGGCACCTGAACCTGGACTTGAGGAGGCCAAAGGTACGCTCGACCACACGTCTGGTCCTCCCATGTGCCTCATTGTATCGATCGTCTGCTGGGGTGCGAGGATTCCTCAATGGACTGAGCAGCCATGCCCCATTCGGATACGCAGAGTCACCTGGGTGTGAGGGACACAGAGAACCGTTGCAATTCCAACTGGACAGGGGACAGCATCGCACAACCAGCACGCTACACCACTCCACATACTCACCGACAATACAGGCACGATCCTGTTGCAGATTGGCCATCAGTCGTGGCAAGATGCTGTTGCGCATTATGTGTGCGTCATGGGCCGAGCCTGGAAACTTGGCACACACGTGGGTGATCACCATGTCCGCAAGGCACACCACTTGCACATTCAGGGAGTGCGTGTGCTTCCTGTTGCGGTACAGGTGCTCAGTGGCCTGTGGTGGAACAAGGCCAACATGAGTGCAGTCAATGGCTCCCACGACGTGTGGGATTCTGCCAAGGGCATAGAATGCACCCTTCACTGCCGCCAATTCACGAGCCCTGGGGAATCTGATGTACCTGTTCCGGTACAGCATCATGGCTGCCAGTACATCCCTCAGCACCTTGCTGAACATGGGCTGGGACATCCCTCCTCCACTGCCCACTGTGTGCTGGAATGACCCAGTGGCGAAGAAATGCATGGCGGCCATCACCTTAGCCGTGGGGGTGACAGCAGTCGGATACACCCTGCGGGGACGGAGATGGGGCTCTAACATGGCACACAGTCGATGCAGAGTTGGCCTGTCCAGCCGAAACTTCCTGATTACCTCTGTATCGTCCATGTCCGCCAGCAATTGGTATGGGCGGTCAATGTTCGGTCTCCGCCTGGGTTAAATGGCAGAGGACACATGTCAAAGCAACACGGCACATAGCAATTTCGCATACACATCACTGACATGACTGAGCAAGCACATGAGCCACAGCCCAGCTGTCAAGCTGGGACGGCACGGACACAATACACTTACACAGGTCTCCCAACAATGGCAATGGCAAGTGAGACATACCACTGCCATGTGCATGCACATGGGGATCTAGGCCCCAATGACTTGCGGGGTGTGCTGATGGGGACTGACTGCATATTCGTCAAGCGGCAACGCCACGGCAACATGAGTGTCTGCTGAGCATGGAACTGCTTCCGAGGCTGGATGAGTATGGCACACGACGACGACGATGTGGGCACGGGCTGAGCGGCCAATACAAGTGGGACCTGTGGCACGAGGGGATATGAGACAGTAGTAGGTGTCAGCACTGCACCCTATGTACAGCACTGTACGGATCACAGCTCCCGAAACATTGACTGGTGTCCACATTGACAGCCCCATGCCAAGACGGCTGTGTGCTTGCAGTCACACGTCACAGGTGAGAGGTTACATTGCACGTGCCAGGTGGCAGACGTACATAGTGGGAGCTGGCATGTGTGTGCATGTGTCTCCTGTTCAGGATCCACCAGATGGGCGCTGACTCTGTACTGACCATTGGACACAGCATGTTCCGTGGAAGGCTTGTGTGTGTGGGATGGTGGCACTGGATGTGCCTCCGTTGGGTGGGGGCCATGCACAGGGCGGGTACGTCGATGATTGCGCATTGTTGGTCACGGTGGGTGCACCAACTAAGATGTGTTGCCCTGTGTTCAATTCCTATGTCCGCATGATGATGGACTGTGGATGTGGGCAGACTACACATTGGTCGATGTGCTGTCTATATGCATGTGCCTTCACACCAGGCACAGCTGCCCCTGCACATGTGACCCCTGCTGGACTCGCTGCTGGGTCTGTGGAGCTGATGCACCTTCTGCGCGTGGGGCGGACAGCTCTCCTCACTTCCCTCATTGCGCATGTCATGTCTTTGCCGCAGGTGACATGGATCATGGAGGGCCCACATGTACGCGTGGGTAGGCTACACATGATTGTTCACTGGTCGCCACCCCCAGTCAGTGTTTCGAATGGGAAGGTTGTCGTGCTGGTGGTATGTTCGATGTGGCGGATGGGCGGGCCTAGGTGCGGGCTTACATTCCGGACATGGGGGGTAGTTGGATTGGCGACTAGTTGCAGTACACACGGGACACGTCTCTTCCTTTCCACATCTGGGTCATCCCTTGTACTAACTGACAGTGATACAGTCATCTTCGCCCCAGCCCTCATGTCCTCCCCTCGCCCCCCAATATGCATGCTCACCTGCGAGGCTAGCGCTTGCACAGGCAGCCCCAAGCTCGCACCAGAGAGGGCAAGGAGTGTATGTGTGGGTCCAGGGTATGATGTGTGGCGGGACGCCGTCCACCTGCGTGGTGCCCCAAATGGAGACCCGGCCTGCATGGACTATGCATCACAGTCTTCGCCTTCCGGATCCGCCACCTGCGACACCCAGTGGCTGTGGCTGCCCTTGCGGCCAGGCCGCGTCCGTCTGTGGCTGATGGCCCACACATTCACTCTTTGGCCTCTCTGGGGAGGGCTCGGGGTGGTGGCGCACGCGCTTGCACTTGGTCGCAATGGCATGTGGCGTGGTTGGTATGATGGGCAATGGATGGGATGGTGCGAGCCACCTCCCGTGACGTCAGTGCTGCTCGTGCTGTGGTGCGTCCCCCTACACTTCCATTTGACGTGTGCCATGCTAGACGTTGAGGTTCTATTGCCTGCGTGATATGACCAGGAGGAGCGCGAGGAGACCTCTCACACACCATGCTCCACTGCCATCCCGTGCCCTGTATCGCCTGTGCGGATTGACTATGTTGGGGTTACACCTGGTCGACTGGGGCTGTGTGTGCCTTGTCAAGGGGCATGGCGGGCGCACAACAGGATCCAGCTTGTCCACAGAGGGTGGGCTGAGGTGCGCCTGGTACCGCTTTGTACGTGTGCCCGGCTGCTGTGCACACACGTGTTCACTCCCCCGACAGGTGTCCTCTCACAATGCCCAGGGAAGCGGTGGTGTACTGTTCATGACCCCTCCCAACACGGCGTGCTCCAACTTGGCATGTGCGCATCTACCCGTCGCACCCACCCACCTGAGCACTGCGTCCATACGACTTCACACGACACATGTGTGTCTTCCACAGTAGTGCTACTCATTTGCGTTGACATCCAATACCAGTGGACTACATGGTCATGTCACGACTGCCGTGTACTTCACATACTCTCATCCTCTCTCATTCGTACTTGTGAAATGAGTCAGCGGAGACAGTTCTGGTTTCAAACATTATATTGAGTCTTCTGTCCTCTGTGATGCAGTATAGTGGACACTACTGGCAGCGGAATACATGTTGAGGATATACTGAGCATGATAACAAATGGGATAGGGTGTGGGGTTACATCTGCTTGGCCAAGGCTGTGCTAATGTACATTTACGTATAGCTGCGGAGCTGCGGACTTTGACACAGACGGTATACATGTAGCCTACCAGACCGCTCGGCATCATGGGCACAGTCCATCTCAGTTCCATGTGACAGGTTTGCTGCGGTTGTTCCTCATGCACGCGTGCATGTGAGATGACATCAGGGCATGTGCTTGCGTGCATGCAGCGGCGTGCCACTTGTTGTTGCACTGTGGTGGTTACTGGACATGTCACAGTCACTGGGGTCGTGTTGTTGTTGTATGCACTTGTCGTCCATGCAAAGGTCCTGGTATGGGATTCCCGGGCGGGGGTGGGAGGGGTGCAGCACCCACAGACTCCAGGCGACCTATTCATGTCCACTGAGCGGTGTGTGTGTCCATGTGCGCTGGATCCATGTCGTGTCCTGGTTGTTCGTGCAGTTCCGTCCATGTGGGTGCGATGCACAGAGCCCATGCCACTGCCTCCCACGATGCATGCGGTGTTCCTGGATGTGATGGGGAACAGTGTGCATGTCCCGGTCATATCCGATGTCATGGCGATGTCGTTGATGGTGTGGTTACAGTTGCCGGTCGTTTGGTATGGCTGTTGTGGTGGTGACTGGCCAGTCCGTGCGGAAGCTGAGCATGGGTGCGGGGTTGGACTTCATAGGTCACTCGGGGAACCTGCGTTGTGGTCCGACGTATTTACAGGTTGTCAGGTATGCGATGCCGTCCAGCAGGGCTTCCATGTCATTGGTGGTGTACATGTTTGCCAGCCAATGAAGCGGATGGTGGCTGTCAAGGTGTTGTTCGTAGGTTGTCCCTTGGAGGACCATGATGGGGCATGCTGGGTGACATTCGATGTAGCTGTTCTCGATGATCCGTCGTGTGGAGGCACAGTGGTTCCATTTCAGTGCGCGTGCGATGTTGGCCACATACGCCATGCCCCCATAGGCAGAGCAGGCCCTGTCGTGTGCGTCCAGAGGGAGGAGTAGTGGTAGCAGGTCCGCCTTCAGACATGCCGGGTTGGAGAGGCATATCTCGACGGGATGCTGGTAGGGACACCTCCGACAGTAGAAGACGGGCATGACGCAGCTGAACAATGTGATGCGGTAAGTCAGTCGGTAACTTAGGTTCAGCAGGGACAGGAGATCGCATCCCAATGTATGTATCGTGTTGGTTTGGTACAGCTTGAGCTGTTCGGCGTAGTTGGGTAGGTGTGTTGCGGTTTCCATTTCGCAGCGGTTCGTAGAGGTGGCGTGCTCCGGCTGTGTGTGCAGTCTGCAATGTGCACGCTCCGGGGTTGCTGTGAGCTCTGTGTAGTCGTGGGGAGACAGGACTTGTGTTCTGTTGGCTTGTTTGGAGGACACGGGCCCTCTTCCCACATGCTTCTCAGACAGTTCAAGGTCAGTGCTGTGTGACTCCTTCCAATTAACTTGCATGTGGCCGACATGGGGGAGTGTTTTCTTCTTTCTTCCCCGTCCGTTGTGTGCTTCTGTGATATGCGCTATCTGCCCTGTGGTCGGTCTCCTCGGCATGCCTGTGTTGGTCTATTCTTGGACAATGGCTGTATTCACCGGCTTCTGTCGTAGGGCTGTGGTTTCGGTGTTGGAATGGAAGGTCATTCAGTGCTGTCTGCTCTCCCTTGTGTGGGCGGCAGGCTGCCTTTCCGCTCTGTGTTGGGCCTTGTGTGTGGATGTAATTCTTGGGCCACCTGTTGTCGGTCCCCGGGCTCTTTGGTGTTCCGTTTCATGTGTCTTGTTCATATGTGCAGGGTGGTATGGGTTTTTCAGTGTGGTACTGGCGTTCCTCTTCCCGAAGGGGCCCTGCTTCTCCTAGTTGGTGTTGCCGCCGCTGTGTGCTACGCCATGTTTGTTACACTGGGGTGTGTCCTGCAGTTGCGTGTCTTCACTGACATGTGTGCGTCGTTTGTGTGGCGTTGGGTGTTGTCCGTGAATTGGGCGTTGGGGACATGTCTGTGGCCGGCCTGTCACGTGTCATGTGCGTTCGGGGTGGGGCTGATGTGTGTGCTGCTTGGTTGTGTCCCTGTGTCTGTGTGCGACGCATGCATGGCGCTGCGGTTGGCCTCTGCGTTGTGCGCATGTGTGGCGGCGTCATCGGCGCTTTGGGGCCGTGACGGGGTGGTTGGTTCCTAGTCCCAGGTGGTGTGTACACATGTGTTCTGCGATGTTACGATTTGGCCTGTGTGTCATATGTGGATGCGATGGTGGATGTGTAGTGTACACGCGCTGGTGGGGGTTGTCCGCTTTTTCCGCCCTTGCACTGTGTGCGCTGTTTGCGTGCACTTGTTGTGTGTGTGCCTACCTGCGTCTCCGCGGTACGTTGCGTCCTTGGTGGTGCATCAGCAGAAGCATGGGAAGGGCCTGCAGTGCTGGATTCATGCCCGGGGTGCCGCTTCTTCGTTGTCCGTGCTCTGCGTCCGTGTTTCCGCCTCTCTTTCACGTGCGGTGTCTCTTTGCCGTGGGAGCCGTTTGTTTGCGGCATCGTAATTTATGCGCCGGGCGGGACGTGTTTCGCCGGACGGTGTGTGTCAGTTGTGCTGCGCCGCTACGTGTGCGGGCGCACTTTGATGGCGGACGGTGTTGCTGGCTTGCCGGCGGTGTTTGGCCTGCTTTTCGCATCGTAATTGGGCGGGCGTGTGGACTGCTGCGTGCCGGCGGTAACTGGTGGTTTCTGCATCCGCCAGCACGGCGGTTGTGCTTCCGCCCGCCATCGTAATGGGCCCCTAATACATATAGGGGCTAATTCCGATCTCGGCCGGTAGAGCTCCGAATCGGATTCGGCTTAACCGGATCCGATTCGGAGCCCTATTTCCCGACCGATTCGTACGCGCGTCCGGACGAGCGAGTACGATGCAAAATCGCTGACCGACTCGCTTGGGCGTCCCAACCGCTCCGACCGACTCGCTCTCGGGTCGAACCGCACCGACCGACTCGCTCGGACACGACTCGCACCGCGCAATGGAGACGTTCCCCGGCCGGGTGAGTACGATGCGCGCCGCGAGCAGTCCGACCGACACGCGCCGTCCGGCACGAAAGAGCAGTCGGAGCCATACTCGGGGTCCGTGTCGGACCCCCTGTACGCGTAGCCGCGCGAGTCGCACACAGGGGGACCCATGGGTCCCTCCTACCTGTGCGTGCACGGCATGAGTCGCTTCGCCGCGTACCCGCTGTAGGGGGCGCCCTTGTTCGCCTCGCACCCATTAAGGCAATGGGAGCCTGCGTACGCGCTGTACGACCGGCTCCCATTGACTTCAATGGGAGTCCGACCGACTCCTGTACGATAGCATACGGACGCATCGTACTCGTTCGGTCCGGCTGCACGGGTCCGATTCGGTCGGAAATCTCTCCGGGTCCGTCTCGGTCAGAGAGATTTCCGGCCCGAATCAGAATCGGCCCCATAATGTTAAAATAAATTAAACATATACATATAAAATATAATATATATACTTACTTAATAATATTCATAAATAATTATTTTAATAACTTATAAATTGCTAAAAACATTTTAGAAATTATAAATACATATATACACACACAAAATTAATATAAATAAAATTAAAACAAATATATATAACAAATTTAAAAACTACAATATTTTTAATGTTTTAAAAATAAATTGTACACAACATTAACTAAATCAATACAGAAAAATATTGGAGAGCGGAGAGAAAAAAATTACTATTCCCACTCCAAAGAGTGCAATAGTAGGGAAAGTGTTGGATAGTGTAGGGGTAAAAATTACTATTCCCACTCCAGAGAGTGCAACAGTAGGGAAAGTGTTGGATAGGGAAAGGGTTAAAATTACTATTCCCACTCCAGTGAGTGCAACAGTAGGGAAAGTGTTGGATAGCGTAGGGGTAAAAATTACTATTCCCACTCCAAAGAGTGCAACAGTAGGGAAAGTGTTGGATAGCGTAGGGGTTAAAATTACTATTCCAACTCCAGAGAGTGCAACAGTAGGGAAAGTGTTGGATAGCGTAGGGGTAAAAATTACTATTCCCACTCCAGAGAGTGCAACAGTAGGGAAAGTGTTGGATAGGGAAAGGGTTAAAATTACTATTCCCACTCCAGTGAGTGCAACATTAGGGAAAGTGTTGGATAGCGTAGGGGTAAAATTACTATTCCCACTCCAAAGAGTGCAACAGTAGGGAAAGTGTTGGATAGCGTAGGGTTAAAATTACTATTCCAACTCCAGAGAGTGCAACAGTAGGGAAAGTGTTGGATAGCATAGAGTAAAAATTACTATTCCTACTCCAGTGAGTGCAACAGTAGGGAAAGTGTTAGCTAGCGTAGAGGTAAAAATTACTATTCCCACTCCAGAGAGTGCAACAGTAGGGAAAGTGTTGGATAGTGTAGGGGTTATAATTGCTATTCTAACTCCAGAAAGTGCAACAGTAGGGAAAGTGTTGGATAGAGTAGGGGTAAAATTTACTATTCTAACTCCAGAGAGTGCAACAGTAGGGAAAGTGTTGGATAGCGTAGGGGCAAAAATTACTATTCCCACTCCAGAGAGTGCAACAGTAGGGAAAGTGTTGGATAGCGTAGGGGTAAAAATTACTATTGCAACTCCAAAGAGTGCAACAGTAGGGAAAGTGTTGGACAGCGTAGGGGTAAAAAAATACTATTCCCACTCCAGAGAGTGCAACAGTAGGGAAAGTGTTGGATAGCCAAAAGAGGCTGGACAGTGGAACCCTATAGGCCTCAGCACCTAACTTGCTATCCCTAATATATATGATCTGTAACTACCCAGAAACGTGTGTGCACACTGACAAACACCCACTGTCACAGTGTAATTCCAATACAGGAATATAACAATTTAAACAAAACAGCACAGGTGCACCACAAAAGAGCTTAGACAAAGAATTTTATAAAATCCATGTCCACAAGTATTCTTCCAAAGTTCTTCTTTTATTTCAATGAAATTTTTAAAACATAATCAGGATGATCGAGACACAGCCGACGCATTTCGCATACTTGTGGACATGGATTTTATAAAATTCTTTGTCTAAGCTCTTTTGTGGTGCACCTGTGCTGTTTTGTTTAAAAAGTGTTGGATAGCGTAGGGGCAAAAATTACTATTCACACCCCAGAGAGTGCAACAGTAGGGAAAGTGTTGGATAGCGAAAGGGTTAAAATTACTATTCCCACTCCAGTGAGTGCAACAGTAGGGAAAGTGTTGTATAGAGTAGGGGTAAAAATTACTATTCCAACTCCAGAGAGTGCAACAGTAGGGAAAGTGTTGGATAGCGTAGGGGTAAAAATTACTATTCCCACTCCAAAGAGTGCAACAGTAGGGAAAGTGTTGGATAGCGTAGGAGTTATAATTGCTATTCCAACTCCACAGAGGGCAACAGTAGGGAAAGTGTTGGATAGCGTAGGGATAAAAATTACTATTCCCACTCCAGACAGTGCAACAGTAGGGAAAGTGTTGGATAGCGTAGGGGTTAAAAATAACATACTTATCAATTAAATAATTATTTAAATTAATAATGATTTATTAATAAATTAACAATAAATTAATTATAAATACCAATAAATTAAAATTAATAATTACTTTAATAACATTAAATTACTTCCCACACTATTCCCCAATAAACACACAACCCACTCCGCATAAAATTTAACACAATTCATATAATTATCAATTAATCAATTAATAAAAACTAATTACCAATTAATAATTAATTAACAAAAAATTAATTATCAATACCAATAAATATTAATAAATAATTACTTAATTATAATAAATTACTTCACACCCCATTCCCCTATAAACACACAACCCGCTCCTAAACTAAATTTACACAATTAATATATTTATCAATTAATTAATTAATAAAAATTAATTACCAATTATTAATTAATAAACAATAAATTAATTATCAACACCAAAAACTAAAAATTATTAATTAATGTATTATAATTAATTTACTTCCCACCCTATTCCCCTATAAACCCACAACACACTCCAATAAAAAATTAACACAATATAATTATCAATTAATCAATTAATAACAATTAATTACCAATTAATAATTAATTAACAATAAATTAATTATCAATACCAATAAATTAAAATTAATAATTACTTAATTACAATTAAATTACTTCCCACCCTATTCCCCTATAAACCCACAACCTGCTACAGAACTAAAATGCAAAATTTATTTAAAAATAATTAATAATTTCTAAAAATTATGATTTAATTTACTATAATTAAATTACTTCCCACCCTATTCCCCTATAAACCCACAACCCGCTACGGTACTAAAACGCAAAATTTACTTAAAAAAAATTACTAAGTTCTAAACAATTAACACATATATTTTTAAAAAAATACAAAACATAACAAAACATGTGGAACACATACATAAAAAATACATACTAAAATACATAACACTAACATAAACATCGATATTATTAACATCGATATTTTTGCTATCAATATTACAAACTTCGATATTAACAAAAACGATGGGGCTTATTCTCAAGAACGTGTGATAACTACCGCAAAATTAGCTTAACGCAACTCTTCACATCGCAGTCTATCACGGTAAAACAACTCTGTGTTAACGTGGTATTCACAACACGGTGGCTCCATGCGATAGTCCCACGATAACGCGTCAAATGAACGTGTTAAAACTAACGCGATGCAGAAAAAACGCGAAACGCGAAAATAGTAGCGATGAGGCCAATCGCGATACAAAAATCAGCGATAACCAGCGAGAGGCCTGCAATTCCCACGCCTCATGCGTGAAAATGCACCATAAAAGCAGAGTAAAAAAACGGTGAGATGACAATGTACGAGCACAACACCACATCCGTGACGTAGAACAAATGACCATCGTCCCGCATCAAATAGGCATCTCCTCACAGTCACAATGTACATTGACATGCAGTCTGCATGTAAACTGCGCCAATGCTGAAACATGCATGTAACACACAGTGAAACCGCATCTCCCCTCACATTGCAGAGGGACAAGCAACCCCTCCTGCACACAGACGTGTCATGACCATGATCAATCAATTATGAAAGCGTGGACGAATGTAGGGGCAGTGACTCCCGCTTACGTACATGTTGCCCATGTTGTGGGACTTGAGTCACAGGGGACATCCCTGCATCATGGTGCTACATATCTGACCCCAAAAGGAGCCCTGTTGTCACCTGTAGGACACAAATAGCAGCCAAAATGGAATGAATTTGGACACATGGGAAACGCCGAAGAGTGGGATTCCCTACTAACTGCGACACACAGAACTGGCAGTTCGAATACGTGACACCCTAAACAGCCTCTCTGCACAGAGGTGACACACCCACCATCCATGAACAAATCATAAAATTGTCAGCAATACATGTCGCACTCACACTTGTCTGAGTGATGTGCCTGTACAGATGAGTGACATGCACTCAGGGAATGTGTTTTTTGAATGCATTTATTTGCACATGCTGTGCCTGTGGTCATTTTGTACTGTCCCATTACTGCCAAGGACTGTCACAATGTGACGTGCTCATGTGAAGAAATTGTCAATGATGGTGTTCCTACGGGCTATTCCTGCTGCGGCTGCAGTGGGGTGTGGTCCACCTGCCTCATCTTCATCATCATCGTCCGGTGCATCTGGCACTTGTATCCATGGTGCCTTGCTGCGTACACATATGTTGTGCAACACACAACATGCAGCGATCATCTTGCACATGATGTCTGAGCTGTACAGGAGCCTTCCACCTGTGATGTCCAGGCACCTGAAACGTGACTTCAACACGCCAAATGTGCGTTCCACGATGCCCCTGGTGCGTTTGTGGGCCGCATTGCACTGCCTCTGGGCCTGTCTGTTCGGGGCTCGGAGAGGTGTCATCATCCAAGCACAGAGTGCATATCCTTGGTCACCTGTGACAGTGCAGAGAGACATGAGTCAATAGTTGGTTCTGCATGATGTGTTGGCAGGCTCACTGGTACATTGGTGTGTGATATGTGTGACTTTGTGATTCCTGCATGACATGTACTGCTTGTTGCAAATGAGCGGCATCAATGTGTATTACGTAGCCTCAATGCCGCTCCTCCCTCCCCCCGAACATATTCACTAGTGTGCGCAGTGCGGTTGCATCACTTGCACCCCTACGGCACACTATTGTCATGCCTGTCTGCGCATGTCCACAAGCCTGACAACGACACAGTGATGTCGTGCGCTGAAGGTAGATGGACACGTGTGTGTAGGCCTATGATAAAGGCAGGGCGGACACAGATGTAGAGTTCATGCCTTGCTGAACTCGCCATGCGGTTGAGGGTAGACCTTTGGCTGATGCTGCGGAAATAGCGACACACACAACAGTTGGTATGTCTGATCCCTGACCCCGAGCAGGCCTGCGCACCCTCATTTACCCCTCGGCTGAGCCGGTACTCCAGGTGCATGCTACATAGCAACATTGTATATTGCGTAACGGGTGGCACCGACACTACACCTGAGACACACGCATTAGTTACTTCCTTGGCAAGGCCTAAACTTAACCACGCCCAGAGCCACGTGTTGAATGACCACACCCCTACGCCGTACTGCCGTACGCCGGTCCACTCCTCACGCTTACAGGGGGTCCGACACAGCTACATGTCCCAGGTCTACCCCACTGCCTGAGGTGACAAGGTTGCGCCCGCTGTACACAGCACAATGTAATGTGGTATGGCCCGGGGCCCTCATGCATACATAATGACCACACGGACACACTGAGATTATCCGTGGAACTGGCTACGGGCATGTGCGCCCGGCACCTTTATTGCCAGGGTCACACGTCCAGTGACGCCTGTGCTGGATGGGTGTTGGGTAGTGTAAGCCACCCCTCAGGGGTTGGTTGGTGCTGGCAACAACTACAACAGTGATCAGACAATCAGAAGTTCAAAGTACAAACAGCAAGGGTCCATGACTTGAGCTGCACAGAGTTGGTGGCCCCGGATGCACAGCTGCCTGCACAAGCACACCGCCACGGGACGGTGACTTGCGATGCACTGATGTAGGGCCACGAGAGCTGAGCGGGTCCTCGTTGATGTCGAAGGAGAATGTCGCGGAGTATTACAGGGGACAGTGGAAGGTGTCCATCCAGGGCATGATGCAGAGGGCAGAAGCAAGCAAAAACAGGCAATATGGAGGAGTTGAATGCTACAGTCTCCTTTTTTCCACAATGTCAGTATCAGCTACATGATGATGAAGACAACCCCCAGGCCATAGACTCAGACGCCACCAGAGTTCAACCAGAGAGTGTCCATGACTCCTGTGGCACAGAGTCAGTGGCACCAGAGCCGGAAGGGGATGCAGTCTGCTATGAGGCCTGTACAATGATATGAAGTCTGCAATGAACAAATCAAGACTCAGTTCCTATTGTGTATTCTACTCGACCGCAGTGGGTGCCGGAGACAGCGGTCAGCGCGGGGCAACCGCTGTGCAGCCAGCTCCTCCTGGATCTCTAACACACGGCGTTGAAATGCCATGTGGAGAAGATTCCTGGTTGACGGAGGTGGAGGCACCAGAGCTGAGCGGGTGTTTAGCCAGCGACGATGCCGTGACCTGCCTGTTACGGACTGTATTGGATTGGTGTGAGGCCTGCTGGACCGCAGTGTAGGCCGGAGGCAGCGGTCAGCAAGGGCCCACAGACACGTGTGGTCGGAATGCTATGCACAGAGTTGGTGGCACCACATCGAAGGGAGTATACTGATTTAAACTCTGCATTCATATATGTACTCTGCCATTGTGTAATCAAGACTCAGTTCCAAATGTGTGGCCTACTTGTCCGCTGTGTATGCCGGTGGAGTACGTCAACGAGAAAGGAGTACTGCGAGCCTTGGCCGCGGAGGCCGTGATGGTCTGAGGAGGCTGCCAAGGTCGAGGGCCTCTGGCTTGGAGCTAGCACCGGCACGTGGTGGGCCCTCTTGGAGACACGCCGGTGTCGGCAGGTGAGCAGTGAGGCCTGGATGCCCAGGGGCGGATGAGACTGGTTCGGGGACCAGCGGCCCGGGCTGCAGCAGGCGCACAGGATTGCAGGCCACACCGCTCACGGCGATGGCATCGGCCTTGTGGCAGGGTGGGAGGCGCCGCCCTGGCAGACACGTTGGGCATTCCGGAAGAGAACCACGCCCAGAGCTACGTGCTTTTTATTCACACCCCTACGCTGGCCTGGCATACGCCGGGCCAGCCCACTCCGCACACGCTTACAGGGGGACGCCACAAGCTACATTTCCGAGACCTTCCCCACTGGCTGGGGTGACATGGTTGCGTCCACTGTCCACAACACTACCACCACCAGCAGTATATGTCGACATGGATATGTCTGTGGTCTGCATACTGCAGTCTGTCCAGCACTTCCACGCCACACTTGGCATTGTGTGCATTCTCATTCATGGGTCACTTGCCTCCTTCGCACATGCCTGGTTCCCACCTCTCCCCACATACTGCTATTGTGTGGCTGAGGTACCATGCCGTTGATGGCTCATGTACATGGCTAGCCCAGGTTAACGCAGTACGTTGTGCTGTCGTGTATGGTGGGTGGGCATGTTGTATGTGAGTTTGTAATGTGTGCATTCCCAGAGTTGTGAGTTGCATGATTGTGGAGTTGAGGTGTGTGGTGTGTTCATTTGGTACTTACCAACGAGCACTGCATTTCCGTAGGTGCCATCCTGGAAGCGCCGGTTGTTGATGGACTGTCGGAAGATGTATGAATCATGCACACTGCCTGGGTAGTTGGCGACGACATTGGTGAAGAGTCCCCGGTGGTCCACTATTGCCTGCACATTGATGGAATGCGTGTGCTTTCTGTTGCGGTAATTGTGTGCAGTGTCGGCAGGGGGCACAAGTAGGACATGTGTGCAGTCAATTTCCCCCAACACGTGTGGGAAGCCTGCTATGGCGTAGAAGCCTTGCTTGGTCTCCAGCTGTTCCTGCGCAGTGTGGGGGAAGTGTAGGTACTGGGGTACCAAGTTGATGATGGCATCCAGGACAGGTTTGAGGAACTTGGATAGGGCTGGCTGTGAGACTCCTCCGACTCTGGCGGTTGTTGGTTGGAATGTCCCAGAGGCCAACAGGTGCAGCACAGCCAGTAGCTTTGTCTGAGGTGGGATGTTGGTTGTCCGCTGTGTTGGTACCGTCAGCCTGTGGGCAATGATGGTCAGGATGCGGAGGATGGTTGACCTTTTGAGTCTGTAGTGGGCAATGACATCCTCTGGTGTCAAGTCTGTGAGGCTGGTGCGTTTCCTGAAGGTCCGCTGTCTTTGTCTGCGCTGCCTCCGTGATGGTCCGGGGGGGCGAGGGGGGTCCGGGGGGGGTGGCGGGCCTGGGTGTGGTGGCGGTGAGTGTTGTGGCCCTGTTGGGGCTCCGAGCTGCATGATGAGTAGCTCCATGGCATCTGTTGTTCTTCAGGTGTGGCTGTGGGCTGGGCTCCCTTTTCTGGTGCAGGTTGTCGTCCGACTTTGCACCAGGTATTAGCAGGTGTTAATTTCCTGCTGCTAACGCGCCGTATCGCCTGTTTTGTGTTCTTATCGCCGATCTGGCTGGTCGTTGAGAATGTTGCGTTGTGGTATTGTCGCAGATTTTTGCTCTGGAACGCCTACTCTGCATCTCATTAGCGATAGTTGCCGGGCTCATCTGTGGCGATGTTTTTTGCGGCTGCTATTGCAGGTAAACTGGTGATATCGGCTGTTTGCACCAGCTTGTGAATGGGGTGATAATTTTATCGCGACTTTGGCTGAGATAAAGTGCTGTTAACTCGGCAATAGATCCTTGAGAATATGCCCCGATATTTCTTACCTTCAGGTCGATATTCTGGTCACCGATATTCTTGATGTCGATATTCTGTCCCTACGATATTTAAAACTTGATATTAATGTAGGTCGACATAAAAAACTCGATATTATGTCTATGCATCGTTCATTCACCATGGACCACCAGGTCATTGTGCAGTATTTTATTTTATCTCCCAAAAGGAGAGTAAACATTTTTTTGTGGTGGAGGGCAGGTATTGTGTACAGCTGACTGACCTCAATTATTGCCTTAGATTAAGCACAGTGAAAATTCTCAGAGGTAGACTGGTGTTCACTTCTGTGCTCCCTCATCAATGGCCGCTGATGGTACAGAACAACAGCCTCATGTCAATAGTCTCTGGAAGGAAATGTACCATCTCCAACCACGTCCTGTACTGAAGATTGGAGGGTAGCATTATCAGGGGAGGAACTTGGGGCCAGATTTACGAAGGGCTAGTGTTTCCCTTGCTTCACGCAAGGTGACGCAAGGTAACGCAAGCCCTTAAGTGTGATTTACTAAGCCACACAAATGCACCTTACGTGGCTCTGTGTGGTTTCGTAAATCCAAGTTAACGCAAGGCAGCACATTTCACTGCCTTGCATTACCTTGCAGCAGGGAGGCGTTCCATGAGTAGAGTGGAGTCATTCCCATGCATCCACCAATGGATATTAGTGCATTCCCAGATTTGAAAAGAGTTGTAAACCTGGGAATGCGTCAACAGGGTACGCCTCCCAAACCCAGGCGTAATGAGGAGAAATATCTTTATTTCGCCTTGTTACTACCTTTTCTATTTGCGATTGTTTTTGTGCAGAAAGGTGTCCCTTCCGGCACAAAAAACATCCTGCTCATAACGCAGACATCCTTGCACTATGGTGCAAGGATGCCTGCATTGGCCCTAGGCAGCACACAGTGCACCAGCATAAGGAAGCAGCAGAAATGTGGCATATCCTTGTAAATGTGGCTAATTTCTGCTCTCTTCATTCAGGCAACCCACCGCAGAAAGTTGCCTTGCTGGGCTGTGTTGAGTGAAATGTTAGTAACCTGGGTTGGATGGGCGTACATTTCTAGGCCTCTCTCCTTCTCCCCTAATGACCCACCCGGATGCCAAACACTAGGGATATGAGATGGGAACAGGAAAATAAATGACTTTTTCTAGCCATTCCACTTCCTACAGTCACTTTCGTGTCAACACATTGTTGAAACAAGAATTCCTTTGTTTCATCTAGGTTGGATGAACAGGCATTATTTGCTTTGCCTCCGTACTATTATCTATTTTTTAATGTACTTTTGCACCTATTTGTACATTTACCTGCATTTTGCATTTCCTTATTTTGTCATGTGTGAGCAAAAAAGCTCTGCAAGCTTTTGTACAAAATGTGTTTGTAATTAAAACATTTCTACAACAGGAAATGTTCTTCATGGCATATTGTTATAATGGAACTGGTCCGACATTAATTCATCATTTAAGTTTTTGAATTCATCTGCACATTTTAAACATATATCGCAGAGAACCATTGTTGCTTATCTATCCGCTGATCCACATATGGACTCACTGTATCAGGGTCCTTTACGTTAGGAGGCAATCTTCAGCACCTACAAGAGAGATGAGCTGTAACATCGTGCTTATAGCGCTGCCTCCCTCCCCGTGGCGTGGGAGGCACGCGGGCGGCACCTGGGCAAAGCCCGGGCCAAGTACACCCATCTGACATCTCCAATACCAGTAAGACAGGCACTTTAAATCTTTATGATTATCTATGGATTGAACTAAGGTGTTAATTTAACATTTTCTGGCTGCGCAGCTGGTAGTTAACTAACATGGGAAAGAAGAAGCTTCTGGAGACTTCGACGCAGGCTTCCACCACTAAGAAGAAGTCGAATGCAGTAAAAACACAGGGGCATATTACCAAGCCCCTATCGCCACCACAACGCCACTTTTTGTGACGTTGTGGTGGCGATAGGGTCAGTGCCCTATTACCAAGGCAGCGTTAAATCACATAACGTGGCTAAAAGCCACGTTAAGTGGCTTAATGCTGCCTTGGTAATAGTGCCCCTTTCAAGCTAAACTTAGCGTGAAAGGGGCGTGCAGTGAGTGTTGCGGTGGGCGTTCCACCGCAACACCCATTCACTTCGACGCTGCCACCTATTATCAAGAGAGGCGATAATAGGTGGCAGCGCAAGCCTAAGACCAGGAAAATCCTGGTCTTAAGGTGGCGATACGAGGAGAAATGCTTCATTTCTCCTCGTTTTTGCTTTTTCTATGTGTGCTGCCTTGTGCAGCACACATGGAAAAAGCAAAATGCCAAGGTAGTGTTTATGTACAGGAAGGTGTCCCTTCCTGTACATAAACAAACCTTTTTATAAAATGCCATTTTGCAACTTACATGTGTGCTGTATGAAGCAGCACACATGAAAGTTACAAAATGGCATTTTAGGTTTGTTTATGTACAGGAAGGCACACCTTCCTGTACATGAACAAACTTCCCTGCTCGCAGACACCCTTGCACTCTGGTGCAAGGGTGCCTGCGTTGGCGTTAAGTCGTGAGACTTAGCGCCATTGCAGGGGGAAAGGCCAGGCTGCACCATATCCTTGGTAATATGGTGCAGCCTTGCGTTTCCGAAGTGGCGATGAGAGGCGTTAAGCCAAAGAGGCTAACACCTCTCACTGCCACTTCCTAGATAATATGCCCCACAGACACCTTAGTAGAAATCGATACCTTGATTGAAGAAATCAAAACAATATTGAATGTCCAAAAAACGAATTCTGCCTCTCATCCTTAGCCTCACAGAGAAGGAGTCTGGGAGGCCTTTGGCAGAAATCTTCACTAAAAAAAAAGGGGGGGGGGAGGCCACACTTATCTGGGCTTGAGTAATGGCTGTGTGGCGAATGCTCCCTGAGACATTATTCCCTCACCAGAGACCCCTAGAGAGACCACACTATTCTACCTTGACTGATGTTGTGTGCAGCAATTGCTTTGCCCCACTTGCCAGTTTGGTCTGTGCTGAGGAGGTTGTAACAGCACCCTCGGGGGACCTGGTTAATTTGGCAAATCAATTTGGTCTACTCCATACTTGACAAGAGTACTTTCTAAAGCTGTCACAGATCTTATAGATGAAGTGAAATCCCTGAGAGCCCAGATTAACCATCTAATGGAGTTCCAGAGTCTGGTAATACCCTTCTCCAGCAACTGCCAATTGGCAAATTGCAGCCTGCGGATGTGGCACGTGTGCATTCTTCTACAGATACAGCAAGCTTGCAGCGGCCATCCTTGCCTAACATCTCTACAATCCCTGAACCAAAGCCCGCAATTGCAGCGGCGCAGGATGGAAGGAACCGTCCATGTGGGTGGGCGCCCGATCGCCGCTTTCTCCAACCCCTCTGCAGCACATGAGATCTGAAACAGGGTGCCTGGGGACAGAGGGAAGGAGCCGGGGCTCTAATTTTAGTATAAACACAATGGGGACTTCCTCCTATGGCCTTTCATCCAGCAGTTCAATGACCCCTTCTATGTGGGAGCTTAGGCCTGGGGGCAGGGGCACTATCTACATATGTTATATATCAAAGCTGCCGCCCAGAGTGAGAGAGGACCATGAGCTACTGACCAAATAACTGATCAATTGAATGTGCAATGTAAGGAAATGCCCATTAGTCATAAGTCAGGACTTTGTGGAGGTGAAGCGCTGTTCCCCTGTGGAGGATGCCCATGACCATCTTGAGGTTAAACTGGTCTTTAATGAACTAGTTGATAATACAATTGGTTTGGAGGTGTGTTCCTCTTGCACAGTAGAAACCATGTTTCGTTTGAACTCCAGGACACCCCAGGCCAAGGGAGGGCCAGACCCATGTTCAGTGACTCAGGATGGAAGGGGTGCTGCAAAGGTTTGAGTAGTACTATTCATTGAGAATCCTGCTCTACTGACTACATCCACTAAGACACAACCTGCTAACTGGAGCTGTATATCAGGAGACATTGCCAGTCTAAAAGCAAAAGTGGCTGATCCTGACTGAGGGAAATGAATGGATTCTTTTGATCGTTGTTGTCTGCAAGAAACCTGGTGCAAAGAGACAGTTTATAGATGTGGGTTTACAAACTTTTACTGTCCATCTTTATCGCAGCAGGGGGCGGCCTGCGGGTGGTCTCATAGTTTGTTTCAGAAACTCACTAGCTTGCCCAATTAAGAGGCTCAAGTTAGTTACTCCTGATATTTTGGAGATAGTGCTTGAGAGAAATGGGCCCACTTTTCACATTTTTAATGTACACAATACGTGTAGTGGGGTGAATAGTTTCTCTAATATATTATCCACCTTGGAGGAGTCTCTCGAAGCACTACCAAGCGATATCCCGTTACTCATCGCAGGAGACTTCAATGTTGCGTTCGAACCCCCTGGTCTCCTGTCTTCTGATATAACTGAAGAGGAAGACGCAGCCTGGGGTATTCCTCATCTAGATCTTGCACCGGTTAAAGGGTGGTCAATGGTGGCTAGCCAGTTGCTGGGGATGTTCTTGCGTTTTGGTCTAAGAGCATATAATGGCAGGTCCGTTTCAGATTGCAGGGGTGCCCATACTTTTAAACAGCTTTCCTAAAAAAATCGTATTTATTACATATTTTTGCCCCTTAAAATGTGGTCCTCTTTGGTTGGCATGGAGGTTGTTGAAAGATACGACAGTGATCATAATGCCCTCAGATTAATCATTACTAACATGGGGGCTCAAGATTAGCCACAGGCTGTGGTAAATTAAATTTACTTATTACCTCATTTCTGAATTTCTATGCTTAATAAATCATAATTTCTTGTCAATGCAAAGCGAGGAGTCCGTGGTGCTCAAATGAAGGAGGAGAAGACCAATAACTCGAGTTAAAGGGAGCGCTTCCAGCACCAAGCGGGCACAGGAGCAATCTCTCAAGTCCCTCTCTTTAAGTGGGGGTCTTTATTTTCAACAGCAGAATATTTATACAGTCTTGGTCACGAGGCAAAATAGAGGAACAAACAGGTCGTGGCAGATAGAGGAACAAAGATTCAGCAAGAGGAGCAGAGTGTGAAGAAATGGGGGCGTGTCTTAGGCTTCGTGAGGGGACTTGCGATGTGAAATAGTCTGACAGTTGGAAGGGGAAGGCTTCCTCATTTGGGGGTTTGTGCTCGTGCTTCATGTCAGAAACATGAACCATCTCTGCGGGGGAGCAGGAACTCATGTACTGGTTTCCCGGACTTGGCAGAAACCACAGAGACAGATGGTGAAAATGAGGAAAACCAGGTGCAGGGGTGTCGTGCTCGTGCTCGGGGTCTTGGGACACCAAAGGGTGAATTAAAAACAAAATGGTGTCGGCTTTTAATGTGGGCAATTATTAATCGCGCAAAGGGGATCGCGCAAAGGGGCATAATTAGATCGCGCAGAGGGCAGCGAAGGGGCATAATTATAGATTTTATTTCCACATTCCCTCCTTGCCCCAGAGTGTACCTACATTATATCTCAATTTGCATGAGATCATTTATACATTCTTGTAACATGATTCTTTCCCTTTCTCTCTGCTGGACAAGTGGTTTAGGAATGCATTTTGCAGCGCATAGACCGCATAGGGCAGGACCACATTGGATGCAAAGGCAGCATCCAGTTATTATCAGGAATATTATGCCTGCTGCTGACAGCAGTTGCCATCCCCAGGACGATATTATCTTCCAGAACCAGTCAGACCACGTCCAAGTGCCAGGTTCTTGATGTAAACTTACGGCTATCTTGTGTAATTTTGTTATGGCCGTGTATACAGATGGGGAATTATCAGGAATAAATATACAGCAGCTAGAGCCTATAATTTTACAGGCTCCGCCTCTGTCAGCCAAGATGATGTCAAGGACAAGGCGATTTTGGAGAGTAACCAATCGTATGGCAGACTGCTCCTGGGTTAAGCTCCCCAGGGCAGACGCCGTCTGGTTTACTACAGCCTCTAAGGTCCTTGTCAACCTGCGTATAAGCTTGCTGTTCTGTACAGGGCCAACAAAGAAGAAGAACCCTTTGTTAAAATCTGTATACTGTTCCCATGAGGTTTCCGTTTGGTCAACCAAGGAGGTATCGATCGTTCTTTTATGTCTGACATGGGGCACTAGGAGGTCTCTGTGGTAAGTGGATGGGGCCACAAAGACAGGGGGTAACAGGAATGCTATATAGCAAGTTCCCCCCCAGTTCAAGGGCAGCTGCACATAGGCCGTTTGGCCACAGATGAAATAAGTATGGCGAGATGCTAGAAATGAGGACTTTCCTCTGTCTTCAAAACTTATAGTGGTATGACAGTCACTGTGTCCTAATGGAACAGAGCCATTTTTCTGGATGCACAGGTGTCCTTTTACTGGTGAGACCGAGATGGAAGGGGAACCAGCATTCTTTTTAGGTTTGGTATTTAACATCTTGTAGGACATGGTCATGTTCCCTTGCTTGTATTCTTCACTTTCTAGGACTGTACCGGTCGCCTGAGGATCTCCCTCCTTATTAGGGTAACAGGCAGTATTGAGTACCTTGTTTAAATCCCCCCAAGGCCACCCATTCTTGCATGAATTATTTCCGTCAGGGCAGGAGGTGGGGGTAGTAGCGTCAGCTGTTATTAGGGCGAACCAGGCTTCACAAGTTCCATTATAAGAGAATGGGAAAGAAAAAGAGGCATCCCTCCCTTTTTCTGATGAGGTGGGATGCGGCCACATATCCAACAATTGGTGCTATTACTGGCTTGCTGAGTGTGGTGTAGCATCTGTATGAAGGTATTGTTTCGCAAGGCTAGTCTATGGGCTTGTTCATGAGGGGGTAGGTCGTGATAGGTGTGTTCCTGAGTGCTGTTGGGTGTATGAGAGGTGTGTTGTGTTGGGGGAAAAACAGTGTGGAGAATCCAACCAAGACACGTCATAACTGCCATGAGGAAAAATAATACTGTCAAACATATAATAGGACCATTATGTCTTTTTCTAGAGTTCATTTTTTTTTTTTTCTCCCACATAGTCAAGGTGTTAAAATCCATTCCCATGCTCCAACCGCTTCACCACTGGACCGACGCCCAATGGACTTAATTAGCCAGAGTCCGAATGGCAGACCTTAACTTTGATTTGTAATCCTGTTGTGGGGTTAGTTCCAAAGGCAATAAAGATTGTTCAGTCACAATGTCAGTGGGATTGGCAGGGCCATCAGCAACAGTGTCTTTTTGTCCAAAATGTTTCCGGCAGTGGCTTGCGTGGAGCCAGCCCTTCCTGCCCTCGACCTTCACTGCTGTCCGTGTTGTTAGTAGTACGAGTCTTGGCTTCTTCCACCTGGGCTGGAGGGGACTGGTCCGGTCGAAGTTCCTCACGAGGACCCAGTCCCCGGGTCGGATGGCGTGTTCTTCCGGGTTGGTTTTGTCAGGGAAGGTGGCAGCAACCTGAGAACGACAAGATTGGAGTGCAGACATCAAGGAAGCCAGGTAGTCAGTCAGCATAGTACTGTCAACATCAGTTATTCTTTTAGGCCTTGGCGTACCCCACATATTTGGTGGTCTGCCAAAGACCACTTCATATGGAGATAAGCCAGTTCTGGAATGGGCTACCATACGCATGTAGAAGAGGGCAACCGGTAAGGCTACCATCCAGTCCACGCCTTTGTCAGTGCATATCTTGGCCAATTTTGTCTTCAAAGTTTGGTTGTGCCTTTCTACTAGACCTGCTGCATGAGGATGTCTTACACAGTGAAACTTCCAAGTGTACCCTAACAGAAGAGACACTTGCTTCATGAGTTCAGAGGAAAAAGGTTGGCCGTTATCTGAGTAGATGACACGGGGCAACCCATACCTCGGAAAAAACTCTCTAACTAATTGTTTAGCAGTTGTCGTTGCAGTGTAATCTGGGACGGGATAGGCTTCTGTCCATCTGGTCAGAGCACACACTACAACTAGCACATACTTGTGACCTCTACATCTCTCCATCTGGATATAGTCCATCTGGAGAACTTCAAATGGATGGTCAGGGGGTTGGAATCCTCCCTGTTCCACCTTTGTGCCTTTTCCTGGGTTGAACTGATTACAAATCATGCACGTTTTAACTTTTTGTTTGGCTGCAGCTCTCAAATGTTTGTTGTGCCATATATTCTGTATGCTGTCTAACATTGCTTTTTCTCCCAGATGTGCTGGTCCATGTATGGTGTTTACCATAACTTGTACCATGGCATCCGGTAGAAACCATACTGCTCTTTCAGGTGTCATCCAGCCTTGATCTGTAAGGACCCCTCCTTTTTCCTTCCATTCTAGCAGTTCCTGTGGTGTGGCGTGACTTTGGACATCCTGGATGTCAGAAAAGGGGTCTCGTATTGTATATTGGCGGTGTGGTATACTTAATTCTGTGTTTGCTGCTAACTTGGCTGCACTGTCTGCAGAATCATTTCCTTTTGATATTTCATCTGTTCCTTTTGTGTGCGCTTTACATTTTAGCACTGCGATTTTCTCTGGTAACTGACTGGCCTCTAAGAGGGCAGTGATGAGTGTAGCATGCTGTATTCTGAACCCATGTGATGTGAGAAATCCTCTCTCTTTCCATAATGTACCGAAGTTGTGTACAACTCCAAAGGCATATTGTGAATCAGTGTAGATGTTAACTGACTTTCCTTTTGCTAAGTGACATGCTCGTGTTAGGGCTATGAGTTCTGCTGCCTGTGCCGACAGTATCTCTATCTTGTGTGCTTCTAAAGTGTCTGTACCATTTGTGACGGCATAGGCTGCTGCTAATTCTCCTGTGGGGAGTCTCATACATGAACCATCAACAAAGAGTGTCATTTCTGCCTTAGCAAGGGGAGTATCTTGTAAATCTGGTCTTGGTTTGGTCACTAAATCAATTATGTCAATACAATCGTGAATTTCTTCAGTAGGAGAGGTCAGTGGCAACAGTGTTGCTGGGTTTAAAATGTTGCAGCGTCTAATCTCAATGTGTGGCTGAAAAAGTGTCATCTCATATCCGGTGAGTCTGGCTATTGTCAGATGCTGTGTTTGTGTTCTGTTTAACAGAAGTTCTACAGCGTGTGGGACCTGAACTATCAGATGATGTCCCAATACAATAGAATCGCTTTGTCTAATAGCTTGTGCAGTAGCTGCTACTGATTTTAGACATGCAGGCAATGCTTGTGCTACTGGATCTAATGTGCTTGAAAAATAACCACATGGTTTATGTTTGTCTGCTTGAAGTTGGGTCAGAACTGATAGTGCTGTACCTGAGTTTTCTGTTACAAATAATGTAAAATCTTTGGTGTAATTAGGTGTTGCCAGCACTGGGGCTTGACACATAGCTTTTTTAAGAGACTGAAAGGCTTGCGTGTGTTCATCTGTCCAGGGTAATTGTGGAGTAGCGCCAGCTTCGAGTGTTGTCAGCTGCACTAACGGTTTGGAAATGAGTGCAAATTGTGGGATCCACTGTCTACAATATGAGGTGAGACCAACAAAGGCTCGAACTTGTTTCTGTGTTGTTGGTTGTGGTATTTGTTGTATGAGTTGGATGCGTTCCTGTGTAAGCTGCCTACCCTCCTTTGACAGCAAGTGCCCTAAGTATGCCACTTGCTGTAAACAAAATTGGAGCTTACCAGGGGAAACTTTATGGCCATTTGCAGCTAGGAATTCTAGTACTAGTAGTGATGCTTCAGCACATGCTGCGTCAGATCTGGCCGTAATGAGGATATCATCAACATATTGTAGTATGGCTGTATCCGTGGGCATTTGAACAGTATCTAGTTGTCTTTTTAATGCTTGGCTATATACGCTTGGACTCTCTGTGAAACCTTGAGGAGCTCTTGTGAATTGGAAACTTCGTCCTTGTAAGGAGAAGCCAAAAAGGTATTGACTGTCTGGGTGAATAGGTATGCTAAAGAATGCGTTTTTCAAGTCAATGACTGAAAAATGCGTTGCTTCCGCATCTATGGCTGTGAGTAGGGTGGAGATGTCTGGAACCACAGGGTGTTGTGGAACGACACATTTATTGAGCTCTCTCAAATCCACCACTAGTCTGTAGACAGGTGGTGTTCCTGGTTCCACTTTTTTATGAACTGGTAAAACAGGGGAATTGCAAATGTTAGAAGTTGTTTCCTTAATCACACCTGACTGTATTAGGTCCTGAATAATTAACATTAATGCTTGTTCAGCCTGAGGTGGAATTTTGTATTGCCTTATGCGTGGTAGTTGGGCTCCCTCTTTCAGTGTAACCTTGTGAGGTGTTATTTCCATACATCCTACTGTGGTGGAATCAGTGGCCCACAGGGTGTGTGGCAAATCTTTCAAACGCTCATCTAATTCTCTACTTGTGTAGTGGCCCTTGAAATCTCGCAGAAATAGTCTGACATCTGTAGGTGAGCAAACAATGACAGCTCCTAATTCTTTCAATGTTTTTATACCAAGCAAGTTTTCTGGACATGATTTTGTCAATATAAGATCTGTAGTTGTCATGAGGGGACCAACCTGCAAGGGCAGTGGCTTTGACGTGACGTTTGTCACAGGTTGTCCCGAGAAACCCAGAGAAATACTTTTTGAACCCGAGAGAGGAGCCTCTGGGACCTCTTGATGGCTTATTGTTGTTTTACTGGCCCCAGTGTCTAGTAGAAACTTCCTATCCTCCCCAAGAAGTCGGACCTCTATAAATGGACCTGTCTGATCTACTGGAATGGGGATTAGGGGCAGTTTGTCATCTTCTCTCTCTGGGCAACATCATGAGAAATCTGGGTAATATTCAGTGTAGGCGCTGTCTATAATATTCATTTGGGCCATTTGTGTTGTCAGTGGAACTGAAGGTGTTGAACTGTCTAGGGAATCATTCTGTTTTGGCTGATATGGGCGTGGCTGGGTCTTACCAGTAGCCAAATTGTGCTTTAAGACAGGGCAATCTTTAACGAAGTGTCCCATCTTTTTGCAATAATTACAAGTGCTTTTTATATTTGTCTGGCTACTTGGTGTCTGTTGACGCTGGGGTGCAGTTTGGGCTACTAATGCTTTCATCTTTGTGTCTTTCATGCGTTTCTTATCATTTTCTTCTTCATCCCTAATGCGATTCTGGTGATATTGTAGCATTTGTAACACCTGTGGAGGTGTATGTGCTTGCCAGGTACTTTCTACTTTTAGTACTCTGTCCTTAATGGCTGGCAAGGCGTTATCTACTAATTTGGAAACAAACAGATGCGGGTAAGCTTCACTTGTTGGCGTAAGGCCGCTATTTACCGCAAAACACTTTTCAAGTCTAGTGTAATAATCTCCTATGTCTTCACCATGTTTCTGTTTGCAGGAGGAAATGGCATCCCAGTCCTCCTTTTTCACTGTTAGTAACTGTGGTAGCACCTTTAAAATAGTGCCAGGAAGTGCTTTTAGTTTGTCTCCTATACCTTGACCTGCTACTCTAGTATTTTCGTCATTCTGAAGTTCAGTCCATTTAATGTGTTCACCTGCTACTTCCCAATCTTTTTCTCTTAGTTTGTCATATATACCTGATGGCAACAATAATTTCAGAATTGCTGTGATATCAGAAAGAGTATATGTTCCCATCATTAATACATCTCCTAATTCCTTAAAGAATCCAGCAGGATCCTTTGAGTGGGAGGGAACCATCTCTTTCATCCTTAGTAACTCAAGTTTTGTCAAGGGTACATAAATGAAGACGCGTTGTAGCGCGCCATTCGTGTCAGCTCTGGGGTGGACCTCTCTCATGGGGAACTGGCGTGTTTGAGGAAGTCTATTAGTTGATCCACACGTATTATGGGGAGATCTATATCCAGTCACTTTCTGGTATTTCTGTCTAAAATCTATAAATGTGTTAAGAAAAACTGAACTATTGTGGAGGAACATGTTATCAGCGCAGTCAGACAGAAAATCTTCGAGTCTTGGATCATGTTTAAAATGAGTGTCATTGAGTGTGATGAGATGTTGTACCATGTAGAGACTTGCTAATCTTTGATGTGAGCGTGGTAATGCTAGAAAAAGCTGGGCTATGAGATCATTGTCATATATCTTATATTGAGAGACCCATAGGGTCGCAGTTCTGGCTATTTCCTCCTCCTCCGGTGTAAGCGGAGGTTCCTGGTCTAACCAGTAGTCTAATGCATTGGATGTATTTTCAAATAACTCATCTGGAGATGACCGTTCAGAGTGACCTTGGAGGAATGTAGGCGGGGGTGTTCGTGAATTAGGGGCGGAAGAACGAACGGGTAGGACTTTTTCAGTAGGTTCAGTAATTTCCTCCTCAAGTTTCTTATTCTCTTCATTTGTTTGCAAGTTTTGCAGAATACGGGTCACATTACGGGTGAACCTGTCTAGTGCATCATTTATAAGTTCTAGACTAGTGTGGTCGGATGCGGAATCTAATAAGTCAAAAAGTGAAACTGGTACATTTCTTTCCTCTGCTTGTATGTGTTTTATGAAACAGCAAAGGAGGAACCTATACATGTGCATTTTTACAGGGTGTGATCTTCTTGTAGTCATAGCGTTAATGGCTCGTGAGTTCTCTCCAGTACGAAGAAACTCAGAGGCCGCTTGAAGAAACGTGTCAATTGCTGGTAGATGTCTTATTTCTTCCCAGGAGTCATGAAGTATTTTACTTATTCGGCCCGCCTCCCCTGTGTTGCTCGGAGTCGGGTCATAGGGGCAGTCGGGAATTGTTTTACCTGGGTCTGGACCTACGGCACCCCCTTCTGGAGTGAGAGGTGGTGCGTTATGTTGTGAAAGGGGTGGCGGAGGCAGAGGGTGTTGAATGACTGGAACTTCATAGGGTGGTGGAGTATCTAAGAGAAAATTAGTAAAAGTATCCTCTGGTGGTGGGGCTGTAGGCTGTGCTGATGCAATGTTAAGGTTTTCAGGTGCAGATGGCAATACAGGATAAAAACCAGTAGAAATGGCTGATTGTTCCCTTTTATTCCTTTCACTAACTACTTCTTTCCCTATTTCTTGTAACTGTTCTTTCTTGGCCTGCTCTGACATTCTCTTACCCTTTTCAACTTTATGCAATTCCTTCTGTTGCCTCCTATGGGCTTCTTTTCTCCATAATTCTACTGAGTCACTCTGTGACTGGCGGACTCTCTTTTTCTTCCATAACTGTTCCTCTAATTTCATAATACACTCCGTATCAAAACTACCATTTTCAGGCCATCTATATCTGAGTTCTAGGTCTTTAGTATATTCTACCCATAGATCACAATAAATAAGTGCACCGACACCATGTTTTGCATACATGAAGTGTCCTGGAGTATCCCGAGGAGGAAGGGGAATTTCCTTCTCAAGAATACTCCTTTTGGTTGCCATCTTACGTATTTTCGAGAAAATAGGCATGATGGCAAGACTTTCAAAGATTTTAGAAGTGAGAAAAACATAAACAGAACAAATATCTTTACCGTACCCACGAAAGAGGTGAGTCCGTCTTTTATACTAGTTTAGTAGTCCTCACAAAATAAGTGAGAAACCCACAAAAAACATGTATCTTTACCGTGCCCACAAGGTAGTGAGTCCGTCTTTTATACTAGTTTTAGTAGTCCTCACCAAAGATAGGTGAGAAACCAAAAAAACGCGTATCTTTACCGCCCCCACAAAAGCTGTGGGTTCGTTTTTATACTTTTCAGCAGTACTCACCGAAAAGTAACTGGAAGGCCTCTTGAAGATTTTGGGAAAACGCGGCGCGCAGTTTCAAGGTGGGATTTGTAGAACCTCGGACTCGTCTGCTTCGCAGGTTGGGCTTTGGTTCAGGACGTTCCGCTATTTCCTCACCGCCTCGTGTGGATGCTGGGCCGCAGTCGGTCCCCCTCTTCGCCTCGAGGGAGTTAGCGGGAATTCCCCGCGTTGTGCACTTTTGAAGTCCGTCAACGGTCAGGAGGGGACAGTACCGGGTCCAATATCGCCGGCGCGTGGGGGAAAGGGAAGGTCCCATGTTCGGGCGCCAATTACTGTGGTAAATTAAATTTACTTATTACCTCATTTCTGAATTTCTATGCTTAATAAATCATAATTTCTTGTCAATGCAAAGCGAGGAGTCCGTGGTGCTCAAATGAAGGAGGAGAAGACCAATAACTCGAGTTAAAGGGAGCGCTTCCAGCACCAAGCGGGCACAGGAGCAATCTCTCAAGTCCCTCTCTTTAAGTGGGGGTCTTTATTTTCAACAGCAGAATATTTATACAGTCTTGGTCACGAGGCAAAATAGAGGAACAAACAGGTCGTGGCAGATAGAGGAACAAAGATTCAGCAAGAGGAGCAGAGTGTGAAGAAATGGGGGCGTGTCTTAGGCTTCGTGAGGGGACTTGCGATGTGAAATAGTCTGACAGTTGGAAGGGGAAGGCTTCCTCATTTGGGGGTTTGTGCTCGTGCTTCATGTCAGAAACATGAACCATCTCTGCGGGGGAGCAGGAACTCATGTACTGGTTTCCCGGACTTGGCAGAAACCACAGAGACAGATGGTGAAAATGAGGAAAACCAGGTGCAGGGGTGTCGTGCTCGGGGTCTTGGGACACCAAAGGGTGAATTAAAAACAAAATGGTGTCGGCTTTTAATGTGGGCAATTATTAATCGCGCAAAGGGGATCGCGCAAAGGGGCATAATTAGATCGCGCAGAGGGCAGCGAAGGGGCATAATTATAGATTTTATTTCCACAAGGCCACATCTAAGATTGTAGGTGAGTTGAGTATCTCCAATAATAGGCGAGCCCTAAAGTGGGACTTCATGTCACAGGACGCAAATCTATTGGTGAACATCTTTGGGGTGGTCACAGATACTGTGGAGAAGTTGCAAAGTTTTGCTTTTCTGGACCTCATTGCTGGATTTGTACATAACTACCATGACCAGTTACATAAAGAAATGTAGGCATTGCTAACTAAAGCTGGGGGTACTGCAAGCAAACCGCAATCGTGAAGTGCTTGGTTTAATAGCCAGTGGAGAGTGGACAGGGTCAATCTGAATAGGGCACTGAAGGCAGACACAGAATAGAAATCGCCTCTGCCAGAAAGAAATATAAAGACACCCAGCCCAGAGCTAAATTCTCTTGGCAACTGGGGGCGTGGGAGGACTTAGTAGAAGCAGCTATGGCAGGTGACACTAAATGTTTTTGGAGCATATTGGCACATGGCCATCAGCATGATGCTCCTTGCACTGATTTTCATCTTCAACCCCAAACTTGGGGCCAATTTTTCAAGAAGGTATACGCAACTAGGGGTGCTACTGCATTGAATATTAACACAGCAGGGCCAGCCCTTTTGATAAAAAATGATGACCAGCTATCCTTCATGCTTAAAGATATTCTAGAGGCGATTAAGGCAAATAGGCTTAATAAAGCACCTGATCCGGACTCTGTGCCAGGTGACCTTTATTTGTTGGAAGTGAAACCTCTTGTCTAGGGACCGTATTTTTATGCACTTTTTGGATCATTTTTGGAAGGTGGACCTATACCTAGGTTGTGGCAGGAAGCTGAAATAGTGCAGATTTTCAAAAGGGCTGTAGACATGATCTTGGCAACTAAAGACCAATTGGTCTAATTGATATGTCACAGAAAGTTTTTGGCCAGCTTATAGTTGGGAAATTGATGGAGTGGGCACAAGTAAACAACATTATTTCAGATTTCCAGGTGGGTTTCAGGAGGAAGATTAGCACAATAGATCATATTCTATGCTTTTGCAGCATTTACTGGAAAACTGTACACTGGATCGAGGCCACCTGCACGTGGTCTTTGTTGACCTTAGATCAGCGTTTGATTCTATCATTGAGGCTAAACTCTGGGAGGTGCTAAAGCAGATGGGGGTTCCCAATAACCTTGTGACAATTCTCAGTAAATTACATGCCACGAATTATGCACATGTTAGATATGGGAAGAAAAGTGAATTGATAGCCCTCTTTGAGATTAAGTCAGGTGAACGCCAGGGGTGCTTTCTAGCACCAACCCTTTTTACACTTTTCATTAATGATCTTGTCAAAGCACTGGACTTCCCTGGCAACGATGCTCCTAAACTGGGTTCTCTCAAGGTTTCTACCCTACCTTTTGCAGATGATACCCTTCTAATATCTAAAACCCTGTGTGGCCTCCAGGCCATAGTAGATCAGTTCACGAAATTCTGCAGTAAAAGGGGATTGAAATTAAATGTCAACAAAACAAAATTCATGGTCTTCAATCCTTATAAAACGAGGAGGGTGAACATTTTAGTGGAAAGGTCCCTGCTTGAGCAAGTCAAGGAATTTGTGTACCTGGATGTCTGCTTAACAAATAAACTTACTTGGTCTGCACAGATCAACACAAGTACTTTGACATTTCAAGAGGAGGCTGGTGCTGTGATCAAGATGTGGAAGAAAACTCAGGGCAGTTCACTACCACCTGCACTGGAGGTGTACAATGTGAAAGTAAAAATTGCAGCCATGTATGGGTCAGAACTATGGGGACATGTGAGAACTGAGGCACTCGTTAAGGGGGAAAACAAGTTAATTAGGAACCTATTTAATCCACCGCAGAGTGCTTCTCGTCTCCCTCAACTTCTAGATGCTGGCATTTCTCCGATTAATTTCTCCCTGATGGTTAGACCCCTCCATTAGTGGCATAGACTGTGGTCCACAGAGGAGCTGGAATCATACAGACTGACGCTTAAGCCACTTCTTAGACACAAAGGTTAGGAGAAGATTTCCTGGTTTGCTTCTATTAAGTCTATGTTCTATGAGATAGCGCTACCAGGGCGTTTTAGCACTTACATCAGCACTTGGATCAGCATATGACTAATAGAAGCATTTGTGCACTTGAAGGATCTTTTTTGTGGTATCCAGAAAACAGTTTAATGCTTTTCCAACGCTCAAAAAAGACACTATTTTATAGTACACTCTGAAAATTATTGACTTTAACTCCCAACCACTACTGACCAATGATCGTAGTACAGTGTTTTTCAACCCTTTCCCTGCTTTCTGGCTCTATGCATAAATGCAGTTTGAAGGCTGGCAACAAAAGCCCCATTTTGTAACTTATTTCCTAGATATCCTTGGGGTCGAAACTCCAAACCACCCGGTAAAGCTGTATTTATATCATGATCACTTGTGACAATCATTAATGTCCCAATGTGTTTTAAAAAAGGGTAGGAAATGAAGTCAGGCCAAGTCTGGAAACTTCAGAGTGGCAAAGGTTGGAGACGTTTTCTGACTTTTCCTGACTTCATGAAGACAAAGTTTACCCACCTGGCTTCAATGCTTGACTGTTTTCAATCTTCAGGATGTCCTGCTCATGAAGGGCAACATTTCCAGGCACTGGAAACAAGACCTACAGTGTGGCTTGTTTGGAGACACATCAGGAGAAAGAGAATGGTGTGTGATGTTGTGAAACTCTGAGGATGGTACGGGGGACTAAAAGATAGAATTTGCTTGGGAAGTAAGGTGGCCAATAAACCAGGTGAAGATCAAGGAGTTTGTTTTGACCACTATCAAAAATCTGAATAGTTTCTCTCTGCCACATAGATTTTTTTCTGGCATTTTCTTTTACAGTTTGCAGTTTTATAAAAAAAAAAAACACAAGTTGTAAATATCACAACATTTCCAACATCTGATTTAAAGAGAACCAATCGCCACAAAGTTACAAAAATCCCTTGGGAATAACTTCTCAGGGCCCCAGTAAAATTGACTTTAACACCTGCAACGTTTTAATGAATGGTACTAGCCTAATGTGTTCTGAAATGCCACATTCCCAACAATTTTTTCCAACACAATCCTTTTGGGGAATTCCGAATTACTTCTGTAAATTTGCTTTTGAAATTTGTGCAGTGAAATGTTTACCATTGTTTGCCCAGTCTCAATCTGGAACTGCTCATATTTTAAGTTAGAAATGGATTGCTGCGCCCATGACCTGATTTTCGCCCACCACACTGCGCAGAACTTGTACTACAGACTTTCGACATGTCCACCTGTGGTTTTCGTCTAAATTCTGATTTCACCTGAACCATGTAGCCATTAGCGAGATGCTACAGAGCATCTGAATAAATGTATATGAGAGTAAAAAATGGAAAGTAGATTGAAGATTTTAGCAGAGTATAAGGTGCGAAAAAGACAATTCCCACCTATATCTTATTCCATTCACCTCCACACAAAGGCCCTTTGTTAGAGCCTTCAGCAGGAATCTATCATCAGGCCAGAACTGTACAAAGCAGCAGAATTAATACTTGTTGGCGGTCTTCCGAGAAACTATTGAAAGCTTCTGCTTTGTTTAAAAACCATCCTGCCAAAAAGATGGCAATTAAAACAATAGCACACGAAGTAAAACTGCCTCAATTGAGCAAAAGAACAGAGACACATTTAAAGCTGCAGCAATTGAGCGAGTATTTGCTGCATGACAGAACCAGGCAGTAGATTGGCTGTGGACCGGAATACAGAGTGCTGTGGTGTGGGCGTTTTACTCAGCGTGAAACTAGAGAGAAGTCTGGGGGAGCAAGCAAGGCTATCTCTGAGATGTGATTGAAACAGATGCGAAGCACAAGTGTGTGTGTGTGTGTGCGCGTGTGTGTGTGTATGTATAAAATGCTACTCGTTCGTTTATTTTCCATTTATGTGATGTAATGATTGGGGTATCACAAATGACATATCACCTAACAAAGTTATTGCATCCACTCTATCAGATTTTACTATTTTGTCCAGGAAATTAGATATAGAATAAAAAAATAAAAAAAGATATACTTGCCTAAGTGATGTAGTTGTGGGCGATGTGGCGGGTGCAATATTTTTGGGAGGTTAATATTGTTGATCTCAATATAGTGATATAAACCTATACAGTGCAGCTTATATAGGTCAAGAGTGGCTTTTACAGACAGCATTCTTATTATCGGAGCAGGAGCATTTGTTCTTTACTAATGGAAGGTGGCTCTGTGATTGAGGCTAGATTGTAGATATTTGAGGAAAGCTGAGTGGGAAGTGTAAGCAAATTATTCAAGAGACATTTGCAGTTTGTAGCAGGTAATAACAATGTGGGCTTACCAGCATTATATGATGTGTTAGTCAAAATATGAAGCTCCTTCTGCAGACACCTTACATCGACAGCCAAAGGGAATTGGGGCCATCGGTAGAAGTAGATCTGTCCAACAAACATGATGCACTATTTTCCCTCTTCCCTCTTCAGGATTGCCGGTAAATGGCCAGTGGTCCAAAAGATAAAAAATTAAAATGACCCTCACACCGTGGGAGAAAACTATTAGGGTGTCAGGGCAATTCGTTTTTTTTTTTACAGAAACAAACTCACTAGTTGGAAGTATATTTTGGAAAACAGAAAAGTTTGCTGAGTGGACACCTGAAACATGAAAGCCACTCAGCAAAAATTCAATGCTTTCAGAGGAACTGCCATGGTGGTAAAGCCTCGGAAGGCATAGATTTCTCTGCAAGGCTAGCAGAAATCTCTCAATAAATGGGGGTTGGGGAAAGGTCCGCAGGGCAATGAAGGCCTTTACTTCCATTCCATCCATTCCACTTGTAGAGGTCAGACTGGTTAATGCCTTTTGTTGCAATTTAGCCAACTCTGTCGGCCATTTGCAGTGGGGAGGTAATGCAGTTACTTTAAGGGGCCTTCCTATATCAGCAGTCCTGAGGAGAGGGCATCAAGCTAGAGACTGCCACTAGATAAGAAAGAAAGGTTGTGGAGGAAGCCACAAGACAAAAGAAGAAAACGTTTAAAGTCAGTGGGAGGGAGTCTGACAGGTGTGGAGATGTAGGGACCAGGAGGGTTTGTTACCTGTAGAAAACCCCAAAGAAAGTGTGTATTACAAAAAACATAGATATTATTATTATTATTAGATAGAAAATAACTGGTTGAATTGAATATTTTTGACATATAATTTGAAATTGAAATGATCAAATGATAAGCCAAGTCAAACTTTATTTCGGTTACACAAGTAACCATAAAAGTGCATTGAAATCACATCATTAATATACTCACAAGACATCATTACACAGAAAAAAATAAAACATCAACAAATACATGACACTGGCTCAAAAACAAACAAAATATAGAAAAGTCTCTTGCGGCCATCAACATATCTAACCAAGACTAGGTCAATCTTTAGTGGGTCCCTATTCCTGATAAAAAGATAGCAAATAAAGTGCAAGTAACACATAACAAAAGGCTTGACAAAGCCCAATGTACATTTGCCTATATTTATAATATGAATACATAAAGTTTCAGCGCTCCGTCCATCATCTCCTTGTGTTTGCTTTGTTCGCCCTAAGTTGGCAGGGTATGCCCAGACGTGGGTCCCTTGCTCACTTTGCCACTGGATTCAAGCTAGCCTGGCTGATGAAGGGTGTTACCCAGAAATCGGTCCCAGGATGCTTGTTTCCGGCTCAGGGAAGACCTGGCTTGGCAGTTCGAGCTGGACTGTTCCCATGAGGCACAGGGTCAAGACTGATTTGAATATAGCTGGGTCTGAACTGAGGTGGCGAAGTGAGCTAAAGAATGATGATGGATTCAACCCAGATCTGTGACTGGGGGTGAGTGTCTGAAAAGTTTCAGCGCTCCGTCCATCATCTCCTTGTGTTTGCCTTGTTCGCCCTAAGTTGGCAGGGTATGCCCAGACGTGGGTCCCTTGCTCACTTTGCCACTGGATTCAAGCTAGCCTGGCTGATGAAGGGTGTTACCCAGAAACCGGTCCCAGGATGCTTGTTTCCGGTTCAGGGAAGACCTGGCTTGGCAGTTCGGGCTGGACTGTTCCCATGAGGCCCAGGGTCAAGACTGATTTGCATATAGCTGGGTCTAAACTGAGGTGGTGAAGTGAGCTAAAGAATGATGATGGATTCAACCCAGATCTGTGACTGGGGGTGAGTGTCTGAAAAGTTTCAGGGCTCTGTCCATCATCTGCTTGTGTTTGCTTTGTTCGCCCTAAGTTGGCAGGGTATGCCCAGACGTGGGTCCCTTGCTCACTTTGCCACTGGATTCAAGCTAGCCTGGCTGATGAAGGGTGTTACCCAGAAACCGGTCCCATGATGCTTGTTTCCGGTTCAGGGATGACCTGGCTTGGCAGTTTGGGCTGGACTGTTCCCATGAGGCACAGGGCCAAGACTGATTTGCATATAGCTGGGTCTGAACTGAGGTGGTGAAGTGAGCTAAAGAATGATGATGGATTCAACCCAGATCTGTGACTGGGGGTGAGTGTCTGAAAAGTTTCAGCGCTCTGTCCATCATCTCCTTGTGTTTGCTTTGTTTGCCCTAAGTTGGCAGGGTATGCCCAGACGTGGGTCCCTTGCTCACTTTGCCACTGGATTCAAGCTAGCCTGGCTGATGAAGGGTGTAACCCAGAAACCGGTCCCAGGATGCTTGTTTCCGGTTCAGGGAAGACCTGGCTTGGCAGTTCGGGCTGAACTGTTCCCATGAGGCACAGGTTCAAGACTGATTTGCATATAGCTGAGTCTGAACTGAGGTGGCAAAGTGAGCTAAAGAATGATGATGGATTCAACCCAGATCTGTGACTGGAGGTGAGTGTCTGAAAAGTTTCAGCGCTCCGTCCATCATCTCCTTGTGTTTGCTTTGTTCGCCCTAAGATTAGAAGCCATAATAAATGTTTTGGTTTGGTTGGTGATGAGACCAAGTGACCCTATAAAAGTGACAAACTCTTGGAATAAAATATGAAGTCAATTTGAGGTTCTAGAAAGTAAAACAGTGTCCTCCGCATAATGTAAAACGGACCTCTTTCCTACCAATTTAGGGGGGCGTCCAAAACTTGATTGGACATAACTGTGCATAGAACACGATGCATAAAAGGAACAGTATCGGAGCCGGGAGACAGCCCTGGTGCACCCCTTTCCCCAGCTTAAAGCTGCCTAGAAGCTCACCTGGTGGGCTGTACCTAACTGAGGCTGGCAAGTCATAATGCAATGTTTGCCGGAACTGCACTAAACCACCATCCACTCCTAAATTAATCTGGATCTCCCACTATTTAGACCATACCACACTGTCGAAGGCACGGGAGAGGTCCATGAAGGCAAAGCAGATTGAGCCCTGCTTTCCAATAGTATATTTACTAATCAGCAGATTCAAATTTAGGCATTGCTCCACAGTGCCGAGCCACTCATGAAACCCATACCGCACCTCCAACAGCTTATCCGCCTCCCTGACCTAAATTAAAAGGTGGTCCAGGAACACTCTCCCTCCCAGCTTTACTGCTGAATCCAACATGGATATTGGCCGATAACACCCTTGGGATTGAGGGTGACCCTTTTTAAAAATCGGCACTATAACAGCAATGTATCATGATTGTGGGTGTTCCGATTTAATGATTATAATAAAATAATTTTAGAACAGGTGTGCCCACAGTTCTGGAAGGGATTTATACAAATTCATGGGCACCCAATCCAGCCCTTAGCCTTGTTTGATGGACTCTTATTAATCACCCCCAGAACTTCATCAAGGGTGAATTCTAGAGCTAAAGGAAAAGCCACCTCCTCCTCATCGTGCTGATTGGGGAAATTAGACCCATAAAGGTCTTTAAAATTATTAATACAAACCTCTGGGCTGATGGTAGTAAATACAGCATTGGATTTTGCACTCACAGTTTCGATACTATTAGCCAGAGCCCAAAAAGCCCTGGTGTCTTTCATCCTACGTGCCATAACCAACTACCCCCAGGATTCATTTTGTAACTCTTTACCCCTGATTTGTTAGGATGCCATATAGTCCACTCTGTATCATTAAAATTTGCAGATATCCCTGGGTATTTCCTTCAGTGTCTTGTGCAAATTCGCCAAGGTCTTCCTACAGGGTTGGTCAAACCATTTAGCCTTGTGGACTCCTGGTCCACTGGGTTTCATGAGCATACTACTCACAGCTGAACTAAGCTGGACAAATTGATTAACCACAGCCCACTGATCATCAGTAATAGTAAGGCAATTAGACACCAAGGGAAGATGATTCAAACAAACTTTTGACTAAAGGGTTTTCTGGTCAGCATTTCTCCATGCCAAACGTAGGCCTTGGGTCTTAACTATTAAGAATTGTGTGGCCACACTCTTTTTGTCCCTCCCTCTCCTGGAAATACATAAGCCGAGACTTAAGGGATTATGGTCACGATATAAGCTTTCAACAATTGCTGCCCTAGAAACCCTAGCCAAAACATCGCAGGCAGCAAAGATATAGTCAATAACAGAACAGAACTCTCCTGTTTCAAAAGTTACCTTGGCTGGGTAGGATGGATCACAAAGTTCACCAACATTGGTGAGATCAAACGATTTGATGAGTTGGAAGAGAGCATGGCCCCTCTGATCCCTGGTCTGGCTATCACCACCTATACTAATACAATCAAACATGACGCACTCATTTTCCTCCAGTGTCAACCCAAGTTTAGCATTAAAATCCTGACCTAAAATAATTTTCTACACTGTGTGCAAAAAAGCAAGTTGGAGTTCAAGGCCAAGAATAATATCAGATAACGTATTAAAATGAGCAGACTCAGAATGTCCATTGCGAAAATGAATTAAGACAATATTTAAACCATTGGGCCACATAGATAAAAAGAAGGTTGAAATAAATTGCTACTGGAAAGGACCAGACTAAATTTGTACTCCAAGGTGACTTTAAACCAGCCCATTAATCTGCTCTTGCCCTGCCCGATGGAGATGGGACAGCTGGAATCATGTGGGAATAATAGCCATCCAGACTGATAGTTTCAGTAGCCCAGGTCTCTTAGAAAAAAATAATATCATATTTACGTATGAATCACCCCTATGCTTGAAGCCCACTTTACTAGCAAGACCAGAGATATTCCAAAAGAGAATATTAACCTCTTGAGCAAAATGAGCTGGAGTGGCTAGATTCATCACACTAGTTGACAAAAAGCATTCTTTGAGATTAACAACTGTTAAATTGCCACTATTTACTAAGTCATGAAGTGGGCTGGGCCGGACAACAGCAAGGCCCACTCCACGGCTAACACCCTGAACAGGGGTCATCTCAGTCACCTGACAGATGCTAAGTCAGTCATTATGTGACAAATCGTCCTACGGGATAAAGCGATTTTGAATGAGAATGTTGTAAGAAAATTACTGGGCAGGAATAGGAAAAGCAAAACTCTCCAGTGTTTGAACATTTTTAACCAAGTCTCTATAAAAATTACCAAGGGGCATGATCTTAACATTACCAGGCTTATTTTGACCTTGATAAGAGGCCCGAATAAGATCGCCTGCAATCCTAGGACTTCTAAGAGAGACAATAACACAGTCCCCTTTAAATTCTTTGTGCATCTTCCCGACCCAACCGACTCTTCTCGCAATATGAATCTCAGTAAATAAACTGCCCTGGCACCTAATGTTCCAGTGGATCAACTGAGTAGGCTTATTAACTCCACAGCAGTCTCAGAAGCTTCAGGCGTAGCATCAGGAAGTTTGCCATAATAATAACATAGGGACAAGATCACATCTAGAGGCACATCTTAAAGCTTAACCCACCTGCCTAGAAGGTGAATGAAGGTTTCCCAGGGTCCTAGGGCCCCCCAACTTGTATTCCGGGCTCCTCAGGCTCCCTCGGGCAACTAGAAGTAGCTAAACCAGTTGCAGTGACTCCACTTGGCATGCAAATAGGCAACTGTCCCCTTCCCCCATTCAGGGGAAGTGGCTCATGAGAAACATATATTGGCCTCTTTCCAATTATGGTGCCACCACTTCCAGCTGAACCTTGAGCCAGCCTTCCAATTCACTTAGTTTTGCCTCAATACACCCCAAGCATTCCTACAACACCAGTAACTTAGAATCAAGGAGATCAACAACCTCCTTGCTGTACTGGACAAATATAGCCCCAATAACCTCTTTATTATTGAAGATGGTATCAGGCGTAAAATTCCAAGGGGGTGTTTGCTTAGTTATATTAGCTATTTTGTTTGTGAGTTGTCCCTGATTTCCTTTTAATGCAAGGCAACAAAACTTGCTTTACAGCCTGCATATTAGTAGGAGAAACACATTTGTCAGGAGGGACCCCACCCGCACATACAAAATGAGGTTAATGAGGCTCCACGGTCATTAGGCACACTGGCAGTTGATAGCTGCCTTTCGGCAAGGAGAATTTCTTTAGCTAAAGCCCCGCTGCCTTTTCAATATATATACCCATCTAGTGTACCAATTTTGTTTGCAGCAGCCCCCTCCATGTTAGGGCCTTGCTTTCGCTTAACAATTCTGCTACACTAATGGACAAACAGCAGGCAGCAAGGAGGTCTGATAAGCACAATAAAAACAAATTAGATAATTCTGGCAGTCATTAATATTCACAGAAGACCCTTAAAAGACGCTCATGAGAGCAGTACACAGTACCTTTAAAAAAACAAAAACCAAAGGCAGTGACCCAGCGCAGCCTCCTCCGGGCGTGGATGGGCCCACCCTTGACCCGGGCTTTGCCTGGGCGCAGCCCATGCCCATCCTGTGCAGCGGGAATCAGGTTGGCGCTTTGTAGAACAGTTGAAGAGCTGGCCCCACCTCAATCAAGGGCATCTTGGGATTTGTAGTCCCTATGTGGCAGAGTCCATAATCAGGTCCCGCGCAGTGGAAATTAGGTCGGCACTTTGTAGGGTGGTGGAAGAGCTGGACCCACCTCCTTAAAGGGCCTTCTGGGACTTGCAGTCCACCTGTGTGGCAGAGTCTATGATCAGGTCCAGTGCAGCAGGAATCAGGTCGGCACTTTGTGGCGAGGTTGAAGAGCTGGCCCCACCTCCTTCAAGGGGCTCCTGCGACTTGCATACCCCTGTGTGGCAAAGTCTGTGATCAGGTCCTGCGCAGTGAGAATCAGGTTGGAACTTTGTAGCACAGTTAAAGAACTGGCCCCACCCCCTTCAAGGGCCTTCTGGGACTTGCAGTCCCCTGTGCAGCAGGGTCCATGATCGGGTTCTCAAATGAGAAAAGTTCCAGAGACACTTTACATCCGTTGATGGAGATTGGGGTCTAATGCTTCCACAGCGAAGGAAAGGTTCATACCCAGGAGCTCGGTTAGTGGTCTTGATGTGGTCTTCTGTCAAATAATAACTTTCTTTTATATTGCACTCCTGCCATAGAAAGAATAGTACCCGGACATTATGGTACAACAGTTGACAAGATCCACATCTTTTAGATCACAAAATTGTGTCCATGGAGCAGATTGTAGCAGTGAATCACAATGTTGGCAGAGTAGGCATGAATTGAGACAATGAAGAGGAGCAGAGGATTGCAAGGATATTACCGAGAAGGAGGTTGGTCAGGGACATCAAAAAGGGAAGGAGGCTGGTCGTTAAAGCATAAAATCAGGCAGGGACAATGACTCATAGAGTGGCAGGTAGAAAGATAAAAAGATGGGGCAGTGAAAAAGACTCACAGTCAATGAATGGATTGAATCTAGGGAACAACAATGAAATGTAATTAAGAGACAAAGCTAAATGAAGGGAGTGGGAGGGAAGCGGAAGAAATTGACTGGGAAAGGATAATGATAGTGTGTAGGTAAGGCTGAGGACAGGGATTCTCATGTGACTCCCCCAAGTCACTCTACCAAATAACAGACAAGCAATAAGTTGCTGATCCAGAGGTTTGAGGGCATGTTTGTGTGATATTGTTGAATCTTCCGCATCAAAATGACCATAAGCCTCCTGTATGGGACCATTCCTTAAACTCCTTCTTATTGCATGGGAACAATTAACCCAGCATCATTCACTGATTATGTAGAGCAGTGAGAAATTTGTCTTGTGGCTATAGTTCCCTGGAAAGAGATTGAAGGTTTATGGAAACTCAATTTGCAATTTCCTTGTAGATATTGTCCACCCAGTCACCAATGAAAAGGAAGTATTCCAATTTGATAAACTTAGCCCATTTACAATGTACTTCAGAAGAAGTATTATCAAAATGTTAAATTAGCATTTATGAATATTATATATTGTATAGTTTGTAACTGCTCATGTTTTGTAATGAAAAATAGACGCCTACATATGGCTTGATGATGGTAAGGCATATGGAGTGAATCTGATGCTTTTCAGTGGTTGCAATAAACTAGAGTGAAAGATATAGCAACTTTATTTCAATTATGCATTCTGTGTACAACTGTGAGTATATTTATTATGGTGTATATTTTGCTGTCTACCACATATGGAGCTTGACGTGAATATACCTTCCTGTCATGCAAAATCAATCCCTACTCTCCCAAACTGAACAGTTTCAGAGTATGGCAACATATGTCATATTTTGTTAAAAATAGACATTTGCACTTATTTGTGAAATGGTAATGTTCAAAATGACCCTTCTCCTGATTGTCTATAAATGTCTGGCAAAAGGCAGCTTTAGTTAACTGCCTAAATGTCACTAATTCTTCAAACCATTACAAAAAGAGGTGTAGAGAAGGAGACTGTCTATGATGATCATGGCCTCATGGCATTTCATGGGTAGTTACATTGTCCCATTTGTTGTTATTATTATGTTTTGGTGATGGGACATGAAGTAGACCTTTTGTTGGACTACAGATGCAAGATGACATATAGCTATGTGATTGAAAGTCAGTGGGTGTTTCATGATGTATTTACATTGCTGACATTTTAATTGCAGATTCATGTTCTCTTTGCATAGGAAATGTTTTCTGTTTCGATATCTAAGTTGTCATAAAGATACAGTGCTATTCTCTAATTATCACTGAGCGTTCATTTGTTTTTTACTTTGCTGTCATGGTAGCAGGTTGCTGGAATTATGGCTTTGTTTGTTCACAAATGAAAGATTCACCTGCACAAAGCCTTTCTCAAAGATCAAATGAAAATGCTGCCTCTTTGCCCAAGGCATCTACCATGCAATATTTTGCTAGTTGGGCCTTGTAAATTCACCACTAACAACACAAACTTCAGATTCTAACTTCTTTTCGTTACACTCTTCTTTGAGGGTACAGCTTAAATCTGCTAATACGGTCTGTTCTGGAAAGGTCACCTACACCCAGCTTCCATAATGTTATAGTCTAGGATGTTGCTTCACGTGACTTTCATTTCTGGTACAGCAGGAGGCAACATAAAGAGTAGCCCAGCTATTACTAGCCAATTCCTCTGACAAAAAGTCAGACCTATAGACTATGCTTGTTTTAAAAATTCTACTGTCCTCTTAACAGCTACCTATTTATCTATTTAAAGCTCACTGGCCTGCAATGAAACTAAATGTGTGATAGGAAAGAATAGGAAATGTGAGACACCAGTGAGACTAGACACTTGGGCAATGATCAGAGAAGTCCCACAAACTGTAAGGCATCCAGGGTGCATATTTTGCACCCTGTAAATACTGATTGCACACGGTCGTAATTACCAGCTACACAATTTGTGACACATTCTGATTTGACCTAGCAAAAAATGGTCAGGCAATAAAATACAGTGTGTGCAAGCAAATATGGCCTGGATTATAATACTGAGTGAGAGACGAATGGGACTTTGCATCGGATTCAGTATTTGCAAGCCAGCTGGAATCAAGCACACATATTGGATTTAAGTGTCTTTTGTGCATGAGGTCTTCCCAAGCAGAGCCGTATTAAGCACTGGTGGCGCCCAGTGCAACAATCTATGTTGGTGTACCTGTGCCCAAAAAATCTCATTCTCCAAGAATTTCCTCACTACCACGGTCTACCAGTGCCTCTCATCTCTCCGTAGCCCCTCTCTCACATGCATTTCATTTGTTTTGTAGCGCTACTCATACCAGTGTGGGATTTCAGAGCACTTTACATCACACATACATTATACAGTGCCAATGAATAATGCATGCTTAAATCAGTCTATAGGAAATGGTGCATAAAACAATGAGGATTACAAGGTGTAGGAGTCACATGCCACTGACACTAGTAGGCAGTATATTTTAAGAGTGTTTTGTCTGGAGAAGCAAAAACTCAGGATTAAAAATGTAAATCCTTACTTATAAGAATGTATTAAAACCCAAATTAACCCTTTTTAGCGACATTAGGATAACGAAAGACTGGGTAAAAACATAACATTCTAACATATGCCATGCAGTTTACATGCAGCTCCTTGATGACAGTTCATAGAACCCTGAGCTATATTAGGGTTGTAACGTATGAACTGCAAGTAAAAAAATGATCTCTATGATAAAAGCAGTAATCCACTGACCAAGCCACATAAAATACAGATCAGTAATTTTGTGGTTCACATTCTTTGCAGCGGGCATATTAACCCTCTCCATCCCTTTATCATGATTGTAACTTGCCACTAGACAAAAGCTCTCTTTCCAGCAGAAACCTTAACCAACAGATTTATCTTCACCTTTTTTCGCTGCCAGAAACCTGCTGGACACAAAAGAAGCTATGTAGCAGGCTCTCTTTAAACTCGTGGGCCAAGATTTACAAAGGTTTTGCAGTATTAGAAAAGTAACGCAAACCCGATGCAAAATCTTTTGGGGGATTTACAAACCAACGCAAATTGTTATTTTTGTTGGTTTGTAAGGAAAAGTAACACAAACCAATGTGAAGTGCTGCTTTGCATTACTTAGAATCAAAGGGGCTTTACATGGGAGGCACGTGGGCGTTCCCATGCAACCATCCATGCTTTTTGTTGGGAGAAATGTTTTCATTTCTCCTGTCTTTTCCTACTTTGCATGGGTGCTTCACTGTACAGCACGCACACAAAGAAGCAAAAGTTTTAAAACTTGTCTAGTCATAGTATTTTGCACTGGAAGGGTATCCTTCCAGTACAAAACCTATGCTAGACTCATGTACACACCCTTGCACTATGGTGCCAAGGTGTCTGCGTGGCGCTAGACAGCAAAATTCTGTGCCGGCGCTAGGGAGAGGGGAGGAGAGTGCCATATCTCTGTAGATATGGCACTCTTCTGCTCTTTGCCTGTCACGCAATGCAGCGCAGCAACGCAGTGTGACCCCCTATTAAATCTGGGCTGCAGTATCTCTAAACATGGCATGTCCCTGCACACCGTCCCCCATAACCAATCCCCCCCCAAAAACAAACCCCGCCGAGGTGCACTGCTCACACCGCCCTAAGAGCCGGGCTTGTTCCTAAGAAAGTGATGTCATTAGGAGTGTTTTGTTAAAGAGAACATTTTTAGCGCCTGTGCCTTGGTGATAAAAGAGCAGGGCATATCAAATATCTTGGCAAAAGCATTCCAACTTATGGATAAGCGTGTTAGAAGACTTGCTTAATGTGCGGGTATGTAAGTGCCCTCCTACAGTCCATAGCTTTACTGGCAGGTGGAAGGGTGTTTGGAGCTTTAGTTCAGAACCCGCAAAGGTCTTTCAGTGTATATGATATGTCGATGAAGTCCTTTGAGAAGCAGGCAGCCTTTTAGAGGTATGAAAGGTGGCTTTCAGGCGAAAGAGGGAACTGTAAGCATACCGGTCAGGAGTGTATTTATGCATAGAATCCCTGAGAATAAGCATAGGTGGCCATCAGACGTCATGTTGGCGCGGTTCAAAATGCCTGCCATGAATAAATGGATAGGGAAATAACATAGTAGTGTCCCACACAATTGGCTGCCATGGCACACATTGTGCAAGCCACTACACATGGATAAAGCAATTTGCGCACTTTCCCAAGTCTTAAATTAAATCCACCTAAAAAAATAATGTCATTACGTATCTTTTTAGTAAGCTAGGGGAAGGCGTTCACAATACTTGGATGAAACATAAAAGGACGATATGATGAAATACAGTGGAACAACCAGTTCTTAATATGAGCTGGTGGTTTCCGGTGCCCAGCACCGGCACTTAACCGCTTCGATGCTCATGACGAGACCAGCTCGTCATGAGTCACAGTGGAGCTGTGCTCATGACGAGCTGGTCTCGTCATAACGGCTGCCCGCCGCACACGTGGGATTAATTCCCCGCCTGTGCGGGAGAATTAATGAGTGGGCGGGGTTGTGACGAGACCAGCTCGTCATGAGCACAGCTCCACTGTGACTCATGACGAGCTGGTCTCGTCACGAGCACCGCGGCGCCGCGCTCACCCCCCCGCCCCCCGCACCCGTGGGGGAATTACCCCCGCAGGGAAGGGGTTAATTGTCAGCACCTGCCCTTATGACAGTGTGCCACATGGTGGCGATGTATGTTTATTTCGAGATGAGCCCCAAAACGGTTGTTTATTAATTCAGTATTCATTAAAAATGATTAACACCTGCAGCCCAAGCCATTTGTATAGGTTTGAGTGGTCTGGAATAGTCTGAACTGTCACACTTGTGAGTTGGTGATGGTTAGTAGTTGGGTTTGTACTGCCATTAACAGTGCTGATAGGGACAGTGAGTGCTGCACACTGCAGTGACCTCCTGAAGAGACCTCTGGCACTTATTTTTTTACAAATCAAGCACTGGGAACAACCAAACGCAATCTTCAAACACCAGACCTTTCCTTCATCATAGTGTTATTTGAGAAAGGAACAAGGACACATGAGGTTGGAATTCTTTTCCTTGGATTATTTATTGTTTATTTATTGACTTAGGCAATTTTTACAGCACTACAATTCAGTGACTTCAGATTTTCAACACGCTTGCAATATGTGACTTTAAATTTCCAGCATTGACCACTATCAAGATCAGGAGGATCAATGAGATGGTTATGATTCCACCAGTAGGAGGCAGTAGGGGGTACCAGACTGCATCCTCGAGCTGCATAGGCTTGAGGTGTGAAATCTTTAATATGAGCTGCCTGATGTGCTGATAATACCCTCACAATTCCTCTCCAGGAATAGGAACATTCCATACCAGAGTCTTGTAGGTGGTAAGTGATCAACTGGATGTAAGACATTAATAGGTCGGCACAAAGTTTTTGTTATGCTAGCATAATCTAATGTTTTCTGTCATGTGAATTGTGCAACATTTCCACCATTTTACAGAACATAACATTTTGCATGACTCATGCCCAGGAGAGACTGATCTGGCTAGAAAATATCCACTTTTCTCCTCAGAGAAACATGCAAACTATTAAATTCTTGTAGGAACTACTCTTGAAAGGGAGACAGCAGATCATGTGGAGTCTGCTACATCATCCTTTACTGATTATTTGTTTAAATTACCTCCCAGAGGTTATCCTCAGCAGCAACTCAGAATTTTCCAAGTGATGACAACAATTATTGTATTTTGAATTGTTTTGATGTCTGTAAAACAGATCGCTGCCTTGCTGTCACTGTGCCGGAAATTGAAGCATGTGGTTAGTATTTCTCTTGTAAAAGAATGATTGTATGCAAACAAGTGACAACAAAATTAATTTTCCGTAATATATTCAGTGGCAAGTGAATATTAAAAAGTAAACAAACTAGGGGGCTGGAGGAGTTTTAAGGACCAGCATGAGCCAACTCCCCACTAATTTATGAAATCACATAAAAAGCCACGGGTCCGGAGTCAAACAGAGGTCATATAACTGACTGGGTGTACTCTACCACGTAAGGAGAGGGGTTTCCCTTTTCAGGACGGTTCCCCTCACACACCAGAGGTGTCATGCTTCATCATAGGGGTGCCTCCTCACGTGAAAGACCTAGTTTTCACGCGGGCTACAACCCCCCCTGGCGATAGGGGATTTGCCTTATTCACAAGGCGGCATTAAGCCACTTAACGTGGCTCAACGCCCCCTGTGAATAAGGCACCCTTTCACGCTATACTTAGTGTGAAAGGGACAGGCAATGGGTGTTGTGGTGGGCATTCCAAGGCAACACCCATTGATTTTGACGCTGCCCCATATTTACAAGGGTGGCATACATATGGGGCAGCACCAAAATTAAGACCAGGGAAAGCCTGGTCTTACCCTGGCGCAACAAGGAGAAATGTTTAATTTCTCCTCGTTTTTGCTGTTTCCATGTGTTTTCATTATGTGCAGGAAGGTGACCCTTCCTGCACATAAACAATCGTGTAAACAAAATGAAGTTTTGCAACTTCGATGTGTGCTGCATTAAGCAGCACACATAGAAGCTTCAAAACACCTTTTCAGATTGTTTATGTGCAGGAAGGGACACCTTCCTGCATATAAACTATCATTCCCCTCAATGCAGGCACCCTTGCACTATGGTGCAAGGGTGCCTGTGTTGGCGCTAGGCAACTAAATTAGAGCCAGCACAGGGGGAAACACAAGGCTGCACTGTATTCTTGTAAATACGGTGCAGCCCTGTGATTCAGGAGTGGCGGAGTGCGGCGTAAGCCAAGGAGGATAGCGCCGCGCTCCGCCACTTCCTTGTGAATATGCCCCAAAGTTTTGCTTATATTCATGTATCATTTTTTTCACAAAGTTGTATCTTCTTTTAGTTCTGTGTTTTGATGATGTCACCTCTTGGCAGCTGGGAAATGATATTATTGGCTGACTTCTCAGATTCTGAAACACATAGCACGTGACAATAATTTTACAGAACTTAATGGGCGTGCCACGTTTTCTGCTTTTCAGGAGTGCAAAGATTATTTGATAATATCAGTTTGATGTAAGAGCATTCATTTTAATATTGGAGACAACAACTATGACTATCCCAACATGATAGTTTATTTGTGTAGTACCTGTCCAATAGCTAGGCCTTCCATGTTTGGCGTGGAGCATGCAGACTTATAGAGCACTGGTGTGCCTGATGAAGCAGACAAGGGCATGTGGCGTAGCACGGCTGTCGTGGGGCCCCAATGCAAACAAAGAAAATGGACCCCTCTTTCCAATGACTGGGTAGCAAAAGACATCTGTTATGAGGATGAAATGGACTCCTTCCACCAACAGGCATTGGTGCCTCTGCACCTGCTGCACTGTTGATAGGTTAGTCTCTGCATAGGGGCTGATTACAAGTGACCAAGATAATTCTAATCCCGGCCCTAACCCCTGTTCCAGGTGAAAAATCATGAAATATGTCTGGACATGCCGACTTTGGTTGGAAAAGCATGCTATTTATGCATCCCATGAATTTTCTAACCTTTGGGTAGCCTATTGTATGTACCAAGGGCCAGCTGTATCAACATTGCATTTTGCGATTCTATAATAGCGAATTTTACCGATTCGCTATTATAGAATCGCAAAATGCAATGTATGAAGGTTTCGCAAAAGAAATAGCGATTCCTACATATTCCTTAATAGCGAATCGCAAATTGCCATTCGCTATTAAGGAATGCCTTCCCATTCATTCCTATGGGCCTAGAGGCCCATAGGAATGAATGGGAATACATTCGCAATTTGCGAATACCAAATTGGTAATCACAAATTGCGAATGCAATTTCAAGGGTGATAGGGGGCCAAATAGGTCACCCTGATGCACCCCCAAAAATGTCATGTGTGCACATGTGGTGCACACACATGCCCTAAGGGCATGTGAATGCGCCACGTGGCACTTAGAAAAATGCAATTTTGTGCGACCGGTAAAAGCCTTGATACATCTGGCCCCAAATGTGATAAATATCGCAAAGCGCCTGTTGGAACTTGGGTCTCTAGTTGGCAGAAGTTTGCACCCTGTCCAAGTAGGGACCACAATCCTAGTCAGGGTAAGTCAGATACACAACCTTAATTAACCTGTGCTCACCCTCTGGTAGCTTGGCACAGAGCAGTCAGGCTTAACTTAAGAGGCAATGTGTAAAGTATGTGTGCAACACAACACACAGTAACACAATGAAAACACCACAAAAAGACTCCACACCAGTTTAGAAAAGTAGATGATTATTTTCTGAACAAAACAAGACCAAAATGACAAACATCCAATAAATAGAAGTCAAGACATGGAATTTTAAAGATTTCGGTGAAAATAGCGCATAAAAGCGCAAATCGCCAACTGTGGTTATCTGGTTGCGCAGGACAAAGTCACAAGTTCAGGCCGACCGCGATGGATCGCAGGCCAGGTACAGAGACCCACTTGGGCCCACTGAACATAGTACCTTAAATCCTGGTGCGCGATCTGTGCAGCATTACTTTGCAAGGCTTCCTGTCATCCGGTGTCGGTTCAGAGAAGCTGTGCAGTGAGGCTTTGTGGGACTTGGTGTCGATTTGTGTCAGTCCCAGGGAGCTGTGCAGTGAGGCTTTGCAGGGCTTGGGGTCACTGTGTGTTGGTTCAGATGGACTGGCAGCTGTGCGGCTAGGCGCCACCCAGGGTCGATTTTGGTGAGGCTGGCAGCTGTTCGACGAGGTTTAGCGGATCTTTGCGTTTGTTCCAATGAGGTCCACAGAAGTCAGAGCATCTTAGGCCCACTTCCAAGGGTCCAGAACTGGGGTGGAGCCACTTGACAGGGCACACTGCGCAGAGATGGCAGGAGCAGGTTGGTTGGAAGTCTTTGATGGCCCTGAGACGTCAAGAACAGGGGGCAAGCCAGCAAGCCCTTGGAGACATGTACCTGAGGGGTGGATTACATGTAAGAAAAGGGAAGGTTAGGTCCTGGCTAGTGGGTGCACTTGCTAAGTCGACATGGCAGCACTGCTGTGGCTGGTCTGAGACACCTTGGAAACGGAAAAGCTACTTGCGTAGGTTGCACAATCACTCCTGCAGGCTGACTAGTAGCATTTGATTTACAGGCCCTTGGCACACAGTGCACTGTACTAGGGACTTACCAGTAAACCAAATGCACCAATCATGGAAAGCCAATCATAACATAATTTACAGTAGGAGCACCTGTATGTTAGCACTGAATATCAGTGAAAAAGTGTGCAGAGATACTAACCCAGCAAAAATAAAGTCCAGCATACCATCAAAAACAGGAGGTCAGAAAGCAAAAAGACAGGGGAAACACGCCAAAAGATGCCAGGTCTAACAAGCGTAAGCCAGATACAGGGACCTGCTAGCACCACAGAGAAATGTACCTTTAATCCTGTACCTTTTTAAGCACTGCACTGAGCAGCAGCAGTCCCAAGAAGCGATACAAGGGCTGCATCAAGGATGCATGGAGCAGAGGAAGTTCCGATGAGCTGGGCAGACTATGGTGCTGGCATTCGTCGAGGCTGCATCGTGCTGCATCTGTTCTGATGAGATGCTGTAAAGAGCTGTGTCGGATTTGCATTGTGCTGCATCGGTTCTGATGAGACCCCACCTCTGCTGGTACAGCACCTTTTGCCCTGCTTCCAAGGGTCCAGGACTGGCGGGACACCCCTTTGGGGGATAGACTCACATCAGGCAGAGTTCAGGTGCAGCGTTAAAGGTGGTTGGAGCCTTTTTTGTCCCTGAGGCTCTGATCAGGAGGAGGCCAGACAACTAGCCCTTAGAAGTCCTGGGTTCAAGATGCAGGTCCAGTCATTCTCACTAAGGCAGCAGCACAGCAGAGTAGCAGGGCAGTAGGACAGTCCTTCTTGCTTTACAGCAGTCCTTCTTTTGAGTCTTTCACAGGGCCAGAAGTGTACTGAAGAGTTGGGTCTGAGGGTCCACTACTCATGCCTGGTGCCCACTTTGAAGTGGAAGAAGCTTCTGGAGTACTCCTCCAATAGAAGTGTCTGGATTTTCCTTCCTGCTCGCCCTGCCCCTAGCTTGTCTTGGGGCACAAAAGACTAGTGTGAAACCTTTTGTGAATGTGCTGAGGAAGAGTCTTTGTGATGTGCAAGTGTGGTTGGTGACAGCTCTGCCCCCCCCATCCAGTCAGAGATAGCCCATCCTACCAACACGTATTCCCCCTTTGTCTCACTGTCTGGAAGTAATATACAAACACCACGTGCCAGCTACACCTAGAGGCATATTCACAAGGACCTACCGCCGATTTATCTCCACCTGAACGCATCAAAAGTGGAGATAGATTTAACACCCCATTCACAAGCGGGTGCAAACTGCAGACATCGCCAGTATTCCCGAGACAACTGCCCCAAAATGTATATCCACGGTGGACACCACCAACTAACCCTAATGAGATGCAGAGTAGGCGTTCCCGTGCAAAAACACACGAAAAAACCACAACACCACTTTCACAACGAACTGCCAGATCTGCGATGCGAACCAAAAACAGGCGATAAGCCGCTGTAGCAGCAGGGATTTAACACCTGCCTTATGCTGGTGTTAAGCAGGACGACTACCTGCAGCACTAAAGGGAGCCCAGCCCAGAGCCACATTAGAAGACCCACAGATGCCATGGAGACAATGATCATGCAGCTCGGAGACCCAAGAGGGCCACAACACCCACCGCCACCAACCCCCGGACATACACATACCGTGCACGACACAAGAGCCACTAAAAGCGCATGATGATGCACATTGCCAAAAAACAACACACATGTGTGGCCAGAAGAACAAGAAACAGTCACACAGCACTGAAGTAACAACCAAAAACTTTATTGAAATACAACACAAAACACCAATGCGGAAGACTCCTGTCGGGTCCGTCAGGGACAATCTCGATGTCACAGCCTCGAAAATAAAGCACAAAATCAGAATGTGTGTCATGCGCACATCAAAGGAGCGAGACACCGAGAAACAGAGAAGGAAAGAAAGGCAGAGAGAGAAAGAGAGAGAAGGAAAGGAAGGGAGAGAGCGAGTGAGAGAGAGAGGGAAGGAAAGGAAGGGAGAGAGAGAGTCAGTGAGAGAGAGAGAGAGAGAGAGGGAAGGAAGGAAAGGAAGGGAGAGAGAGAGTGAGAGAGAGAGGGAAGGAAAGGAGAGAGAGTGAGAGAGAGAGAGAGAGAAGGGAAGGAAGGGAGAGAGAGAGAGACACCGCCGCCCCTGCACACCCAGGCCCCACTGTTCACCTGCTGCCACTGGTGTGTCTCCAACCACGTGCCGGGATACACTGCAAGCCACCAGGTCTACAATCTGTAATTGAGGCCAGAGTCAATCATGGCAGAGTCCATCACACAGCACACGGCAACAACGCCTGTCCGTCCCTGCGCACGCATGCAGCCGCACCCCACCCCCTCCCGCCGGCCAGCGCTGGCTGTCCGCACTTGCGCACCCCGGGCCCACTGCTCACCTGCTGCCAATGGTGTGTCCACCAGTGGGCACACCACGTGCCCGTGCAAGCTCCAGGCCCTGGTCCCGCCACCCTGGCATGGTCCACATCATGCGGAGCCGCCCCGCGGCCCAGCAGGTCCCACACATGATGCTGAGTCCTGAGTCATCAATGGCAGAGACCACATCAGTGCACACGTCATCATCGCAGGCTGCACACTCATTCAGCTATTTCGGTGCCACTAACCCTGTGCAACCCCAGTCAGCGCCACGTGGTGGTAGGCCCGTGACGGGCGCAATGCTTCGGTGCGACCAACCATGTGTGCAACAACTCATGGGCCCTTTATGATTGAGAACCGTGGAGCGTCCGTCATCCAGTCACCACCGGCAATGGGGAATGTGACGTTGTCGGCCCCTTATATTGGCGGGGTCACATGGCCTGTGACGCCTGTGCCGGAGGGGTGTGGTGTGTGTGCAAACCTGCCCTCAGGGAGTGACCGTGATGTGCTGACAACTAGACCAGTGACCTGCATACCACCAGCGTGTACGCCTGCGACATGTAGCTATGTGGGCCCCCCTCGGGGCGTAAGTGGAGTGGTCTGGCCTGGCGTACACCGGACCAGCGCAGGGCTTGCAACAATGTCTCGGGGGCTCTGGGCGTGGTTCAGTCCATGTCCGGACAAGGAAGTGACTAATGCGTGTGTCCCCGTTGTAGTGTCCACGGTACCCGGAACACAATAGGCAATGTAGCACACTGTGACTGGCATCCCACTAGATGAGCATCATTGACGTAAGGGAAATCACTGTCCCTACATTCATCCACACATTCATACATGAATGATGAAAGACCTGACACAGCAGTGCGTCTCTGGATGTTTATTACACATCCAGTGGAGTTTTGCAGCTGGAGCGGTACAGGGCCATGCCGAGCACACTATATGGGCCCGTGGAGGGTCAGCCAGAGTCCATCCGGGGATGACAAGTACTGCGGAAGAGGAAGGGTACAGTCCGCAGTCTGGTCGCCTTGTCATTGGTCATCAATCAGGATATGACAGTCCATATCGCGGTCCAAGGTGAGTGCAGCGGAGTGTATCGGGGGTCAGTGGAATGTCATGGGGCCATGTGCGGCACCAAGCAGAAATGGGCCAGGTGGGGGAAATGAATGCTAGTGCCTCCTTCTGAACTCAATCCCATCCACGTCCTCGGATGTGTGCTCTGCCCCACCTGTGGGTGTTGCAGTACCGGCTGCGGCACTGTGTGCCACTGACACATCAGGGGCCGGAGGAGGATTGTCGGGAGCACTGTGTGGCAGTGACACAGCAGGTGCCGGAGTGGATACGCCTGCCGCACTGGGAGGCACTGACACACCAGGGGGCGGAGATGTGGATGGTGTGGGGGCAGCAGCATTCATCATCACCACGCCTTGTGGCAGCAATGCCATGATGAGGATCTGCAGGGCATGGTAGATCCCAGCTACATTTCGCTGATGTGCAGCGGTGGCTGCCATACTTTCTGCCTCCATCCGCACCATGTCCTCTATGAGCCGCCGCGTGTGTACCAGCTCACGGCTGGGATCGCTGGAGCCACTCTGAGCGGACAGGTGTTCTTCTCTCCACGTCATGACTCCAGCGATGTCAGTCAGGGCTCGTTGGAGACCATGGAGCGGGCCGTGGGTGTCCGTTAGGGACTGGAGCTGGTCCCTGGTGGGACCTAGACACCCATGGATGGCCATGAGGTCGAACCCCACCGCACCTGCTCAGCCATCTCCCTCTGGCCCTCCAGCACACGGCGTTGGAAGGCCATGTGTTGTTCCTGGGGGTCTTGGGAGACTGCCGGGGCTGTGGGTGCCTCCTGCTCGGTGGTTTGGGTAGTGGGTGGGGTCTCCTCGATGCAGCTGGGCTGCCCTGATCCTGGAGGTGAATTGCGGATGATGTCAATGATGTCCTGGAGGGCTTGGGTGTCGATGCTGGGGGTGTCCTCCTGGTCATCAGTGAAGAGTGGCTGGGACTGCTCTGCAGGAGGTGTTGACGGTGCCCCTGCAATGTGAAGGGGAGATGGTGTATTACAATGTGTCCGCATGTATGTAGCCGCATGGTACAGGTTCACATTCAGACAGCATGGCACTGTACATTGTGACAGTCTGTGGATCAGGGCCATGCTCCAGAGTCATTGTGGGTGTGCACTGTGCTCTGCTTGATTGTGCGTATGTGCCATTGTGGCCATCTCCACCCGTCCCCCCAGTACCTGGTGGTCACTCACCCTGTTGCGGTTGTGTTGTGTCCTGTCTGGCAGTGTCCGGTCCCCCGACTCCAGCCACAGTCTCCACACTGATGACTGTCGACACCAGCTCCTCCATGTCATCCAGCTCCAGCTGTGGCGCTGGGCTCCCACCTCCAGTCTGCATTGCTGCCTTCTGGTTGGCTGCGAGTTTCTCCTTGGTCTTGCGCTTGATGTCAATCCATCGCCTCTTGACCTCGTCCATTGACCTCTTGTGCTCTCCGACGGCATTCACCTTGTCCATGATGTCCCGCCATATTCCATTTTTGGTGCCCAATGACACGTTGGAGGTGATGAACAGTTGTTGATGGTGTTCCATCACCTCCGTGACCAGGATCCTGTTTTCCTGCGGACTGAACTTCGTCTTCCTCTTCTTCTTGTCCTTGCCCTTCCCTGTCCCCGAGGTCCCAGGCTGGTCGTCCGGGGTGCTTGTGGGGTTGCGCTCGTCCTCTGTGCCTGCTCTCGCTGCCTCCATGGTGCTTCGGTGTTGGTCATTTTGTGTTTGTGTGTTTTTTCTAATTTTATAGTGATTTTTCCCGCCCGCCATGTGTGTATTGCAGGCCTGGCGCTGCTTATCGCTGATTTCCTCATCGCGCTTTGGCCCATCGCATGTTTTTTCGCATTGAGGTTTGTGTTTTTATAACCGTCGCGGTTGTTGTAACGCGGACATTGTCCGTGGTTTCGGCAGACTATCGCATGGTACCGCCTTCTTGTGAATTCCACGTTAACACAGGGTTATTTTCCTGCGATAGGCTGCGATGTGTAAAGTTGCGTTAGCATTTTTTGGTGATGTTTAGCACACGTTCTTGTGAATATCCCCCCTAGTCTTTTGACTCAGGATACAGGCTGCAGGCAGCAAATGGTTGGGACAAGAAAATGCCAACTTTCTAAAAGGGGCATCTTCAGAAGCTTGACTTAAAATCCAACTTGACCATTAAAGAGGGTTTAAAATTCCAATTGTTTAGACACCAAACTCAACATTTCTACTTTCTCCCAATTGAAAGTTATCACTTATTAAATGTAATACGGTAGGCCAATGTTGTGTTATCCTATGGGACACGCAGGCCTTGCAGTAGTAAAAAATGATTTTAAGAGTTTTTCACTACCAGGACATGTAAAAGTTAAAAGTATATGTTCAATACTGCATCCTGCCCTATGGACTGTTTAGGGCCTAGCCTGATACTTATGTGCATTAAAAAGGAAGGTGTAGGTTTAGGAAGGTGTAGGACTGGCAAATAGTTTATTTTACCACGTCAAAATGGCAGCTTAAATCTGCACACACACATATGAAATACCAGGCTTAAGACATGTTTTAAAGTGTTAGTTAAGTGGGTGACACAATCAGTGCTGTAGGCCCATTAGTAACATTTAATTTACAGGCCCTGGGTAGGGTAGTACCACTTTATTAGGGAGTTACAAGTTAATGAAATGTGCCAATTTAGTGTAAGCCAATTTCAGTATGTTTAAGGAGAAAGCATGAGCACGTTAGTACTGCTTACAGTGGTAAAGTGTGTAGAGTCCTAAAAGCCAACAAAAGCGGGATCAGAAAACAGGAGGGTTTAGGCAAACATTTTGGGGATGACCCTAAAAAGAGGGACAGGTCCAACACAACCGCTCTTCAGCCAAAAGCCAGGGTAGACTAATCAATACCTTGAAGGGCATCCCTGCTTAGGCAATTGAACATGGACAATGGACCTCTGCTGCAGAGGCAGTTGTCAGTTCTATTCCCCTCTGAACTCAGTTGGAACCCTCTGTCTACACTCCTGAGCCATTGAATTGCCCCATGGGGAACCCTTCTCTTCACCTTTATAACCCATATTTGAAGCACCTAACCTTAACCTGCTCACAGAAGCATCCCCATAGACAGACAGTACCACCATGGCCAACAAAGTGATGTGGCTCATTCCACCCCTTGGATTAGACCACTGTCCCCAAACCTCAGAAAACTCTGCCCATAAGGGCAGCAAGCAACAGAGGCTACTGACGCCAGTCCAAGGGTCGCAGCCTGAGACTGGTTCTCCAGCCCGGGTCTGTGCCCTGAGACCGAACAGAGGGCAGGGGTGAGTCCTCTTTCACCCTGGCCCTCCACCTGGGCCCCTGTACTCTACATTTGAGAGTGGTGCCTCCAGAAAACTGAACTGTCAGGGTGCCATTGACGACCACCCCTCCCAGTTCTCCTGACACCGGGGGCAACTAATTTCCCAGAATGCAATCAATGGGTATCTGGAGACTAACTATGACCCTTCTCTGGGTCACCTCCCCATCCCGCTCAAGGGATACCAAGGCCATGGGGCTAAAAAAGTTATGCCCTTGGACTTGAGTTAACCTACACACCTGACTGGTGTACTGCCCCTGGAGTAACCAGCCTTTCCACTACCATGGTCTGGTTAGCCCAGTACCAGGGATCCCATTCATCTTTTCCTAGTGGATGTGACGCATCCCACCCTCAGGGATCACCAGTCAGTTTCTGAATCTACGTCCCAACCAATATTCGCTCTGATTATTTTTCTTGGTGTATTGCAATGCAGCGTCTCTGTGCATTCTTGTCTGAGCTTTGTGTGCAAATTATACATAACCAGAGTCACTGTGTGAACAAGCATACTATTTCCTGAAGGGATGATTGTAAGGAGAGCTGTGCTTCCTTTTTGAAAGAAATGGCTAAAAGATACATTTTAAGATATTATTTAATCTCTCCTGGCAAAAAGTTTTAGACATTGGGGGCTCGTGAAATAAATAAGCCATTGTGTCAAGATTAGTCACCACACCCAGAAGGAATATTGCTCAGAGGCAGAAAACTCATTCAGGTACTCATTGCCTATGAATTTGTAGAGCACAGATGCTGCTCATGTGCATGGTTAGGCCCAGTATATGGCACAGGAGAAACCATGTGTGACTGGGGAAGTAGTAAATGGCTAAAATCACGAGAATTATCATCCATCATACATGTTATGACAAGACATACAACGGATAGCGTATGTACTATGACAGAGAATATGCTCAGCAGAAATACCATGCCACAGAATAAGTCAATTTGAATTTAAAGTTACTATGCCCACCCAGGAAAAAAAGCGTGGAGAAACAGCTTGCTGTTAACAGAATTATGTAAAAAAATCTAACAAACATATGAAGAGCTAAATACTGTGCTGCACTGGCAGAAAATGAGTTACTGGTGGGTTGTTAATATTAACTGGCTGTCCACAGCCTAGGCTTACAGTCTGGTTTCAGGGAGCAGTCTGAGAAAAGTTAACAGGCTGCTGACTCCATACACTGCACCTTGTCCCTTGTCCCAGGACTCTGCATGCAGTCATCAACAGAGTGCAGGCTCAGCTTCTTAAGCACACATTAAGATCCTTCTAAACTGTCTCCCTCCCAAAAATATCCCCAAAGGGAAGCTACGGCTATGGTCCTAACCTCAGCCGTAGATACATTTTTTAAGATTGTTTTTATTGGCATTTCTCCAAATACAATATCAAGTACGACATACAGGGTTATATATATATATTTTTTTTTTGATCCATGTTTAACATTGAGAGTGGGCGATAGGAGGCACCCTGCAACGGGTCTTTCCCTGGTTTCGGCACCAAAACTATGAGAGCCTCTCTCATGGAGTCCGGGAGCACTCCTCACTCTAAGGCTTGCGCATAGATCTGCAACAGCTTATCCCCCAAGGTCCTGGGGAAGGCTTTATAGAATTCCGCCATCCCCTCCCGGAACCCTGGCAGTTTTGAAGGATTCCATTGCTTGGAGGATTTCCTGTTTGGTCAGAGGTGCCCTGAGCTCTTCTCACTCGACTGCTGTGAGTCAGGGCAGCGGTAGTTCAATTATGCAGTTAGAAATCAAGGACTCATTAGTCTGTCAGGAACCAGTATACACCCCTCGCAGGTGATCTGCAAACACCCCATTTATCGCCTGTTGGTATAAACCTTGGGGCGGATTTACGAGCCCCTTGCGCCACTTTTGCGCCGCCGTTGCGTCACTTCTGTGACGCAGCGGCGGCGTAAACCATGCGCCACGTTGCGCCCTATTTACAACGTGACGCATCTAGGGAGATGCGTCACGTTGTAAAGCCCTGCGCCACATGAAACCTGCGTCAGGTTTCATGTGGGCGTTCCGGCGCAGTAAAGCCTCGGAAAAGTGCCTGAGTGAAATCTACAAGATTCCACTCAGTCACTTTTCCGACGCCGCTGCGTCAAAACCTTGCGCCTGCTTGAAGCAGGCGTAAGGCGTGACGCACCACGTTATGTATGGGCAGACCACGAGCATTGCTGGAGTTGCGTCGCTCTTGCGACACAACTCCAGCAATGCGCCACCCTTCCGACGGGAGATGCGTCATGCATCTGTTTATCCTTGCGCCACGATGCGCCGCATTGTAAATGCGGCGCATCTGTGGTGGCGCAAGGGTAAACTTGCGTGACGCATCTTACCTGGCGCATCCCTGCTGATTTGCAGGGATGCGCCAGTCGTCATAAATCTGCCCCCTTGTGTCCCACCTGGTCTTTAACATACAAGATCGGTTGCATGCAAGTCTCATTTTTGACCAACTGAGTCAGCATGCATCCTGCTCTGTCACACTCCATGGGTAATCTCCTTCAGTAGGAATGCAGCACGTGCTTCTCTAATGAGTTCCGTAGGGTGTGTTCATGCTGCCGAACCCTGCCCCACTCCCGCAGTGCCCCTGGGTTCTTCGACAATGTTGCCTCCAAGGTGGCCAACTTCTCCTCCCACTGTGTCAGTTCCCACTCCACCGCTCTATGCATCGTACTACCCCAGTTAGTCTCAAAATATTCAGTTAAGGCTTCTGTGAGTGCCCTTGCATACACTGTATCTGTCAGGGCCTCCACTGTCAGTCACCACAGTGGCATTTGAGACATCAGCCTATCAAAGGAATATGTAATCAGTAGGGGCTAGTGGTCCGACAGGTAGCAAGTCAAATGGCCCTAGTTAGTCACTTGCTGGGCAGCGTGTGCCTCTATAAGAAAGTAGTCCAATCTACTATGTGTGCCTGGTGTGGGGGTGTAGCAGGAGTACGATAGCATCTGCAGGTGCTGTAACCACCATATATCTACCAGTCCTACGCTCATCATCACCTGTCTAAGCACTGCAGCCTTATTTGACTTAGTGCCTTGTTTAGGTGGGGACCTGTCAGTCTCACTGTCCACCCCACAATTAAAATCATCAGCCAAAATGACCTCCGCCTCCATGTGGCCCTGTGCCGGGGCTAGCACCGTCTAGAAATAGTCATCATTGTCCACATTAGGGGCATATACATTGATTAGGCAGAGCTCATGGGCGTCTAGGGTGCCAGTCAGGACAATATATCTCCTCTCTGGGTCTACCCGGACATGGGTCATCTGAAATGGGCCTCCAGGGGCTACCCATATGAAGACCCATGCGCGAATCCAGAATAGGAAGTGGCATACAACTGACCCTTCCTTTTTTCTTTAAGCAACCAATGCAATCCCCTCACAGGTGTGTTTCCTGTAAGAGGACAACTGCAGCTCTGTATCTTTTCAAATAGGCATGCACCCTATAGCGCTTTTCTGGTCGGTTCAGTACACGCCTGTTCCAGGCGAGGAACTTATACCTAGTCCCCTTGTCTGCCATGAGTATATCTAGCACATACCTGGACCAGCCTAGCAGGGCAGGCCTGTCACCTTACACCCCCATATTGCCACTTGACAGATGAAGCAACCCAACATAACAAGACAACAGGTTGAAACTTTCTCCCTGAACATCCAATCCTGTTCACTCCCAGAGGCAGAATATACAGGACTCCCTCTGTCACATCCATCCGCCAAAGGGGTACAGATCACCGCCCCACTCCCCTCCCTTTCCACCCACCATCAATGTACCCTTAAAGAACTCTGAGTTTAAGCAGTGCCCAAGGAGCCGTAACCTCAATACGCAACGAGACCAGATCAGCGCTCAGCGGTCCAAAGTAGGTCAGGTACTCAGCCACCCCCAGTCATGGAGAAAAAAAAGACATTTCTAATGCAAATAGTTGGTTGAGTCCCAGCACATTTGACTGCAATGGCAGCCCTTTTAGAGTCAATTCTCTCTGTGGAAAATAAAAGGTTAGACACAATAGAGCGTACCAGCAGCACTGGTCTCCCACTGAGTCCAGGCTTCCCATCCTCGGGTGCCCTGGCAGCCTGGTTTAAATGCCTCCCAAAGGCACCTTCAGGAGCCACCTATTCTTCCTCACTCCAGGTTCCCAGTTGGGCCTGTTCACCTAGGCGTCTCAATTATTACAAACCAGCTGTTTCTGACATATCTCCAGCCTCCTAACCAGCATCTGTGCTGTCATTGAGGGTATCGGAGACCATTCAGATTTGTGAGTAGGAGTGCTGGTGAGTGGCGTCCAGTGGGGCGGACTGCGAAATTCCTCCAGGGCAGACCAATAAACAGCCCCCCTCCATGGTTTACGGGAGCTAAGCAACGCCACCACAGTCGTCCTGCTCCTGGGCAAGCGGCGCAAAGAGTGTTCCTGGGCTCCCCTCCAGCCGGGACCCCAAACCCACGGTTTGGTCCAAGAGAGACTAGGCAGTCCATGGCCTCCTGCGGCAATTCATATTAGTGGACTTGACCGTCAAATTGAATTCTGAGCTTGGTAAGGAACATAAGATTGTATTTACTGTTGTACTCTCTCAGATTCTTTTTGATTGGCATGAAGTTCTTGCGGAGGTCTTGCACCCCTCAGGAAAAATAAGTATTTCCGTGTCCTCATATCTCGAGGCTGTGTATGCGCACATGTTGCAATATCACATCACGGTCTTTCTAATGGAAGAGTCAAGCTATTAGTGCCTAGGCACTGCCACCAGCACCCTGTGCACCCATTTAATTGTGAAGAACTTAGAGAGCTCTCTGGGTCTGAGCTTACTCACAATCTAGTCCTCCAAGAATAGTGCAGCCGAGGGGCACTTCCCTCGCTCCGGGAAGGCTACCAGGCAGATGATATTTCGCTTAGAGCATCCCTCAGCATCCTCCAGGAGTTCTTATTTTTGAGTTGACTCCATTTAAGGCCAGCCATGGTGGCTTGTAGTCTTAATCTTATTTTTCAGGGTGCTCGTCCTCCTCCGTGCTCATGACTCTATCTGCCACGTTTCGTAGGTCCATGCGCAAATGGTTCATTTCAATGGCCAACACAAGGAGATGATGGACGGAGCGCTGAAACTTTTCAGACACTCATCCCCAGTCACAGATCTGGGTTGAATCCATCATCGTTCTTTAGCTCACTTCACCACCCTAGTTCAGACACAGCTATAAGCAAATCAGTCTTGACCCTGTGCCTCATGGGAACAGTCCAGCCCGAACTGCCAAGCCATGTCTTCCCTAGACCGGAAACAAGCATCCTGGGACCGGTTTTGGGCTAACAGCCCTCATCAGCCAGGCTAGCTTGAATCCAGTGGCAAAGTGAGCAAGGGACCAACGTCTGGGCATACCCTGCCAACATAGGGCGAACAAAGCAAACACAAGGAGATGATGAACGGAGCGCTGAAACTTTTCAGACAATCACCCCCAGTCACAGATCTGGCTTGAATCCATCATCGTTCTTTAACTCACTTCACCACCCAAGTTCAGACACAGCTATCTGCAAATCAGTCTTGACCCTGTGCCTCATGGGAACAGTCCAGCCCGAACTGCCAAGCCATGTCTTCCCTGGACCGGAAACAAGCATCCTGGGACCGGCTTCGGGCTAACAGCTCTCATCAGCCAGGCTAGCTTGAATCCAGTGGCAAAATGAGCAAGGGGCCCACGTCTGGGCATACCCTGCCAACTTAGGGCGAACAGAGCAAACACAAGGAGATGATGGACGGAGCGCTGAACTTTTCAGACACTGACCCCCAGTCACAGATCTGGGTTGAATCCATCATCGTTCTTTAGCTCAATTTGCTATCCCAGTTCAGACACAGCTATATGCAAATCAGTTTTGACCCTTTGCCCCATGGGAACAGTCCAGCCCAAACTGCCAAGCCATGTCTTCCCTGGACCAGAAACAAGCATCCTGGGACCAGATTCGGGCTAACAGCCCTCATCAGCCAGGCTAGCTTGAATCCAGTGGCAAAGTGAGCAAGGGACCCACGTCTGGGCACACCCTGAGAACTTAGGGTGAACAAAGCAAACACAAGGTGATGATGGACAGAGCGCTGAAACTTTTCAGACACTCACCCCCAGTCACAGATCTGGGTTAAATCCATCATCATTCTTTAGCTCACTTCGCCACCCCAGTTCAGACACAGCTATATGCAAATCAGTCTTGACCCTTTGCCTCATGGGAACAGTCCAGCCCAAACTGCCAAGCCATGTCTTCCCTGGACCGGAAACAAGCATCCTGGGACCGGATTCGGGCTAACTGCCCTCATCAGCCAGGCTAGCTTGAAACCAGTGGCAAAGTGAGCAAGGGACCCACGTCTGGGCATACCCTGCCAACTTAGGGCGAACAAAGCAAACACAAGGAGAAGATGGACGGATCGCTGAAACTTTTCAGACACTCACCCCCAGTCACAGATCTGGGTTGAATCCATCATCGTTCTTTAGCTCACTTCACCACCCCAGTTCAGACACAGCTATATGCAAATCAGTCTTGACCCTGTGCCTCATGGGAACAGTCGAGCCCGAACTGCCAAGCCATGTCTTCCCTGGACCGGAAACAAGCATCCTGGGACCGGAATCGGGCTAACAGCCCTCATCAGCCAGGCTTGCTTGAATCCAGTGGCAAAGTGAGCAAGGGACCCACGTCTGGGCATACCCTGCCAACTTAGGACGAACAAAGCAAACAGAAGGAGATGATGGACGGAGCGCTGAAACTTTACAGACACTCACCCCCAGTCACAGATCTGGGTTGAATCCATCATCGTTCTTTAGCTCACTTCACCACCCCAGTTCAGATACAGCTATTTGCAAATCAGTCTTGACCCTGTGCCTCATGGGAACAGTCCAGCCCGAACTGCCAAGCCATGTTTTCCCTGGACCCGAAACAAGCCTCCTGGGACCGGTTTCGGGCTAACACCGCTCATCAGCCAGGCTAGCTTGAATCCAGTGGCAAAGTGAGCAAGGGACCCACGTCTGGGCATACCCTGCCAACTTAGGGCGAACAAAGCAAACACAAGGAGATGATGGACGGAGCGCTGAAACTTTTCAGACACTCATCCCCAGTCACAGATCTGGGTTGAATCCATTATCATTCTTTAGCTCACTTCGCCACCCCAGTTCAGACACAGCTATATGCAAATCAGTCTTGACCCTGTGCCTCATGGGAACAGTCCAGCCCGAACTGCCAAGCCATGTCTTCCCTAGACCGGAAACAAGCCTCCTGGGACCGGTTTCAGGCTAACAGCCCTCATCAACCAGGCTAGCTTGAATCCAGTGGCAAAGTGAGCAAGGAATCCACGTCTGGGCATACCCTGCCAACTTAGGGCGAACAAAGCAAACACAAGGAGATGATGGACGGATCGCTGAAACTTTTCAGACACTCACCCCCAGTCACAGATCTGGGTTGAATCCATCATCGTTCTTTAGCTCACTTCACCACCCCAGTTCAGATACAGTTATATTGAAATCAGTCTTGACCCTGTGCCTCATTGGAACAGTCCCGCCCAAACTGCCAAGCTATGTCTTCCCTGGACCGGAAACAAGCATCCTGGGACCAGTTTCGGGCTAACAGCCCTCATCAGCCAGGCTAGCTTGAATTCAGTGGCAAAATGAGCAAGGGACCCACGTCTGGGCATACCCTGCCAACTTATGGTGAACAAAGCAAACAGAAGGAGATGATGGACGGAGCGCTGAAACTTTACAGACACTCACCCCCAGTCACAGATCTGAGTTGAATCCATCATCGTTCTTTAGCTCACTTCACCACCCCAGTTCAGATACAGCTATATGCAAATCAGTCTTGACCCTTTGCCTCATGGGAACAGTCCAGCCCAAACTGCCAAGCCATGTCTTCCCTGGACCGTAAACAAGCATCCTGGGACCGGATTCGCGCTAACAGCCGTCATCAGCCAGGCTAGCTTGAATCCAGTTGCAAAGTGAGCAAGGGACCCACGTCTGGGCATACCCTGCCAACTTAGGGCGAACAAAGCAAACACAAGGAGATGATGGACGGAGTGCTGAAACTTTACAGACACTCACCCCCAGTCACAGATCTGGGTTGAATCCATCATCGTTCTTTAGCTCACTTCACCACCCCAGTTCAGACACAGCTATTTGCAAATCAGTCTTGACCCTGTGCCTCATGGGAACAGGCCAGCCCGAACTGCCAAGCCATGTCTTCCCTGGACCCGAAACAAGCATCCTGGGACCGGTTTCGGGCTAACACCCCTCATCAGCCAGGCTAGCTTGAATCCAGTGGCAAAGTGAGCAAGGGACCCACGTCTGGGCATACCCTGCCAACTTAGGGCGAACAATGCAAACACAAGGAGATGATGGACGGAGCGCTGAAACTTTTCAGACACTCATCCCCAGTCACAGATCTGGGTTGAATCCATTATCATTCTTTAGCTCACTTCGCCACCCCAGTTCAGACACAGCTATATGCAAATCAGTCTTGACCCTGTGCCTCATGGGAACAGTCCAGCCCGAACTGCCAAGCCATGTCTTCCCTAGTCCGGAAACAAGCATCCTGGGACCGGTTTCAGGCTAACAGCCCTCATCAACCAGGCTAGCTTGAATCCAGTGGCAAAGTGAGCAAGGAATCCACGTCTGGGCATACCCTGCCAACTTAGGGCGAACAAAGCAAACACAAGGAGATGATGGACGGATCGCTGAAACTTTTCAGACACTCACCCCCAGTCACAGATCTGGGTTGAATCCATCATCGTTCTTTAGCTCACTTCACCACCCCAGTTCAGATACAGCTATATGCAAATCAGTCTTGACCCTTTGCCTCATGGGAACAGTCCAGCCCAAACTGCCAAGCCATGTCTTCCCTGGACCGTAAACAAGCATCCTGGGACCGGATTCGCGCTAACAGCCGTCATCAGCCAGGCTAGCTTGAATCCAGTTGCAAAGTGAGCAAGGGACCCACGTCTGGGCATACCCTGCCAACTTAAGGCGAACAAAGCAAACACAAGGAGATGATGGACGGAGTGCTGAAACTTTACAGACACTCACCCCCAGTCACAGATCTGGGTTGAATCCATCATCGTTCTTTAGCTCACTTCACCACCCCAGTTCAGACACAGCTATTTTCAAACCAGTCTTGACCCTGTGCCTCATGGGAACAGGCCAGCCCGAACTGCCAAGCCATGTCTTCCCTGGACCCGAAACAAGCATCCTGGGACCGGTTTCGGGCTAACACCCCTCATCAGCCAGGCTAGCTTGAATCCAGTGGCAAAGTGAGCAAGGGACCCACGTCTGGGCATACCCTGCCAACTTAGGGCGAACAAAGCAAACACAAGGAGATGATGGATGGAGCGCTGAAACTTTTCAGACACTCATCCCCAGTCACAGATCTGGGTTGAATCCATCATCATTTTTTAGCTCACTTCGCCACCCCAGTTCAGACACAGCAATTTGCAAATCAGTCTTGACCCTGTGCCTCATGGGAACAGTCCAGCCGGCACTGCCAAGCCATGTCTTCCCTCGACCGGAAACAAGCATCCTGGGACCGGTTTCAGGCTAACAGCCCTCATCAGCCAGGCTAGCTTGAATCCAGTGGCAAAATGAGCAAGGGACCCACGTCTGGGCATACCCTGCCAACTTAGGGCGAACAAAGCAAGCACAAGGAGATGATGGACGGAGCGCTGAAACTTTTCAGACACTCACCCCCAGTCACAGATCTGGGTTGAATCCATCATCGTTCTTTAGCTCACTTCGTCACCCCAGTTCAGACACAGCTATATGCAAATCAGTCTTGACCCTTTGCCTCATGGGAACAGTCCAGCCCAAACTGCCAAGCCATGTCTTCCCTGGACCAGAAACAAGCATCCTGGGACCGGATTCGCGCTAACAGCCCTCATTAGCCAGGCTAGCTTGAATCCAGTTGCAAAGTGACCAAGGGACCCACGTCTGGGCATATCCTGCCAACTTTGGGTGAACAAAGCAAACACAAGGAGATGATGGACGGAGCGCTGAAACTTATCAGACACTCACCCCCAGTCACAGATCTGGGTTGATTTAATCATTGTTCTTTAGCTCACTTCGCCACCCCAGTTCAGACACAGCTATATGCAAATCAGTCTTGACCCTGTGCCTCATGGGAACAGTCCAGCCCGAACTGCCAAGCCATGACTTCCCTGGACAGGAAGCAAGCACCGTGGTACCGGTTTAGGGCTAACAGCCCTCATCAGCCAGGCTAGCTTGAATCCAGTGGCAAAGTGAGCAAGGGACCCACGTCTGGGCATACCCTGCCAACTTAGGGCGAACAAAGCAAACACAAGGAGATGATGGATGGAGCGCTGAAACTTTTCAGACACTCACCCCCAGTCAGAGATCTGGGTTGAATCCATCATCGTTCTTTCGCTCACTTCGCCACCCCAGTTCAGACACAGGTATATGCAAATCAGTCTTGACCCTGTGCCTCATGGGAACAGTCCAGCCCAAACTGCCAAGCCATGTCTTCCCTGGACCCGAAACAAGCATCCTGGGACCGGTTTCGGGCTAACAGCCCTCATCAGCCTGGCTAGCTTGAATTCAGTGGCAAAGTGAGCAAGGTCCCATGACCTGTCGGATGCCAGAGCGACAGAAATGGACATTGCCATCACCCAACAACCGGAAAGACCCATCACAATAAAGACGGAACGTGCTGATGCAATCCATACACGCGAAAGAGGGAACAGACCAAGACAAACAGCAAGTGCATCACCCGGATCCCGATGTGGATAATATGGGCGAGAAGAGCGTCTCCTGGAGGAGTGCCCAGCCCAAGGATGAACCTGCTCCAAGTGCGGCACCCGCAACCACTTCACCACCATGTGCAGAGGAGGGCCTAGAAGGAAACGCGTGCCAGGCAGATGATCACTATCAAAGTCCGTGCAACATCTATCCCTAGAAGATCCGGAAACCCTGAGAACATCCAAAACATCACAGCGTCAACGCTACCGCCTGGAAGACTCATCCCCCGATGATGACGATGAAGCATTCCTCATCTCATTTGCAAGTGATCTGAAGTGACGGAGACGCCCACAGCCAACATGAATAGTCGAAGTGACAGGATCCAGTGTCAAAGCCTTGATTGACACCGGCGCATCAGTCAATGTCATGCGAATCTAGCAATACCGGTACCTCCACCCGCACCCTCAGCTGTTCCCAACCAATGTCAAAATATTCACATACAGAAACCATACACCGCTAAATCTAAAGGACAAGATGACTGTCCAATTAAGAGCGGAAGACCAAGAGATCACAACCACCTTCCACATGGTCGACAGAGAAGCAGATACCCTGGTGGGAAGCCACACCGCAGAAGGCCTAGGCCTGGTCACAGTTGCCTTTGCCGTCAAAGCTCTTCAGACGGACGAGATACTAGACCTGTTTCCCCACCTCTTTACTGGACTCGGATGCCTGAAGGTAGCCCAAGTCAAGCTTCACATTGACAAGTCGGTCAAACCAATGGCACTCCGGCACCGACGAATACCCTTCCATCTGATGCCCCTAGTTGAATAAGAGCTACACAACCTTGAACAACAAGGGGTAATATAGAAAGTCACCGGTCCGACACCGTGGGTCTCGCCCATGGTGATCGCTGAAAAACCAAAACAGCTCGGCAAAATACGGCTATGCATAGACATGTGCCTACCCAACCAGGTGATCAAAAGAGAAAGACACATAACGCCCACAATGGACGACATATTAGCCGACCTTAATGGATCGAGATGGTTCTCCAAGCTGGACCTCAATGCTGGATACCACCAACTAAGGGTAGCGGAAGAGAGCCATTATATAACAACTGTCTCAACACACATAGGATTACCCCAATACAAACGGTTGAGCTTCGGGATCTCATCAGCTGCTGAGGTTTTTCAAGATGCTGTCTGAGAGACCCTATCAAGCTTGCATGGATTGTTAAATGTCAGTGATGACATTCTAATTCACTCATCAGCCATTGAAGAGCACCACAAACACCTTAGAACAGCTCTGCAATGATTGTACGACCATGGCGTCACTCTTCACAAGGATAAGTGTTCCATCGAGTTCTTTGGCTACGTGTTTAACCAATATGGAGTTCAAGTAGACCTGCGCAAATCCCATGCTATTCAGCAAGCACTGGCGCCAACCACTGTATCCGAAGTACGCAGCTTTCTAGGAATGGCCACCTATTGTGGCCGATTTATTCCCAACCTGGCTACAGTGGCTGAACCCCTCCGAGCCTTAACGAAGAAAGACACTGCATGGAAGTGGGGACGAGAAGAAGACGAAGCCTTTCGGAACGTCAAGGAAGCCATGCTCAGTAAAACCACCATGGCCTACTTTGACTCAGCACGAAGTACAGAGCTGCTGGTGGATGCTAGTCTGGTGGGCCTAGGAGCAGTGATCACCCAAGAAGTGGAGGAAGGGAAATGGGCACCCATCGCATTTGCTAGCAAAGCCCTCACACCGCACGGAAGCGCGTTATTCTCAAATCGAGAGAGAGGCGCTGGCAATCAAATGGGCATGTGGCCATTTCCATCACTACATCAGTGGGCACCCATTCCGTGTAGTCACCGACCACCAGCCGTTCATCCCGCTATTCCGAGGCACAGCCCCCCACCCTCAACCACAAATCCAACGCTGGGCAATCCAGCTACAACACTACCAAATGGAGCTGGTATACCGGCCAGGGTCGAAGAACTCCACGGATTTCCTCTCCAGGCATCCGCCAAGTCCAATGGAGGGCGACAACGACAACAACAAAACAGAAGATTACGTGAGCATGATATCCCGAGGAGCATGCCTCACACCCTCACTGTAGATGAGATCAGCAAAGCTACCAAAAGTGATCCCACCATGACAAAGGTCGTGGAATCCCTACACCGAGGCACATGGCACAACTTCCTGCGAGACGCCAACAACTGGTGTGGCTCAGATAGAGAACGCCTTGGAAAAATGTGGAGGGTATGCGATGACCTGAGTGCTACAGCAGATGGCCTGGTACTACGGTAAAAGTTCAGGACGCCCCTTCGAACCAGGAACATGGACCGTCTCACGTCCATATTCACGCATTAACGCCATGGTGGACTTAGCCTGACAATCCACCTCCCATTCAACAGACAGGTAAGTCATGTTTTTAGCAGGTGTTAAATTCTAGCGATATTCGCGCTTAGCGCGACTTTTTTTATCGCTTCGCCTGCGTTGCTAATAGGGGGAAGTTGTGTAAGCGACTGTTTTCAGTCGCTTTTAGTTGGGAACGCCTACCTTGCATGTCATTAGCGATAATTATCGCTGGCATGCAAGGCGATGGGAAAACGGGCCGCTATCGCCAGAAAGCTGTCGCTAACGCCTGTTAGCGACAGCTTGCTGATAGGGTGATAAAAAAAATCGCCGCTTTAGCGGCAAAAAGTGCCGCTAAAGCGGCGATAAAGCCCTTGCTAATATGCCCCGGAGTTCTGAGATATTTGTAAGATGTGTGCTTGATACAAAGTTTAATAACGTTTTTAGAAATAATACATAGCTGGGAAACTATACGCCTGACCTCATCTTTAGTCAGTACTTTGCGCAGGGGAGCAGTAAAAGCAAGTCCAAAATCTCAAGTGCACATAGGGCGGAAAAGTTGCATCTTTGGAGTCACTGAAGTCAACAGTCTCCTGCATAAAAGCAGCTACTGACTAACAAGAGAGCTCCTTGTTTTGTTTCTTACTGCTGACATCCATCTTATCTCCTTTGTTAAGACATCAGCTACAGTCATCTTCACCATTCGAAGGAAAACAGCATTCCCATGGAACAGTCCAGCTTCAAGCAGCTTTAATACCTCACCTGTCTCACCTGCAAGAACTACAAACCCGGCTCAGCTTTAAGAAGCCCGGGCTCAGCTTTAACAGGCCGAGTTATTTTGCCTATATTTTCTATTTTCTGTCAAAGCCACGTGGGTTACGGATTGAAGCTTAGAACTCTGGTATGTGCATTCTGATCAAATGTACACCACAGCGATTCGTTATATTTCATGCAATAAACGTCATATTCGATTACGTAGCCTTATCCAATGTAGATTCAGCAAAGTGCACTTACGCGAATCACTGCTAAATCCTAGTATATGCACTGAAAGTTGAGAGATTCAAAGGAAGAATTTAAGTGAATCCGTTTCTAGCAAGTGACATGGGATCAATAGATCGGGCCTGTGTAAAATAACACTTTTGCAACAATTACAAAGTGCAAATAAGGATTTTGCGACAGTAATTTGGTGCCAAAAAGTGGTTCACACATGAACCAGTGCACATTTCCATTATTTCATATTAATGACACACCTCTGGTTGAAAAGGACATGCATAGCTTTACCGATATCTACACTTTTTATAGGAGCAAAAGAGAGTCAGTTGAATGCGAGGCCGGTGGCAAGAAGCCATTTTTAAAGTCTTTTGTCGAAAGAAAGCTACAGAGAACGCGCACAATATTAACTTTCAACTTTTAATAAGCAGTCGCTTCATTTTCCTCTGTCACGTTGCACCCCTGGCCTTCAAGAGATTATAGAGGTAGGGTACTAGAGTGGAACGGGCTCTCGAAAGACTGACTAAATACATACACACGAACCCGCTATCCACAGGAGTGACGCTTATGAAAAACAATGAAATGGCATACTGACGGAGACAAAGGAGTCAGAAAAAGGAAGGTGCTGTGCCCATAATTTGTTTATTTGCAGGCTTCGTGTTTTGCATTTCTTTGCAATCATTCAAAGTGGTCTTGCAGAAATGCATTTGTGTTTTGTTTTTATGGGTTTTGCAAAAGTTATAGAGATTGGTGTATTTACAGCTTTCTAGATGGCATGGATATCACTCATTGAATCCGCAGATATTCATCTTGTGACAAAATATCTGGAGAGACTGGCTCTCAACGCTGCTGATTCGAGTAGCATTACTACCAACCTGGCAGCCTAGTCGTAGGTTATGCTTTAAATATTTCTGCATTAGGCACCAAGGCCAACATTATTCACCTACTCTTCTGTACCTACCCCCATCCTCTATCCCACTATGTCTGTCTAAATCTCCATACTGCTCAGACGATATTACCACTGACTAACAGAATGCAGTGTTTCACCCGTCCATATATGCGTGCCAGGAGGTGTTGTGTGAAAGCGTCTGTGGTGCTGATGCTGTCTATAGTGTGTTTTTTGGCTATCTTAATGTGTCTGTCATTGTCAGCTTTGTAAATGTCCAGTATTTGTAAAGCGCGAACAATTACCCGAAGGTGTCAAGGCGCTGGGGCCATCGGGAAGATTAAGCGAGCTATTGCCCAGAGTCACATGGTGCTGGGCTGTTCTGCCGCCGGTGCCAGGGATCGAACCGTGAGCCCCTGGGTTCCGGAGTCAGTCGCCCTGGCCGCTGCACCACACCTCTTGGTGAGGAGGGTGTATGCGGGCGTGTTTGCATGGATAAAGTTTGTGAGCGTGATCGAAAGGATGCGTTCCTGATGAATTGCTGCCTGTTTTAGAAATACAGTGTGAAGGTATGTAGTAATGTTTCTGTGTGTACATTGCAGTCTAATAAAGAGCATGAGTTTCTGAGATTACATAGGAGTATCCGACTGGGCGAGATATCACGTTTCTGAAGGCAAGAGAAGGTGTTTTGTGAGTCTTAATAGCTGAGGTAATGTTTATCTATTTATTTTATTTATTTGTAAGGTTTTATATAGCTCTGGCTAGACCCGGAGGTATCAGAGCGCTTTACATGAGCAGGAGCAAATCAAAAAAGCAATAGTTCAGAGCAAAAAATATCAATCAAGAGCAAGCACAACTATCCATAAGTCAAGGGCGGCAGAATTCTGGGTGATTCACAGGTTAAAAACATCTAAATAATAAAATGGGGGTAACGACTCAGAGCACAAAAAAGAGTATCAATAGGGAAGAACAAATTAAAGAGGTAGGGGGCAGGAGTAGGAGAGGGGGGGTGGAGACAAGGGAGAGTGCCCACAAACAACAAAACCGGCGCAGAAGTTGGAGCTGCTAGTATAGCAGCGAGACCAGGGAGAGCTAAGGTCAGGGTACATAAAAGGAAGAGTGAACGGGAGAGCGAAAAGTGAGCCAGGTAAGCAGAAAGATAACCAATGCAGGGGAAATGTAAAGCCAGGACGGAAGAGCAAATTAAAGACTCCAATATTTGTTGAGAAGGTGATATTTTAGGTCTTTTTTAAAGCTAAGGTAGGAGGGGTTGCAGCGCAGGTCCCTCGGGAGGGCATTCCAGATGTTCGGAGCATTTCCAGAAAAGGAGCGAGATTGGGTGGATTTCTTTTTTAGTAACGGGGGGACGAGGAGAAGTGCAGTGGAGCTTCTCATCAGTCTGGAGCAGCCCGCTTTTTTGAGTTTGTTTGTTAGGTATGATGGGGATTGTTGGTGGAGAGCTTTGTGCGTGATGCAGGCAGTCTTATAAAAGCATCTTCCTTCGATGGGCAGCCAATTTAGGGATTTGAGGGCAGGCGTGATGTGGTCAAATCGTTTACAGTCGGTAATGAGCCTGGACGCCAAGTTGAGCTCAGCTCTAAGGGGGGCTAGGTGGACTTTAGGGGTTCCTTTGAGGATAGCATTTCCGTAGACAAGTTTGGAGAGAACTAGTGATTGTACGACCCATTTGAAGTCATCTTGAGGGATGAAGGGTTTGATTTTCTTGAGGTGTCTGAGAATGAAAAGTGCTCCTTTGGCCGAGTTATTTATATGGTCCTTCAGAGCCAAATTTTTGTCAAGAATGAAACCTAGGGATTTCGCCGAGTTAGATAAGGTGAGCGGACAGTTGAGGGCGTTGAGGTCCGAGATCCAGCCTTGGATGGGGAGACGGTTGCTTTTTGGAGAGAAAAGAATAATTTCCGTTTTGTTAGGGTTCATTTCAAGATGGTTGGAGTAGAACCAGGATTGAATCTTGCTCAGAGTGTTGTTTAAATGGAGTACATCAGTATGGGATTTGATCTTATAGTAGAGTTGGGTGTCATCCGCATAGAGGTGATAGTTGATTCCAGCTTGTTTCAAAATGAGAGTAAGGGGTTCCATAAAGAGGTTGAAGAGAGAGGGGGAGAGTATTGAGCCCTGGGGGACACCCAGGGAGACAGGGGTAGGATTGGAGAGGCAGGAGTTGATTTTTATTTGTTGTGTTCTGTGCTGGAGGTAGGAAGTGAACCATTTGAGGACCAAACCATTTAGGCCAGAGCGAGCTTTAAGCGATTCCAGTAAGGAAGAATGATTGACTGTATTGAATGCTGCAGAGAGGTCAAGGAGGATGAGAAGGCAAGCCTCTCCATTGTCTAGGGAGCAGTGAATGTCATCAACAATGTTGAGCATGGCGGTTTCTGTGCTACAGCCTTACCTGATAGTTGATATTGCCTCTTGTTTCTTTTACGTTTGGGCCTTTCTGGTCTGTTATTTATTGTTCTCCAATCCCTTCGGGTCACGTCCTGCTCCATAAAACTGAAAAAAACATACCATCGTCGTATCAGAGACATCTGGTTTCTGATAGCAGGAGGGTACGTTTTTTAGTCTCTAATAGGACGAGTGCTCGTTTTTTTCAGTTTTATGGATCAGAACTTGCCCCGAAGGGATTGGGGCGCTTTTACAAGGGCATCCATTATATTACACATGATCATATTTGTTTTTCCTTTAGTCACAGGAAGCTTATGTGATTAGCCGAGAACCACAGGATCTTGAGTGGTCGCCGAACTTCGATCCTGGTTCCTCGGTTCCAAAGACAGTATCTCTGGCCATAACGCCAGATCGAGTAGTTCCTACAGGTATGGCGCATACTCATCTGTGCCTCCAATTTATTATGTATAGCCTGCCGTATGGTTTTCACAATGGAGTCAGTCCAGTGGCTTTTACTAGGGCACATCTCTCTAACACGATTTTTGGCTGTCTTTCAGGAGCGCCTGTTATTCACCTCCCGTAGGCTATGCTGTTTGCAAAGCTATTCTTCAGTCACTGCTGGGTCTATCAGCTGGGGCCGAGACATTTTCATCATTACGGAACCAACAGTGATACAAATGTGGTGGCAATAATAGTGTTTGTCTTAGCGTTCATCCCATCTACCACTGGTGCCTTGATTCTTGGGAAGTTGTGAATGGCCCTTTTATTGGATTAATGCTTATCTGAGTCACACATTGCGACTATAATCGTACTTTTTGCCTTGGAGACGCTGATTTTCACTCTTGCCCATAACGTCTCAGCTGTTACTTCAGCCCCTGCTCCCCTTTTCGTAAAGTTAACACAGCTGTTTGGATCTCCCCAACTCTGCTATCAAGTATTTCAAATCCCAAAGTGTGCCATCATATTTTCAGTAAAAAAATATATGTAGATGTCGAAGTGGTTATAAGCAGTGTTAGAATATTTTGACCTCCTACATGATTGTTTCTGAACCAAAACTCTGTTTCTCACATCCATGTATGTATGTAGCGCAGGCAAGTTATCTTTTGCATTCTCTGCTTTCTAGTCCTGTTTATCAGGTTATAAAACTGGGACTAAAGGTGGAAGATACAGTGGGAAACCGGACCTGGAAAAGCAAATAGGTCTGAAGTTGACTGTCAGTGTTAGTTTTGTATCTTCATGCCTTTTGCAAAACTTTGTTGTTAGCAGAAGTTGCCTGATTCTCGTTAGTCTAAAAAAAGCTAAACGAGAAGATTTGTTTTTGTTTTCAGATAGCACACTTGCTATAGCAGCTGCTGACAGTGAAACAAACTACATTGTCTCAAAATGTGATCCTTATGAAAGGGAAGAATGATGTTGCAGTGCAGTTAGTCATTTGGCTGAAGTGAGCTGACCCTTTGGTCACTGTATGTTGCAGTGGGTGATACAACAATGTATATGACATAACTGGCCAGTGGATGAGAGACATGGCTGAACGTCCTTGAAATTTAAATCTATTACGTTTATAATTTTAGTGAAATCACGAGACCTAAAAAACACCTGGGCTAGATAACCTATATAAGAAATGATGTTTGAAGCTCATTCTGTCACATTTTTACCTCTCTCAAATCTGTATTCTCTTTTTATCTTATACTTTTTGTCACTCTTCCCTCTCAATTTCTTTTGTTTCCCCATCTTTTTATCACAATTTTGTTATTCCTACCATGTTTCATAGACTTCCTTTCTATTTTTTAAAAAATGTAATCTACTTTTTAAGCTCCCTTTTAGGTTGAAGCCTACCGGAGAGCACAGCTGTCTGGTTTGCTAAAGAAATCTTGGGGAGATTCCGAAAACTGACCTAGCAATGCATTCGCCCGTTGCTTACCATTGGCTTTGTGGTTTGTAACTCACATTTTCTGGCTTTCTATTTGCTAGCTTTATTTGCTTTAGTCTGTCCAGCTTGAGTTTGCCCCTCCTGTTGCCCAAACCTTGTTTACTGTATTCTTCCACAGATTCGCTTTCTGTAAACCGGCCTTAAAATCTTGTTCTTATCTTGTGTAACATGCTGCTGTGCATTTAAAGACAGAGGTCAGATGTCTGGCTCTCTCTTCCAAGGAGCTCAGTGTTTATTTTTCGTTTTCTGACTTCAAAGTGAGAGACTTTGTGACAGTCCTGCTGAGTACCCATGTAAGAGGAGAGCATGTTGGATTTTTTTATTTTGAAACACACGACAAAAAAAAAACGAACTATACTGATGTATCAGAATTAGTACAAATTACGTTTTTTGGTAATTCTGAAGTGTGGTAGAAATATTTTGAATACGATCAAAACACATCAATACAGTAGTTGATATCATTTACACACATCGGTTGTATGCAGTAAAACCATATTCTAGTGCAGATGTAATGGTCATTTCAATTGAAAATGTGTTGTCTGTAATGGCAGTGGGCTACCACACTATGCATGCGCTACGCTACTCCACTCTATTCCATGCCACTCCATACCCCTCCACTATAAGACAATCTGCAACCCGCCACTTCACTCTACGCCACTCAACTTGCCCCACTGCACTCTACACACCTTTCCAATCTACCCCACCCAGCTACAATCTTCCCTACTCACCTCAACTCGTCTACTCCACTCTACCCCACTTCACTCAATTTAACCCACTGTACCACACTCCAGTCTACTGCACTCCACTGAAATCTGCTCCATCTAGTGCAACCCAACTCTCTCTACTCCAATCTACCCTAGTCCAATTTTACACAATCCATTCCAATTTTACACACTATACTGCAATCTATCCAACTCCTCTCCACTGTAATATAGCCCTCTCCACACAATCTACTCTACTCCAATTGACCCCACTCCAATCTACTGCACTCTACCCCACCCCATTCCAGTCTACCTCACTCCACTCAAATCTACCCCAATGCACACCATCCAAATCTTCCCTACTCCAATCTACACTTTCTACTCCACTCCAGTCTACCCCACCCCACCCCACTGCAATCTACTATACCCCACTCCACCCTAATCTATCCACTCCACTCCACTCTGTCTCACTCCACCTCAATCCAATCTTGATTCCAATCTATCCAGCTCCACTCCCCCACTCACTCTACTCCACTCTACCCTAATCCACTACACTCTACTCTTCCCCAGTCTACCCCACTAAATCCCACTCCATCCAACCTGATCTAATCCATTCCATAACCCCACCTTGGTCCTACCTATCCCCTCTGTCCATCACACATTTACTACTAATATGTATACTTATTCATGCGGAGAGTCTAGTCAGAAGAGGGTTTTTGGAGGGGGAGGATGTGATCTCTGCACAGGAAAGATATGACGAACGTAAACATTGCACATAGGTTTGTGAATAGCATTTTGTAGTACTTCAAAACATATTAGAAAATGCAGTTTGTGAATATGCCCGTCAGTGTTTCAACACCCAGGTGTGGCTACATTCAACATCAAATGACCTGCCCTACTGTGAAATTAATGCTACTGCTGTGATCACTGATGTGCACCATCCTACTCACCTTCAAGACCCGTTCACAAGCAGTGAGAGTGGCGACCATTGCGTAAGCTGAGATTTAGAAGTGCATTTAGTATACGGAATTGCATATAATAAGCCTGCAAGCCTACTCTACTTTGCACGGTGCCCAAGGCATCCTTTTTAGGTCGAGCCTAGCGCAGCGCGCATGCGCTGCTCTATGGGGAGGCCTCTTGGAATCACTCCAGACTTTCTCGAAACTTGTCTGTGTGGTTTTTCAACTTCCACACATTCTATTGGCCTTTGCGTGTGGTTTTCAAAAATGAAAGCACCCAATTGGCCAAAGGCGGGTGCATGTCCCACCTTTTCTGTAAATGTTCACTCCCACAGCATCCAGCTGTCGGGAGCAAGCAGCGGCGCCCAGGATGCCAGCTGCATTTCTCGTCGTGGATCATTAAACACAGCAGTCGCTTTCAGTTTAGCGGCCGCGCTTGTTTTTTTCACTCCCCAGCTCTCCGACCATGCCTCCCTCCTCTCCTTCCGCATCCTCTCGACCTTATCCAGCCGTTTCACACCCGTATTTTCTCACTTCCACCTCTTTTCTCGGTTTGATTTCCCTTTACATCTTCAATTAATGCCCCCATACGCCTTCCCCTCACCCTCATTCCCCCTGCCCACTCTTGTTAACTCAGTCTTTACTTCCGCTCACAAATTCCTACCTCGGCTCTGCCCTGCCCTGCCCCCCTCGGCTTTCCTCTATGCCAGGTAGACAAAGCAAACACAAGGAGATGATGGACGGAGCGCTGAAACTTTTCAGATACTCACCCCCTATCACAGATCTGGGTTGAATCCATCATCGTTCTTTAGCTCAATTCGCCACCCCAGGTGGACCAGCTAAAAATGGCCAGTGTGTGGGCTTTTTGTTTTTTGACCCTGTCACTATCCACAGGAATATCAAAATCAGTCCAGACATTGGCCATTTCAATCTGCTCATCTGCCAGTGCCAGCCTGCTGGAAATGCTAGTCCAACACTGAACTCCAGTGGCTTTTTGTGATACCTGTGTTTCATGCCACATTGTTTGGCTGGCCTTTCAGGCAGTCTGGCACTGCCAACAGGGTCTGATTGAAAGGGCCAGTGTGTGATCTGTTTTTTGTTTGCCCCGTCATGGCCAACAGAACCAAAATTACACTGGCCTGTCTGGCATTGCCACATCTCACTGGAAATCTCTAAATGTATCATTTTTTTTCTTATTTGTTTTGAATGTGTTGAAGGATTTTCTTGAATGTGTCTGAGGGATGTTTTGAATCTGTTTTAAGGTTTTGGGAGGTCTAATGTGTGTGCGGCTGGTGGGGGTGCCTGTTGGCACATGGAGGTAGTTGTGCACCCAACTGGTTTATTGTTTCACTCTGGGGCAATGTGAGAGTGACCGGGGACTAAGTGATGGTGTTTAGGGGAATTTTCATGGTGAATGGTTGCATTGTAATGGGTGTCTTTAGTACTGTTAGCATTACTGGGGGTGATGTGAGATTGTCTGAGGGAGTGTTTTAAGTTCATTGTGAAGTGTGTCGAGCTGTGTAGTCTTTTAAGTGTGTTTGGGGCATTCAGAGGGTGTCAGGTGGTGGTGCATGAGGCAATCTTGTGTACTTTAGGATTGTTTGCTTAAGTGTTGTGTCTGACAGTGTTGAGGCAGTTGTAAGTGCATTTTTGCAGTTGTTAGTGTGCCTGAGGCTTTGTAAAGGTCTGTGGTAATTTGATAATGCATTACCTCACTTTGAGAAAAATGTGTGCATTATGAGAATATAGGTTGTGAGAAGAAATCCTGGGGACATTTTAGAATTCTTTTAGTGCTAGTAGAGTGTTTTGGGTGATCTGAGAATCTGATGCAAGCCTGTGAAAGGGTTTGGAGTTGTTAGTGTATCTGATGGCATATTGGCAGGTGAAGACAGTCTCAAGGTAAGTCATGCACCACAATAATTAACCAGCTAATGTCCCCAACTCTCATTCCCTATAGTGGTCTAAACAGCCTTTCTCTACCATTCTGCAAATGTGCCTCCTGGCACACTACTGGTTGGGGGATGAAGTCCACTTTACTCCTGAGGGACTTTGGGGGCCAAGAAGCCCTCCTGGTACCTCCTATAAGTCCTACACAGGGGAATTCCTGAACGCTGATCGGATGCCCAGCCCCCTTTCTCCACCACTCTGCGAATGCGACAACTAGTTAAAGAAGCATTTGCAATGTAATAGGTCTCGCATTTGCGAAAGTTAGGGCTATTGGCATTGTAAATGTAAAAGTTTTTTGATAATGTTTTTTGAGTGGAGTGGATGTACGTTGTGTGTAGTGGAATTATATGGTATGTTGTGCCGTCAAATTATGTGGATAGAAAGTATGTGGTATTTAGTGTATAGGAATTATGTAGACTGGGATTATGTGTTGTGGACAGTAATTATGTGGTATGAAAGTCTATGTTGTGGAGTGGTAACCTCAGGTATAGTCTTCTTCGTTTCCATAGAAGCTAAAATATAAACTCAATGAGACAAAAAAAAGAAGGAACCACTGAGGAGCACTTCTGGACCACATAACCCAAAACACCTAATTCTCTGGCACTTTCCCTTTGTACTCCTCACCTGCATATCTCAGAAATAAGTTTCTGTTTACCAAATGCAGACCCTTAAAAAAAATAAATAAGAAGAAACGCCTACTGCATTGTAGGCCAGTTGAAGTACTAATCTGCAGTCATTAACAAAACCACTCAATATCCCTCTCAGTTTTGCCAGACCCTACTCAAAGCCACTGTGCTTCTTGCTCACTATACCATCACCCACTCACAACACATCCTAGTAATACTACTCACCACTAAACATTTTTCTTCTTATTCGCTGCTGCTGGTAAATATTTGAGAATCAACAGGCAACTGTATTTCCATTATCTCAAGAAATTGTCAATCTATGTAGGGGCCACTGGAATTATGCAGCTGAAGAGGACCAAATCATGGGGCATAGTTGACTAAATTATGTGGTAAGAAAAGGCAAATTTTGAAGACGAATGCTGCACATTTTGTGACATATTTTTGCATTTATTATTTTGGCATTTTTATTCTTGTTGACACTGGCTAAGCGAAGGTTTTACTCCATTAGTAGTACTTTAAAACTCAAATACAGCAATAGGCTACAGAAAGGTGACCCATCAACCTTCACAAAAGGACTTCCACTATGCAGCAACAGATTAGTAACTCTGCTCTATGCCACTCCACTGTACGCCACTCTACGCGACTCCACTCTGTCACTCCAATACATGACACTATCTGCCACTCCATTCTACAACACTCTATTCCACTCTTCGCAATTCAACACTGCAACACTCCACACCACTAGCTAGTGCACAACATGGCTAAAACACATTGGCAAAGCCAATAGCTCTTCCATAGGCAAATATCATTGAAATGTCATATCACACACTTTTGTGTCCAACTGCATTTCCTTTAAAAAAAAAATTTACAAGTCAATGCCATAAACGCCTTGTACGAACGTGTTTAGTGAATTCTTTTTATAAGTTCTAACATTAATGGAGTCTGGTGGACAATCAATACATGAGGAATTAGAACAATTACTTTTTTATCTGACAACGAATTGAATTTTGCACAATTGCTCATTTTGGGTAACCTGAAAACAAACGGTGGTGATCTTGTCTTGTCATAGACCAAGTGGGAATTCAGTCAGGTTCTCGACAATTCAACTGGCTCTCTACTTGCAGGAGGAGGGGTCTCCTGGTACAATCCTGTGTATGTCTGAGTTGGCTCCTTTGCTTTGTGCTTCTCCTACGATCTCTTGCTCCGGTCTTCTCACATACCACAATTATAAAATGCTTACTAAATTGTATTGTATTGTATTGTAATTGCATTTGTATAGCGCTTACTACCCCATACGAGGCGTCGAAGTGCTTTTCGCGAGTAGCACGCTACTCCGGGACCCATAGAGGATTAGTGTTGAATTAGTATAGTGAAACATGCAAGTAAATTTTAAGTGGTGGATAATGAGTTTGTAACAGGCGTATTAGAATCATTGACTCCCAAGATATGTAACACATAAAATTTAGTCCAAAAGCCATCATTAAAAGAAGCTTTGTGCAAGCAACCAACTGAATAAAATTGCTATAAATTAATTAGAATTAATGCGACTTGTGTTCAATTAACATTCAATTTGAATTCTGCTATAGTCTTACTTAACTCTTGACAGTCATTGCCATTAGTCTTCAGATATTGCTCACAAAGATACCACTAAACTTCAATTAGCGGTCACAATAAATGAGACTAGCCTTAATTTTGCTCTTGAAATAGCACAATAGTGTTCAATTAACATTCACTTTAAATTCTGCTAGTCTTACTTGAGTCTTCACAATCATTGCCGTTAGTATTCAGATATTGCTCACAAAGAATACCACTAGTCTTCAAACAGTGGTCACAATCAATGAGACTAGCCTTCATTTTGCTCTTGAAATAGCACAAGAGCTGCAAATAAACCCTAACAGAATACTACTAAGCTTCAAATACTATTCTTCTAGAATACTACTAGTCTTCTTTTAGCAATCAATTGAAGTGTTCATCATGTATTTGAAGGGTAGTTGAGTAGAACTAGTATTCCCTCATTTGCATATTTCGGCTTGTGAGCATACTACAAAGTCTTCATGCATACTAAATAAATACTATATTTTAATAGTAAATGAATACCGCTGTAAACACTGGAATCACACTAAGTGAAGATCTTCCATTTTGGTGAGGGAAGCCCTGGAGTTAAGGATGGTGATTTCCCCTCTGAGCCATGTTAATTCAGTGGCAATAGCAGTGAGTTTGCGTTCTATGCTGATTAGTGTCTGTGCAATAAAGTTGGGGGGGAGACCCGCAGAGAAGGAGGGAGGGGATGAAGTGAGGTCTATGTTGCCAGGGGAAGGCAATCCAACGAGTGGAGGGTGAGCAAGGACAGGGGAGGGAGTCAGAACAGTGTTCGGACAGGTATTAAATGGGTTCTGCGTGGAGTGCTCGGATCGTGCTTCGGGTCAGTCATAGAGTCAGTGGATGCATAGGGAGAGGGAGAGAGGGAGGGAGGGTTGCAGGGGTAAACCACATCAAATTGCTCGGGAAGGATGTCATTAGGAGTCGGAGAATTATACATAGAGGAGAGTGCAGAAGGAGACCCCAGGGGAGGCAAGGGTGTAGGAAAAAAGTTAGAGGGAGAATCTGGGAAGATGGTAGGGACAGGAGGGGATCGGTCGCTGATAAGAGTAGGAGTCGGAGTAATAGACATAGAGGAGAGAGTAGTAGGAGTCCCAAGGGGAGGCAAGTGAGTAGGAAAGTAGTTTGAGGGAGAATCTGGGATGATGGTAGGGACAGGAGGGGATTGGTCGATAGTAAGAGTAGGAGTCGGAGAATTAGACATAGAGGCGAATGCTGAAGGAGTCCCAAGAGGAGGCAAGTGAGTAGGAGAAGAGTTAGGGGGAGAGTCTGGGGAGATGGTAGGGGCAGGTTGGGAGAGATCGATGGTAAGAGTAGGAGAGAGATCAAACGGTCTTGGGAGAGTGGGGGCCGGGGGTCCTCCGAAGAGGAGAGGGGCCCCGTTATAGACTGTGAGAGAGGTCAGGAGGGGCAGGGGAAGGAGGGCCTGAACGGAGGTGGAGGGTGAAGACACATGGGCACAAGGCAATTGGGTTGTTGAGGGATTATGAACCAGTTGGGAGAGTTGATAGGCCAAGGTACTGAAATGTCTGTCAAAAATGTTGAGGTGGTGTTCAGATGATTGAATGAGAATGTTACCAGTTCTGAATATGGAAATATCGATTTCGCCGTTGAAGGCGAGGGATGGGGTAGTCGACAGTTTGATTCCGTATGGAATTTTGATAGATTTGGTGATAGGAAGGTGGAGAGGGAAAGTGTTTTTCCATTTAGTGGTGCGTTTGGAGTGAAAAATAAAATCTGTTTTCATTGGACAAGACAGGCTGTGGTAGGTATCAGCTATTAACGTTTCAGGGTGAAGTTTCAATAATTTGTGTTTGAAAATTTTCTTGGCGTTTTTAGAAAGATTAGAAGGATATACAATGCTCCACGAGTTAGGGCCATGTCTAGAGAGAGCAGGATCCGGGGGCAAGAGGGGGGCTTGGGAGAAGACATGGTAAGAAGCACACTAAGAATGGAGGCAAGGACAGGGATGGATGAAGTAGAAAAGCGCAATATAGGGAGAGGTTCTGGTTAGAAAATATTCGAAGTGGGGAGTATCCACGCAGAGAAGTGGGAGAAAGGTAAAGTCAAAATATTAAAAAATATCCACAGTAAAATAACATCAGCATTGAGAACCGGAAACAACACAATTCGAAAATAGCGATTTTTTTGAAAGGCGCTGTAAAGGGAGCGTTCAGGATTAGAGAAATAATCAAAATGGGGGTCATCAACACAGAGTAAAGGGAAAACAGGTAATGGCATAGTACTCAAAACATAAACATAAAAAGATCAACATCAAAAAGAATAAAACATCAACATTTGAAGAGGAGGGCAGCCAAAACAAGTGATGACAAAATACTAAGAAAAACATCACCATCATAAAAGAAAACACAAACATCAAAAAATACGAAAATGGAAAGCATCCACTAGTGAAAAAAGCACAAACATCAAAAATTCAAAAATGGAAGGCTTCAACTAGTAGGAAACAGGTAATGTTAGGATACTATAAAAACATCCTCTACTATAACGGTGAAGAAGCAGGAGAGGAATTCAGAAGGGATGTTCCTCAGAGATCGATGTAGAAAGACATATGCTCACACAAGGGGCCCAATTTGGTAGCCAATCCTGGTGGAAGGAAGGAAGGAAGAAAGATTTTTTTTATTTTTATTTATTATGCCAGTGAAGCTATGGCAGTCCTTAATTCAAATGGTAGTCCTTTATCCCAATAGCATCAAGGCAGTCCTACCTTCGTTTCCGCAGAGATTAGTCCTAGGAGTGTCTTTTGTTCATGTCAATTGTGGGATTCGAGTAGCCATCTTGCGAAACCACCAGTGATAACGGAGAGTGAGAGGCACACAAAATGGAGGGGAGGCAAATATCAAATAGAAAGTGCATCATCAAAAGGGGTAAAGCATAGGGCTCAGGCTATGATTAAACGCTTTGTTATAGGACAGGGGAATGTGAATGTGATTTGGTGCCTGATGACGTGTGGGAGTCTGATGACATTTGAGAGTGTATCATAGTGTTTATGGATGTATGATTGTGTTTATCTGGTGGTATGCTTGAATGTCTGCCAGTGTGTATGGGTGTCTGATGTTATGCATGGGTGTCTAGTGTGCATGGGTGTCTTCTGAATATGGTTATATGAGAATGTGTGATGTCTTATTTGCCTGGGTATATACATTTGTGGATAAACTTTTGCATGCTGAGCATCTGATGGTACATGTTGGTGTCTGGTGGAATGCATTCAAGTCTGAGGGAAAGTGTGGGAATCTGGTAGCTAGAGGGGAACATGATGGGTTGCATCAGTATCTGATAGTGTCCATGGGTGAAATATGTTATCCACTATCTTCTTCGAGATTGAGGGTGACATGAAACTGTGGCCTCTATATTGAATTGTGACACATTGCATACTTTGTTGAAAGAGTATGTGCTCTCTATGGGAGCATGAGAATAAATGCAAATGCTTTAGGAAGTAGGAGTCTTGTACACATCTGATACCTTTATGAATTGCTTCAAGTGGCTGTGCTGATGGGTGCATGTCATAGGTAACACAGCAAGTGGGTCATCTAATGTAAGAGAGTACATTGTTGAGAGTGTGGAATTGGCTGGTCAATGTGCGCACATTTTTGATGGTATACAGTGAAATTGTATTGTACCTCAGTTTCTAGTCCTAATTGTCAGTAGCTGAGGTGACTATTTGGATGGCACAGTGAGTTGAAAGCACCATGTAGAAACTGTTCCACGCTCTGCAGGCGTCAAGTTTGAATCCTGAAAAGGGCAGATTTCGCTTTTTAACCTTGAAATGTTGATAAATACAGTTGCAAAAAGAACAATTGATGGACTGAATGCTGAACAATGTCATACATTCATCCCAGTACAGAAATCTGGGCCTAAATCCATTGTTTTTTTGCTCCCATTCCATTCCAGTTCAGACCCAGCCATATCCAAATTAGTCTTGACCCTGTTCCCCATGGGAACATCCAGCCCAAACTGCCAGGCCAGGTCCTCCCTGGATTGGAAACAAGCATCCTAGGACTGGATTTGGGGTATCAATCCTCATCAGGCAGGCTAGCTTGACTCCAGTGGCATGGAGAGGACCTGGCTTGGCGGTTCTGGCTGGACTTTTCCCATGTGGAACAGGGTCAAGACTGATTTGCAAATGGCTGGGTCCAAACTGGGGTGATGTGGGGAGCAAAAAATCGATGGATTTAGGCCCAGATCTCTGTACTGTGGTGAATGTAGGACATTGTTTCAGCGTTAAGTCCATCATTTGCTCCTTTTGCTTTTGTTGCCATAAGTGGGAAGGGTATGCCCAGACGTGGGTCCCGTGCTCACTACGCTACTGGATTCAAGCTAGCCTGGCTGATGAGGGGTGATGCCCCAAAACCGGCCCCAGGATGCTTGCTTCTGGTCCAGGAAGGACCTGACTTGGCAGTTCGGGCTTGACTGTTCCCATGTGGAACAGGGTCAAGACAATTTTGCAAATGGCTGGGTCCAAATTGAGGTGGTGTGGTGTAGTGAGCAAAAGAACGATGGATTAAACCCAGATCTTTGTTACCGGGGGTAAATGTTTGCATTGTTTCAGCGTTCCGTCCATCATTTGCTTCTTTTGCTTTTGTCGCCCTAAGTGGGAAGTGTATGCCCAGACATGGGTCCTGTGCTCACTGCACCACTGGATTCAAGCTAGCCTGGCTGATATGGGGTGATGCCCCAAAACCAGTCCCAGGATGCTTGCTTCCAGTCTAGGGAGGACCTGGCTTGGCAGTTCGGGCAGGACTGTTCCCTTGTGGAACAGGATCAAGACTGATTTGAAAATGGCTGGGTCCACACTGGGGTGGCATGGGGAGCAAAATAACAATGGATTAAGCCCAGATCTTTGTTACTGGGGGTAAATGTTTGCATTGTTTCAGCGTTCTGTCCATCATTTGCTCCTTTTTCTTTTGTTGGCCTAAGTGGGAGGGGTATGCCCAGACCTGGGTCCCGTGCTCACTGCGCCACTGGATTCAAGCTAGTCTGGCTGATATGGGGTGATGCCATGAAACCGGTCCCAGGATGCTTGCTTCCGGTCCAGAGAGGATGTGGCTTGGCAGTTCGGGCTGGACAGTTCCCATGTGGAACAAGGTAAAGACTGATTTGCAAATGGCTGGGTCCAAACTGGGGTGGCATGGTGAGCAAAAGTACGATGGATTAAACTCAGATCTTTGTGACTGGGGGTGAATGTTTGCATTGTTTCAGCGTTCCGTCCCTTATTTGCTCCTTTTGCTTTTGTCGCCCTAAGTGGGAAGTGTATGCCCAGACATGGGTCCCGCGCTCACTGCACCACTGGATTCAAGCTAGCCTGGCTGATGAGGGATGATGCCCCAAAACCAGTCCCAGGATGCTTGCTTCCAGTCCAGGGAGGACCTGGCTTGGCAGTTCGGGCAGGACTGTTCCCTTGTGGAACAGGATCAAGACTGATTTGCAAATGGCTGGGTCCACACTGGGGTGGCGTGGGGAGCAAAAGAACGATGGATTAAACCCAGATCTTTGTTACTGGAGGTAAATGTTTGCATTGTTTCAGCGTTCTGTCCATCATTTGCTCCTTTTGCTTTTGTTGCCCTAAGTGGGAGGGGTATGCCCAGACCTGGGTCCCGTGCTCACTGCGCCACTGGATTCAAGCTAGTCTGGCTGATGAGGGGTGATGCCACAAAACCGGTCCCAGGATGCTTGCTTCTGGTCCAGGGAGGACGTGGCTTGGCAGTTCGGGCTGGACAGTTCCCATGTGGAACAAGGTAAAGACTGATTTGCAAATGGCTGGGTCCAAACTGGGGTGGTGTGGTGAGCAAAAGTACGATGGATTAAACTCAGATCTTTGTGACTGGGGGTGAATGTTTGCATTGTTTCAGTGTTCGGTCCATCTTTTGCTCCTTTTGATAAATACAGTGGCATTTGGGTAAAAGCACGTTCTTAGAATGGATTTAAGTGTGATCCGAAGAGCAAAATAAAAAAATTATTGCTGCTGTGCTGTCTACATAATTTTTATTTGAAAAAGGTAAAAAAAAATAGTGTAGCTGTAGAAAACTCAAATAGCATCTCTCTAAATGACCTTTAAGTACTTCCCTGAGCATTCTTTATAATAACTGCAGCACATTACAAAGGTTTACTAAGACATTAGCATAGTATTACTTTATTGCAGCAACTGATATAGCGCAGAGACCATGGTACATACAGGTTTTTGTGTTAATGCACAAAGGGGTAACCAACCAGTTATTTTGACAGTCAGTATATGCATCAGTATAAGATTCTTGATCCCACTACCTAGTAGCAAAATTTACTTAGTAGGCTTGGTGTGACTTACTTGCATAGCCTGTAAACTGAGTGATTAGGGCAAGTAATGTTCACTGTGCTTCAGAATGGTCACCACATTCCATGACACCAGGAGCAAGATGGCAAAAAGATTTGTAGCAAATATCTGCTGTGAATGTTAGGTCATATGTAGGAGTGTGTTTTACATGACTTTGGCACCTAACTATACCATCCCATTAACCTTTATTTTTTCAGTGAATTTCTAAGTTATTTAAATGTAACGTTAGATAATCTTCCAAATCCTAACTATAACGTCACTTTAACATTTATTTTTTTCAGTGAATTTCGAGGATTTCAGCACCTTCATGGTCCTTTGTGCATGCCCTGTCCCATCCTTCTTGTCCGCCATGGACGCTGTGCTGCCACTAACCCTCTTGCTTGCCATGCATGGTCTTATGTGCAGCCACTGCCCCCTCCACCTGCCCTGTGTGCTCAGCTTGTAGCCCCTGCCCCCCTTACCACGTTCCCTCCCTTGTCTGTGTGTATGCCATTATAGACTCCCCGCAGCACTTCATGGTGTTGTGCTTCCAGTGCCCATCCCTCCTGCCCTGCATTGTCAGCTTGTTTTTCTGTTTTGTATATCTCAGAAACCTATGGCTAATCTTTGCTCTCTCTGGCATTCATACAGAAAGTAACTGCCTCACTGTCACTAGTCATGTAGGTTGCTGCGCTATGGGAAAGGGCAGGAATATGCTGTATTTATCACAGTTATATATTTACTATTTCATTTACAGGTATTAAAATGAACGAGGAAGCTTAAAATGTTTTAATTCAGAACATTTGCCAGTCATGGCACAGATGCTACAGAAATAGAGTAAGGATTGCTAATGATGTATATTTTACTTTGTAGAACCGATCAATTGTGCTGCAAAGTCATCCCAAAGTCACTTTTAATGCAATGGAGAACACTTCAGAACTTTTTGTAGGAGCCAGCTGTCACAGTCCCTTTGAAACATTTGACCTAGATGATGAAGGAAAACCTATCAAGAAGAAAATGATTTATAAAGGAATCCTAGTCTTCAGTCAATGTAAATTTGTTCAGTATGTATTTTGACTCTCTCCGTCAGTTAATTTTGCTTTTGAATATTACTGAAGTGCATATCAATACTAATAGCTAGGCTCAGCTACTGCTGAATCACAGATAGGCCATAGAATGCAATTTTGTTCAGTCTTTACACAATCTGTACTTGGAAACCAGTTTGGCCCTGATGTTATCCGGTACCTTTCTTTTTGGTGTGCATTCGGAATGAATTTCACAAATGCAATGCTCCCTTTTGCACTTTGGCTCTGCTGTTTGCAAAAGTAATCTCATCTCATGGTAAATCACCTTTTCCTTTGCTAAAAAGATCTGCTATTCATGTTACATGAAATGAAGTCCTTTCTCCCCATGTCCCACCACGCATGCCTCCATACTGTACTTTTCCATCTCTATGTTTCTCTTTCCTTTGCTTATTCCACTGACTCACAAAATACTAGTGGCAGATATTCCACTTTGATCACATTCCCTCATGTAAGCCCATTGATGTCTGTTAGTGTAGCCAGTTCCGGCAACCCTACACCTGTGTCCATAAACCTCTTTTTCCGAGGTGTTGCATGCTCGCCCACAGCTCCATAGAAAATGACTACAAATTTAGCAGGCAATATGAAAGTGAGATTCCCCTCCTACACACCAAAACCTCACAGTATCTGTGTTCTTGTAAAAGAAAATGCATGCAAGCGGACTCCTCTACAACCCTAATGCTTTATAATTAAATTTATAAACTCAACACCCAAGGGGTTTAATCTTGTTCAGATCATCAACTTAAATAATGCAATACTTTACAAATATGTGGCCTGATTTACAGTTGGTGGATGAGTACTCCATCACAAACATGATGAATTACCCGTCCATCTTTTTACAAATGCATTAGGATGTGATGCTCTTGTAATAAGGTGGACAGGATATCTGTCATGTTTGTGAAGGAGTATTCTTTTGCCAAAGTATAAATTAAGTCCATAGTTATTATTGTGTAAATTTACATCTTACTGAAACTGGTTAGAATTTATAGAACCCAGTGTAAAATTTCACTAGGTCCTAAAAAGAAGTTCAATATTGCAACTCGTTTGATAATTACATTTTTTGAAAATAAAGTGTTTGTGAGTTTTATGTTAATTACAGACAAGAAACAATGTGTAGCCGTGAAAAAGGCAATGGATATGTTTATCAAAAACAACAATATGACCGTATCACAGATTTGGGCAAGGAATTGGTAAAAATGGGTAACATTGAGACAAAAAGACTCTTCATGAATAAACCTTCCTTCCTCCAGTTGATTAAAAGATATTCATGAAAATGTGGCCCTTATAGGAAGTCAGAAGGCCAAAATGATTGCAATGTTTTACAGATAAATAAATCAAAGATGGATAAATAGGAAAAGGAAAATTCAAAACTTGCCACCAAATGGAAAACACAGGAATCCACCAGAAGCATTAAGCAGCAACAGAACAATGGCATTAAAAAGGATAAAAGGTGATGGGACCTTATTGAAGAAAAAAAAGTTGCCAAAACCTTTGACACAAATACAAAAATCGTGGATCCAAAACTGCAAAGAATGTGTGAGGGATATTCTGGATTTAACTTTCAATTGCAAATGAGTGATATCTTAAATACTTCTGTGACAATAAACTGCCTTAGCACCCGTCAGGAGACTCCAATCCAAACCAGTAATTCTATCACAGAAAACTTTACCACTCGACAAACAATTTGCCCATCAACTAGCACCATCTGTGCATCCAGACAACCAACTTCATTCCTCTGTGCTGGCACAACAAATAATTCTGGCAGAGATAATTCTGAATAAATACCACAGCAAGTGCTAGTATCGCTAATTGCAACCATCAATGCTAGTATCGCTAATTGCAACCATCAATAGATCTATTAACATATTGAATGGTGAAGATGAAGATAATATATAGGAAAGTCTTGGCAATTACAAGCTAATGAAGATGCCTTTGAGAACAATTATGAACAATCTGTCCACCGGGAGGTAACACCTAAAACGTTTAATAAAACATATCACAGACAAACCAATGGAACAAATGTAAATTGTGCTGAACTTACAGCTGGTACGTTTAAATTATTCTTTTGTGTATGTACCAAAATAAACTAGCAAATGATGCATAAAATAAAGGCAACATACATTAAATATACATATATTTGCCTTTTTGCAGCACTTGGGATTGACCTACATTATCTACCAGTGGTGACAAAGGCTATTAGAGGTCTCCTGAATATCCTTTCTGAGACGAATGTAAGTTTTTAGTTTGAATTTTGTTCATTTATTGGTATTGTATGCTTCAAGTTGCTGTTCTAGGTTTTAAACAATGTAAAAAATGGTTAAAAAGTCATATGCAGTGACTCTGATGTCCTATTGCATTTCAAACAGTTTGGCCCCCATTTAATTCCACCACCCATTAGAGTCCACCAATTTTGTTTTTTAACCCAATCCACTTTCCATCCTCCTGGATCATCATTTAGCAGATGTATATGTAGAAGCAAACAGTGTAGTATTCTGCATGTTCACAGCTCCATTGAAGATCAGAAGACCATGGAGCAGCAACAGACTATAAACACTAGCATAGGTGATATTTTCAAACCATCCAGCCTTTGCCTCATGGTGTATGTCACCTGAACCTCAGAATTGCAAAATACCAACAATTTACACAGTCACCCTTCATGTATGTATAGGTTCATATTCACACATAAAATAAAACTTATAATCAGTTTCATTTATAAGTGCACGGTGTTGTTGCTAAGCACATGTATGCTGTGCTAACATAGCATTTTTAACGGGTAAATATTTTATAACCCAGTACTTCATATCTGCATATATATCTATTTATAACAAGACTATTGCATTATAGATAGGGTGACCAGACGTCCTGGATTTTCCCAGACAGTCCCGGTTTTTAGAGGACTGTCCCGATGCTTTTTAAAATTTTCCATAAATGTCCCGGTTTTTGGGACAAAGATAAAGCCATTCTGCAAAGCAGAAACAAAACTAGATGCCTCTAAGAATGATTTAATTTACTATCTGTTTCTTTCAGGCAGCGCAGGTGGGTGTCGGCTGCATGTTCAAAGCAGAGGGAAGACAGACTGTGGGGTAGTGCTCAGGATGGATGGTCCTGCCACAGCTGTTATATAATGTAGCCATGTAAATATACACACACTTACATGGTTAAGCAACAACCAGGACAGGACAGACATAAAAGTAACACAAAAGACTTTAGACCTACTTGTGTGCCTGACTTGTCACCCTAATTATAGAGCATATCTCTGAAAAGGTAACTCATCAACTGAGTAAGACTGTTTAAAATGACAGTTTATGGAAACTTCACTTAGGACATTAGACAAGAGTTGTTTCATTAGGTAGTTCTACTGAGAAGCCTCATCTTAGTACTGTTAGTTTAATATCTATGGCAATTTCATGTGTTTGCATCTCAAATATCCATATCCTTTATTTCATTGCAGGAAGAAACAACCTCTGTTGATGAGATGCTCCGCGCATTTTTAGAGTCCAAGCAACGCTGTCTGATACAACTCATTAATGACCCAAAATCCACTTCGATTCAACAATATCTTGGTAGATGCTGACCAACTTTATAGTTTAATTGCAAGAGTACCATCTTCAAGGGATCCTGGATCATTTGGACTAAATTGAGTCATATCTAAGGTATTCAATGACCAGGAGTTGGCAAACAGCAAAGGAACAGGTCAAAGAAAGCAATCAAAGTATAGATCTGGATGAAGAGAACGTTTCTGGTTGCAGAGGAATTTTTGGATGTATTTTATATGTTGAACTATATAGTTTACCTTATTGTATTTCTCTTTTTTGTATCCATTGAAAGTGGTAAAAGCATAGATTGCCAAAAGCAAAGTCGTATGTGTACTCCGCAAGAACCCCCACCACGGAGGGGGGTTGATAGAAAATGAAAGGTTTACTGTTGCTGTCGTATTTTGGGACGGTGGGGTGCAGGAGATAATGGAACTGGGCAGACATTGACTGAAGGATTTACTCATGACATAAATCACTAGACCAGACTGTTCTCATAAGTTATTTATTACACCCACTTTGATATTTTATTTTACAGAATTTGTTTGGGCTCCTTGCAAGAGCACCACTGGAAATTCCCAAAGAGTGGCCAACGGATCTTTAACAACAAGTGCACTGTTGCAAGAAGAACATTTTCACAAAACCAAACTCTATAAGCTTTGTTGATTTACACTGCAGTTTCTACAGCTTCTGATGTATCAGATGGATGTGTGCTGGTTATTTCTGTTGCGTTGTTTAAAATCTATCTGGACAATTTGATAGACTATTACTCCATTCAAATGTGTGATGCAGACATTTTGCTAATATTGTGGTTTACATTTGTCACAATCTATGTTCTACCAATTTGCAAGTTTCTTATAATATCATATCACACACTTCGGTGTCCAACAGCATTTTCTTAAAAGAATTTTGAAAGTCAATGCCATGAACTCCATGTGTTTAGCAAATAGACTTTCTAAATTATAATATTAATAGAGTTTAGTGGACAATCAACACAGGAGGAATTAGAACAATTACTTTTTTATCTAATGACTAATTCGATTTTGCACAACTGTTTCTTTTGGGTAATCTGAAAACAAACTAGGGGCCTGATTCACAGAACTAACTTACGTCAAAAACGTAAAGTTAGTACTTTTTGGTATTCACAGAATACACTTACTCATTTGGTATTCACAGAATGAACTTACTCATTTCGGTATTCACAGAAGTTAGTAGTCCTAACTTTAGGACTCCTAAATGCCTTCTGTGAATACCGAAGAATCTTAAAGTTAGGATTTTTCTCAGTTTAGGAGTAGTAAAGTTAGGACTCTAACTTTAGGACTCCTAAATGCCTTCTGTGAATACCGAAAGTCTTAAAGTTATGATCTTTCTCAGTTTAGGAGTAGTAAAGTTAGGAGTCCTAACTTTGCTTCTCCTAAACTGAGAAAATCTAACTTTAAGACTTTCGGTATTCACAGAAGGCATTTAGGAGTCCTAAAGTTAGGACTACTAACTTCTGTGAATACCGAAATGAGTAAGTTCATTCTGTGAATACCAAAATGAGTAAGTGTATTCTGTGAATACCAAAAAGTACTAACTTTACGTTTTTGATGTAATTTAGTTCTGTGAATCAGGCCCATATGTTCCACATATCACAAACACAAAATGCTTATTAATGAGTTTGTAACAGGCTGATTATAATCATTGCAACCCAAAATATGTAACCAATAAAATGTAGTCCAATAACTGTAATTGAAAGAAGCCTTGTGCAAGCAATCAAATCAATAAAATTACTATAAATTACTAATCAGAATGAATGTGACTAGTGTTCAATTAACATTCACTTTGAATTCTGCTAGTCTGAATTAACTCTTCACAATCATTGCTGTTAGTCTTCAGATATTGCTCACAAACAATATCACTAGATTCAATTAATGTTCACAATAAATGAGACTAAACTTCATTTTGCTCTTCAAATAGCAGAATAGTGCTGCAAATAAACTATACCAGAATACAACTAGGCTTCAAATATTATTCTTCAGGAATGTACTACTAGTCTTCTTTAGCAATCAGTAGAGCTAGTATTCCTTCATTTGCATATTTTGGCTTGTGGGCATACTGCATAGTCTTCATGCATGCTAAGGGGCTGATTATAATGTCGTCGGAAAGGCTCCGAATGGCATTCGGTTTGTCCATATCCGATTCGGAACCCGCATTTCCGACTGACTCAGAAACACATCTGACCGACCGATTATGATATTCGGAAACTGGTCGGTCATTCGACTCGGTTCCGATCGGCATTCGGAGAAACCGAGTTGGTCGGAGCTGACTCGTAGGGTTCTAGGGACCGCGTTTCAGACCGACGCATTATGATGTTGGATTCGGACAGCCTTTCCGGATTGGTTCGGCTGTCAGAATCTGACTTTCGGGGACCGTAGCAGCCCCTCTTCACCCAGAGTCCCCCGGTTGGGGCCTGTGGGGGTTCCCATGGGTCCCCTCTTTCCAACCATGCACGGTGTGGCAGGCACCAAAGGGTGTTCGGAAACATTGTAATCGGTCAATCGGACTCCCCGAATCCGATTCGGTCGGAGTGGGCCTCATTACGATGTAGGTCGGAAAGCAATGGTTTCCCACCAAATCAGATTCGGGGAGTCCGACTGACCGATTACCATGGTTCCGAACACCATTCGGTCGGACTCTCATTGACTCCAATGGGAGCCTGTGTTTCCACTGACTCGAGGAGTACAGCGCTGATCACCGGGACTGCGCCACCGAGGCTTTACTGAGATGTCTTAATCCACCAGTGTTAGGATTCATTCGACACTGCTGCCCTGATTTATGCACATTGGATTTTTCAATACCCTTTCACCGCTGCAATTATGCGGACCGCCACCTGAGGGGCTGTAATCCTGACTTCGCTTTGATACAGGTTGTTCCCCCCCCTCTCCCCGTCCTGAGGAAGACCCGCCCGCAGAGGATACAAACCACCCTCTATGCGCCAGGGTCGAAACGTCAAAATCTTCCCCTAGTGGGCGTGTACCTACTTCACCCCATCCCTGCCTCTTTACAGATGATCACACTCTGTACAACATCAAGAACCATAAAAGTACTTTCAAATACATATGAGACAGGCCCCACTGTAAAACTGGTGCTACTGCAAACCACGACCAGTTTACTAAAGACATTACTATGTGTAATTGATTGTTTCAACTACTCTCTGATTTCCCTCCCTATATATCTGTTCTATTCTCACGAGCACAATCCTTTTTCCACACTCCCCTTGGAGCAACCCTCTTTTCTGTCCTGAAGCGTTCTCTACAGGGATCTGTGATAATAACTGTGAGATTAAACAGTCACTATTGAAGCTATCTGTGGTGCTTGTGTGTCATTTTGAGGATATACTTAATTGAATTGAAAAACTACTGGGGTACACTTATGATGCAACTTGAGTTCTATGTGTACCATGTTCATAGATTTTGACTTAACGAATACCTTCCTAAGGAAATCAGTCTAGGACCATTGCTTTCTATACCACTGTGTTTCCACCGACAACACAGGCTCCCATTGAAGAAAGGGGTGGTTGCGGAAAACAGTGCACCCTGTGGCGGGCACCCCATGGTGCCTGCCACACTGTGCATGGATGGAAAGAGGGGTCCCATAGGTACCCCCACGGGCCCCAACTGGAGGCCTCCGGGTGAAGGGGGGCCTGCTACGGGCCCCCAAAGTCAGATTCCGACAGCCGATCTGTGTCTGACAAACCAATTCGGATCGGCTATCCGAATCCGACATCCTAATCGCTCAGTCGGAAACGCGGCCAGTAGAGCTCTACGAGTCGGCTCCAACCAGCTAAGAGTCTCTGAATGCTGGTCAGAACTGATTCAGAATGACCGACCGGCTACATTCTATCGTAATCGGTCGGTCAGAAATGTTTCCGAGTCGGTCAGAAACACGAGTTCCGAGTTGGATTCGGACAAACCGAATGCTGTTTGGAGCCTTTCCAAGCAACATCGTAATCAGCCCCAATATTTTAATAGTCAATGAATACCACTGTAAACAGTTAAATCACACTAAATGAAGAGCTTCCATTTTGGTGAGGGGGTTGACATGTTTCACGCTCTTTTGCTTTATGTGGTCAAGCAGTGTTTCTTCAGGTCCTTTTGTTTGAACCTTACTATATGCAATCAGTCCCTAAACCTATGTTGATGTGACTCTTCTGAAGCACACAGTGAGTCATACCAGATGAGTCTTCCTACTTTTGGTAACTCACATTTTCCAAGCGATGTACCTGTTGTGGATTAAAAATATAAACACACACACATATTATTATATATGCAAACTTATTATTGGTATGAAGAGTGTTGTCCCTTACATATATGAGAATAATCATACTTTTTTCAACATTATGCATCACCCAGATGTGTGCAGGCCATGCAATTACTCTTGATCCCAGTAGAGCAAAACAACTCTGAGCCTGATATGTAACCAGCAAGGCAGCATCAGGCCTTATTTACAACCTATCTGACCTTTTAGGAACACAGATACATTGTGACCCTTAGACATGAGTTGCCCCTAAAAAGAGGGTGGGGTGAATGGGAAAAGAATTGTTTAAAACAGCAGTAGTCTTTTATAAAAAGCAAATGCTCCTTTGTTTCTTTCTATTTAAACAAATAGTCAAAAATCTGCGGCAGTGGTCAACTAGAGAAAATCATATTGGCATAATCCCTTACTTGTGCAAAATGGTGTGGCAACCAGTATCCTACCCACGCTCCCGAGTCCCAAGTGGTGAATGGGAACAAAATGCATTTCTTTTTATCCATCTGAGTGTCAGGTTAATTAGGAACTCATCTCATGCCAGCACATACTTTAGGTCATGAGACTCTGGGTGATAACTGTGGCCGCTCTTTTGTACTGTGTATCCTATTGATTCAGTCATGATTTATAGAGAATGTACATGTTCCAGGTAGTCCTAATGTTTCATAACAGTAATGAATATGACCAGACCTATGAATGCAGCATGTTTCTTTTTATCTGTCTTAAAGCAAGCACATGTCTTTTTGTCCATCCCAGTAGCAAGTTAATTAGGACTTTTGCCAGCAGATCCGGTGGGTCATGTCAAGTTGGATGATAACTTTGGCCATCATTTTGAAATGTGACTGTTATTTTGTATTTTGTAATGTGTATCGTATGGAAAAATGTATGATTAATAGGTATATACATGCTCATAGCAGTCCATTATTATGAACACAACATTTTTAAACTTTCTTGATGATAAGGTTAATTATGAACAGGTAACACTCTCTGCTGATGGCTGGAGCCAGGAGTCATGTTGCTCTACATAGAATACAGCCACTATTTTGTATTGTATATCCTATTGAATCAGTTGTGATCTAAAATAATATAGATGCTCATAATAGTGTTAATTTTTTGACACTCAAGGAAGGAATGAGAATTATGAACAGCAAACAAGTCCACGTGCTCAGACAAGCAGCATGGCATGTTTATTTTGTATTCCTCCTATCCAAGTGTCCTTTATATGAGGGAATGCTTATATCATATTGGCATGTAATTCTAAAGAATAATTACTGAAGTGTCATGTGTAATGTAGTAGTTTTGATGGGAACCTCGGTGGGCGGCTTTATCAGACAGACTTTATCAGACAGTTTTGTCACTCACTGTGGTGATGATGCCGTGTGATATAGTAATTAGATACCTCGACTATGGTCAAACATAGAAAGATATTGTCATGGTAATTTCTATGCAAATAACTTGGTTCCCTGGTGATGCTATATTTCTGCAGCTGACTCCATGGTACCTCATCATAAAGTCTCATCCTAGATGTATCCAATTTAAACAACCATTGCAGTATCTTTAGTAAAGTTGTTCTTTAGAGTTGTGGAATACTGGCTCTGTTTCAAGACTGATCCACTTAATGTCAATTAGGGTATTGTGGAGTTTTAGGAAATGTGCAGTAAGTTTTGTGGTAGAGCATCTACACTCTGACCGGTCTGGTTGATCTTGAACTTAATCCACATGTGATCAAATTCAAATACTTTTTTGTATTGCAGTTTGTGTGGTTCTGTAACTCCCAGGGTTTTCCTAACCCCAAATCCACTGCTCTAGTTTCCTTTTCAGGATGGCATATGTTGCAGCTTCCACAGGGGAAGTTGCTTTTTATCTGTGGGAGGCCCCAACTCATCGTCAAGGACTCAGGTTGTATTTTTCTCTTTGGGTCTAGTGTGTATTAATCTATCTTTCAACTTTTGGGATATTTTATAAGCAAATAGAGGTTTTTCAAGAGATCATAATCCATTGTTTAGAATATGGCAATTTCACATTGTACACATATTGTTTACCTCGTCATGGCATTAACGGCCACCAGCAATGCTTATGTAGGATGTGTGTTACACCTGACAGCTTTAATCTTCCCCCAAACTTCTTGCACTCTTCCCTCCTGCTGTCGGGATTCCGTTTTTCTTGGCATTAGGACTCTGTGCACTTTACCACTGCTAAACAGTGCAAAAGGGATAGTGCTCTCTCATTTCAACATGGTAAAAATGGCTTACACCCAATTGGCATATTTAAATTACTTATAAGTCCATAATAAAGTGAGCTACATGTACCCAGGGCCTGTAAATGTAATGCTATTATTGGGCCTGCAATGCATATTGTGCCATCCACTAAAGTAGTAGTAAAATATGTCTCAAGTCTGCCATTGCAGCCTGTGTGCAGTTTTAAACTGGCAATTTGACCTTGCAAAATAAACCTTCGAGAGTCGTAAGCCTCCCTTTTTGACGCATATATGCACATGTTTTTTTATGTTTTACATGTCCTGGCAGTAAAAATCTATGAAGTTCGTTTTTCACTACTGTGAGGACTACCTCTTCCATAGGATTACATTTAATACATGCTAACCTTTGATTGGGAAGAGGTCGAAATATCATGTTTGGTCTCAAAAGAATTGTGATTTCAATCCTCTTTAATGGTAAAGTCAAATTTTAAGTCACAATTTTGATATTTGGAATTGTCTTGTCCTACCCAGTTGGTGTCATGGGTCACATGACAGTGAATAGTTGGCAGTTGGCCTTTGTGTATTACTCCCATGTAGTGAGACGAAGGGGGACTAGGTGTTGGCAGGATGGACCATCCTCCCAGATGTGAGGGACACAGCTGTTTTCAGCCCCACTTTCATTTCAAAGGGCTGCCTCCAGCACACTCACCAAGGAATTGACACCAGCCTTTTGTCACCCTAGACTGCTTGGAGCATGGGTAGGGAATGGAAGGAACTTCTAGAATGAGATGTGGGAGTAGCCTAGACGTTTCCCCCACTAAACTGGCAGCGGGTATAAATATTAGGCCTCCATAGCAGCTCTAGGGTACACTTCTGGAACTGTGTAGGACTACCAAACAGACTATCTTGTACTTCAGAGGACTGCCATGCTGCTTGAGGCCTGGGTTTTGCCTCAGAGGACTGCCTTGCTGCTACCAGAGGACTGCCTTGCTGCTTGAAGCTTGCCTTGTTCCCTCACAGGAGTGCCCGACTGCCTGAGGCCTGCCTTGCTGCTGATCCAAGGACTGCCAGAGTGACACCAAGAGCTACCTGGCTGGACTCCTGATTAAGCTACAGGGACATAACAAACTCCAGAGACCTTAAAGCCTGCATCCAGCCTCTATCTGGAGTGAGTCCTGACCTCCAAGTGGTGCCCAACCAGTCCTCGACACTTGCAGTGGGGCAAAAGGTGCTCCTCCAGCCTAAACCTGAAACTTAGAAAATTTTTTCTTAAAATGTGGCCTGAGAACCGGTAGGAAACTGGAAACCTACCTGCTTGTTGATCCGCTAGAGGTGCATTGCCAGTTGGCCTGACTTCGCGGTATCTCCCACTAAGTTCCCTGAAGCAGCAAATCCTGTTCAGCAAGACCTCAGAGCAACGGTATACGGCCTCATGGATCTATTGTCATCTACTGCCTGCAGATTCGTCCTGCTGGGGATTTTCGACTTCCAAAAAAGAAAAGTCAGAACGTAGAAATCTTCGCTGCAACTCCATCCAGCGGCTCCTCGACGACAACGCCTGTTCATCAGAGTCCACCGGAAGCCTTGCCCAGCTAAGATTTCTTTCTCAGGAAATTTTCCTGGAAATTTTTTCCAAGTCCAAGGGTGAAATGAGACCGAGCTCAATCCACCCTGTGTAGCCAAAACGTCCTCCATCGTGGTCGGCCTTAACTTTTGACTTTGCCTGATCTTGCGCAAAAAGATACCCACGGTTGGCGCTTTGATCTTTTAGGCATTATTTTCACTTAAAACGTCTGTACTGCTGATTGGATGCAATTAGTTTTGGTGCCATTTTATTTATTAAAATTTTCTCTATTTTTCTAAAATGATGTGGGAATTTTCTTTCATTGTGTTTTCACTTTATTACTGGTTGTGTGCTGCACTAATACTTAACACAGTGCCTCTAAGTGAAGCCTGACTGCTTTTGTGCCAAGCTACCATGGTGCTAAGCATAGGTTAATTTATTGACTTTTGTGGTTCACCCTGACAGGGATTGTGATTGTCTCTTGAGAATGACTAACACCCCACTCAACAAAAAAAATTTGATTTTTTTTTCAATTCAAACTATAAATATTTCTACAGAATGTTGCGTCCATCTATTTTAGAGCTCATCTTCTCCCAAGAAGTAGTTATACTTCTCCAGAAAGCCTGGAGGTGGGGCTTTTTTGGATGCAATGGTTGGACTGCTGAGTGTATGCCTGGGTCAATTTTAGATTTTAACCGGGTCACTGCAGCTACTTTACAAACCTGCATTTTTACTGCAACTTTTGCAACTTGATCTGTGCAGAATTACTTTTAGAGTGAACACCTTCTCTCTGGTGTGCCAGGGTGGTCTGGACTTCCACCAATGGAAGCTGTTGTTTAAGAGCAGCTATCCGAACCCAAACTTGAATAGATTTTTAAATCTTTTTCTCTGAGTCTATGTAATCATTGGTTTCAATCAAAATTTTATCCAATAATTTAAAAAGATTATTTAGATATTATCAATGCTGTAGCTGATTTGTCTATCTTCTGTATGGCTACAAGGAGTGCATTTAATTCTGCAATTTGTGCAGCCGAACCTTGTAAGGGCCTCACATGTATGTTACAAATTTTAATTTTAGAGCCCTCACAATTTCCTTGCACTCCTGCGCAGGCTTGTGAGTACCGCTGCTTAGTGCCTGTTGCAAGCTGTGCAGATCTATCAGTATAAAGAATGTCATCATTTTCATGCAATAGTTTTACAACTGAGGTCTCAGGAATTGTTTGTTGGCAATGTAGATACTGCTGTGTTTTCAATGAAGTATCATACTCAAACTATGTCAATACTAGCCTGACTCACAACTCTCTTTATTCAATGAATGTGCAATGCATGTGGATTTGGGATATTTGCCTTAGTGGCAGCTTCCAGAGAATGCTTCCAGAGATGGAATTTTTGTTACTATAATTGTTTTATTTCCTTGAGCTGTTGGATGCTCTTTAGTGATTGCAGTTTGTACTGCAGTGAGAACGTTTTTTCTATTGGAGGACCAGATGTACAAACATTAGGAACATCAGTTTCCTAATTGCGATTCTCTCCCAATCCCAATTAGGACATCGGTATTCCTAATGTATAAAACTCATTGAGTTTCATTTAGGGATTCCTTGTGGGTCACAGATTGACCTACCTCATGAATATGAAATTGCCACCTGCACAGGGAAACTCTAACGGCTGCTACAAAGCTGCTCCGTATTTCACTTGATTGCGCTGCCCCCGGGGCAGCAGGAGTTCGCAGCTGCCCCTGGGGGAAGCCCATTCAATCTAATATGGCGCACTTTTCTTGTTAGCGCCAAGCGCACATTTCGAAAGGTGCGCCCAGCGCTAACAATGAAAATGCACTGGATTGTATAATACGGCCCCTGGCATTTCTATTTGCACACAGTCATTAGTCTTCTCCATGATCAAGAGGGGGGTTTAAGCTTCCGATGGTCTATTGTTATTTCTGCCACACTGTCTGTTGGAAATGGCCCTTTTTGCAGGGTTATCCCCAAACTTTTTGCTTCTTCCTCCTACTTTTTCCTGACCTGTTTATGTTGGTTTTAGGACTCTGGGCACTTTTACGACTGCTAATCAGTGCTAAAGTGCATATGCTCTCTGTGTAAATTGTGTTATGGATTGGTGTTTCCATGATTGGATATTTGATTTACTTGTTAGTCCCTAGTAAAGTGCACTGAGTGTGCCAGGGCCTGTAAATCAAATGCTACTAGTGGGCCTGCAGCACTGATTGTGCCACCCTCGTGAGTAGCCCTGAAAAGGTAACTCAGACCTGCCATTGCAGAGTCTGCGCGCAGTTGTAACTGCCATGTCGACTTGGCCAGTGCACACACTTGCCAGTCCCTAACCTTCCCTTTTCTTACATGTCAGGCACCCCTCAGGTAGGCCCAAGGTACCCCTGTGGGCAGGGTGCAGTGTATGTGAAAGGTAGGACATGCCCTGGTGTGTGTGACATGTCCTAATAGTGAATTACAGCCAATTTCGTTTTTCAGTATTGCAAGGCTACCTATTCCCCATAGGACAGAATGGGAAGTTTGTTTATAACATCTTATAAACATAACTCGCCCGGGGAATTAAGAAAGAAAATAAAGTTTAGTATGCCTGAACTCAGAATCTAAAGATGCATCTTTTAGTGAAGGTGATTTTTACATTCTGTGTTTGAAAATACCACTTTTAGAAAGTAGGTATTTTCTTGCTCAGTCATCCCATGTGCCTCTGCTGGAATGTGGATTGCCTGTCTGGGTTTTGGATGACAGAAGGCTGGGGAGCAGGAGGGCTCCAGATAGTCTAGGTGGGTCAGGAAAGGGCTGAATAGACCTGGGCTGCAATGGGGGAAGGGGGAGGAGATTTCCTTGCACCTCAAAGGGCCTGGTCTGCCTCTGACAATGCCTTCTCCACCTCCTGCCAGGAAATCACACCAGAGAAGGCAGAACTGGTTATGGCTGGGCACAGACCCTCTCTGCCTAAGAGATCAAAGGATTTTGGGATATAAATATTGGGGCCCAGACCCCTGAACTTTAGAACTCTTTTGGATCAAGAAGACTGCCAAGAAGAAGAGCCAGAGAAGCTGTGAGGAGGAACTAGAACTTTGCTGTGTGCTTTGCTGTTTTGGCCTGCAGTGGCTGCTTCTGTCTTGGGCAGTGAAAGGCCTGGACTGGACTTTCTGCAATCTACTTTTGTGAGTTTCTCCAAGGGCTTGAGGTAGAGCTTGCCCCCTGTTCAAGAAGTCTCAGGAACAGCAAAGACTTCAAGTTCTTCTGCCCCCAGCACTGGGGACTGTGTGTTTTGTGCTGCAACAGAAGAAAAGCAACTCGACGACGTCGACGACGACGCTGCCGACTCCGTGTCCCGAAGGCACCGCAGAGGGCACCGCCGCAACGCGACCCTGGTCTCACCGACGACGCCTGCTGATGCCGCCACTGAGTCGCTGCTCGCACCGCGACCTGTGGGCACCGCACTCCGCACCGCTTCGCTTCACGATGACGCCTTGGCACTGCAGAGGGCACCGCCGCAATGCCGCACCGCGACCCTGGTCTCACTGACGACGCCTGCTGATGCCACCACTGAGTCGCTGCTCGCACCGCGACCTGTGGGCACCGCACTCCGCACCGCTTCACGATGACGCCTTGGCACCGCAGAGGGCACCGCCGCAACGCCGCACCGCGACCCTGGTCTCACCGATGACGCCTGCTGATGCCGCCACTGAGTCGCTGCTCGCACCGCGACCTGTGGGCACCGCACCGCTTCGCTTCACGATGACGCCTTGGCACCGCAGAGGGCACCGCCGCAATGCCACACCGCGACTCTGGTCTCACCGACGATGCCTGCTGATGCCGCCACCGAGCCGCTGCTTGCACCGCGACCTGTGGGCACCGCACTCCGCACTGCCTCACTTCACGACGACGCCTTAGTATCCCCGACAATGCTGCTCCACGCCGAAATCTACGCCGCTGCTTGCACCGTGGCTCGAGGGCACCGCTCGTAAAGTTACACGACGCACCGCCCTCATCCCGCATGCAGCCTTGGCCTACCGACGCCAGCGCCATCGACTCCAGTTCGTCAGCCGATGACAGCGCTTCAGCAACGACGACGCCGCTGCTTGCACCGTGACCTGCCAGCACCGTGACGAGCATCGCCTTCATCTCGCACCGCGACCCTGGTCTCACCGACAACGCCATCCGACGCCGCTACCGAGCCGCTGCTCGCACCGCGACCTGAGGGCACCGCACGCCACACCGCTGCACTTCGCACCGCAGCACACGACGCCTGCCGACGCCAGCGCTCCTGACTTCATCAAAGAGGAGATCGATCTGCAACGCGTGTGACTTCGAGGGCCCCGACTACTCCTGCACCGACCTCCGGAACCGATGCCTGCGGACGCCGTGCTTTCGAAAGCTCAACGAGAGGTCGCAGACGCCCTGCATTTCTAAAAGGTACTGTTTGCGGGTCTTCCCAATACCGTAGCTGGCCCGCGACGCCGCGGTCAGCCAGAACTGTTTGGATTTGTTTGCTCACGACGCCGTGATAGCCCCGGACGGAGCTAATGACATCAAGGAACTGTTTTTAAAGCATATTTTGATAACTGAAGATTTTTAAGTACTGTATTGTGGATTTTTATCGTTTTTGCTCTGGTCCTAAGTATATAAAAATATTGGATATTTTTCTAAACTGGTGTGGTGTCCTTTTGTAGTGCTTACACTGTATTACTGTTGGTTATGTGCAAATGCTTTACACACTGCCTCTAAGATAAGCCTGACTGCTCATGCCAAGCTACCAAGGGGGTGAGCAGGGGTTATTTTAGGAGTGTAACTCCCTTATCCTGACTAGAGTGGTGGTTTCTGCCTGGCTTTGGCACATGCCCTAGCCTGCCAAAAATCCCATTTCTAACTTTGGTTGTCAGCAGTGAGGATAGGACTTGCGTTTGCACTTGACTTACAGTGATTGGTGTGCACTACTACCATATCGCAGACCATTACGTGCCACATACTGGTTCTTTTTCTTTTGGCCTATTTTTTGATCTTGCCAGTTTGAACTTGCTACTTCGTCATGCCTGAATCAATTGCATCATCTGTTGCATCCTTGGAAGTGGCCTTTGAGGAGGAGAGGTTAGAAACCTACAATGTGAAGGAATTGAAGGCGATCTGCAAAAACCTCAAAATCCAAATCAGGGGCCTCACCAGAAAAGAGGAGCTACAAAAGGCGCTGAGGGCCTGGGTAGCAGCCAGACATGCTAGTGAGCTGTCTGGAGATCTTGGCATGGAGGCAGAGGAGCCTATTCCAAGGGTGGATGTGCTTTTGGAAGGGGGGGCACCCTCTAAACCAGGCAGCAGCAGTCTGTCCCCAGAGGAGCTGGAGGACAGGCGGGAAGCGAGGAAGTTCGAGTTGGAGAAACTCAGGATGGAAAGTGAGAGGGAAGACAAAAGAATAGCCATGGAGGAAAAGAAGATGATCGTAGACCATGAGTTTAAAATGAGAGAGCTGGACTGGGAAGCCAGTAGGGCTAGGCCCAGCCCAGATGGTGGCAGCAAAAGTGTTAGGTCCAGTACTGAGGATGAGGTACACACACACACACAGATTTGGGGCCCTACTTCAAAGAGGGGGTTGACATACACCAGGGGGTTCAGGATTGTGAGGTTACTCCAGTGGTGCGCAGTGTCCCTGAGGTGGATTGGGGAACTGGCACAGGGGATCATTTTCCTAGTAGTGGGAGGGACACTCTACTGACTCTAGATGAGAGGTGCAGGGAGAGGGGTTCCCCCATGATAGAAGCCCTAGTAAGTGAGTATGGAGACCAGCCAGAAGAGTATGGGTTAAGAGACAGCAACAGTCAGACACTGTCTCACCAGTCTTGTGAGAATGATGTGGGGTACTTTTCCGAGGCACTGGATGGTTGGGTGAAGGGTAGTTTGGTTAACACCTGTGTGGGGCTGGGTGATTCAATTGTTGGAGAGCATATTTTAAGTCCCTGTTTTCCAGAGCTATGCCAACACCCAGTGGAGTGTGAGTTCTCTGACCCCAGGGAGCTTGCACTGGAGGCAGACCTTTTGGTGGATTCCAGAGGGTCTGGAGAAGCATCTGGGGGTGACCCGGAAGGAAGTGACTTAGGTTTTTCCCAACCAAGGATGGTGGGAAAGGTTTGTGGTAGCCCAGATAGGTCCCGGTGTCGTGGGAAGGGTGTAGGGACTCACGTCCTGTCTCCGCGGAGAAGGAGTGGGAATGGGCTGCGGCCCATGGTGCCCAAAACCCGGTCCCAGAGCCTGGGTGGTTCCAGGAGGGAACACCAGGTGGGGAGCCTAGGCTGTACTGGTAGGCCGTCCGTTGAGGGGGATCTCCTTTTTTTTTTTTTAAATATCTTTATTCAGTTTTGCCAACAATTATCACCCCCCGACCCCACCCCCACCCTCCCCGGTCAGACAGGTATACAAACAAATACAATATAGGCTTGCATTGTACCATTCAATAGTAGTTTGTTCCATGAAACCGTCAATTGTATAAGAAACAAAAACACAATAACGAAAAGCTTATCAGAACTTCTATATACAGCCTTGGGTTTGACACCATCCTACTAGAGGGGTCCAGATCTTCAGCCCGCTTTTACGCCGTTTCCTACCCTTCCGTTTGTAAATGGCCACCTCCATATTAGAAATTGCTAACAGCCTAGCTAGCCACTGTTGGAAGGACGGTGCTATTGGGTCCAGCCAGGCTGAAGCTATACACAATCTAAAAACTGCCATAGCAATAAAGATTAATTCATGGCCTACTCTTGCATTACTAGGATCGGCTGCCCCTAATAAAATAGCATCGCTAGACAGTACAATATTACTCTGAAGTACAGCAGTCAAAAATTTCTCTATCTCCTGCTTTAATGATGTTAATCCTTCACAAGTAGAAAAGATGTGTATACTGTCAGCATTATATAACATACATCTCAGGCAGCATGTCCCCTTGCCGCTCCCCCACTTGGCAATTTTATCTGGCGTATAATATAAAAAAAAACAAGTTTTGAAAAACTGTGCTTGTAATTTTGTAGACATGAGTATTGTTTGTGACATCAGGTATGCATAGTTGAATTCATCAATAGACATGCCGACTTTTCCCTGCCATTTCTGTGAAGTTTTCTCCATATCATCCGGAAACAGCACATTAATAAGGGAATATATTTCCCCAATAGTGCTTTTTTTACTACAATTTAATTTTTCCACTATGGCAACTTTTTCAAGTGGTACCCTTCCCTCCACTTTCCGTGACAGAAAGTCTCTAATTTGGAGATATTTAAAAAAAGTCCCTCCAATCCAGTTGGAATTTTTTTTTAAGTTCTTCAAAGGATAGTATCCCTGTAGAGGAGAGGAGACAGCCGACCTGGACAATTCCTGCCTGAATCCATTTATGTATACAGCTGTCGCTAAAGATTACCGGAAGGATAGGATTATCCCTTAGGGGAGTGTAGAACGAGATTCGCCCTATGCCGAGCATTCTTCTTACAGCCTTCCATACCTTAAACCCGCTGTAGAGCGTTTTAAATTTAACTTTTTTATGATAGCTGTCATGCAAGTGTCGCCAAAAATATCCTCTACTCTTATTCCCAAGAATTAGTTGAAAGTAGATGGTATGCTGTCCCCGAGCGTCCCCACCTCCCCGATGTTCTGTAGTAACTCTTTACTATATAATAGCACAGATGCCCAATAATATGCTTTTAGGTTTGGGAGCGCTAGCCCACCCCGATCCTTAGAGAGGGTGAGGAGTTTGTAGGCCCGCCGGGGTTGCGAGTAAGCCCAAATAAATCTAGAAAGCACACGTTCTATTGACTTAAACCAGTAAGTAGAGAATTCTAGGCAAATTGCTCTGAATAAATATAGAATTTTAGGGAAAAAAAACATTTTCACTACATTAACTCTGCCGATGATAGAAAGGTGTAAATTGTCTAGTCGTCGAAGATCTTTCTGCATTGAGTCAACCATTGGCTTTAGATTTAAATTAACCATATTGTCTAGTTTAGATGATATACAGACCCCTAGGTATATAGCCTTTTCTACAACTCGGGGATCGTTCATCTTGCTTTGGTTATTCAATACTATCTGAGTTTTCCCTTGGTTCAGTGCATATCCGGATGCTAATCCGAAGTGGTTAGCCTCTCTTTCAATAGCAATCATAGCTGTACTAGGATCAGCTGTTACAATAGCAATGTCATCTGCGTAAGCCAGGGATTTGGTGGGATAATCCTGTGACCAGATCGGTTTTATTTCTCTGTTTCCTTCTAAACTACGAATGAAGGGGTCGATGTATATTGCAAAAAGCAATGGTGAGCAAGGGCAGCCCTGCCGTGTTCCACGGGATATTATTAACTCCTTAGATAGGCTACCGTTCACCATTACCGCTGCCCTGGGGTTAACGTACAGTTTTTGCACAGCCTGGATATACCCATCCTTTATTCCAACCCTGAACATAGAGGCCCACAGAAATTGCCAGGAGACCCTATCAAAGGCCTTCTCAGCATCGAGAAGCACCAATGCCATAGGGTCTCCTGCAACCTCCATGCTGTCAAATAGAGTGATCACTCTCTGGATGTGAATGATAGTGGATCTCCCTGGCACAAAGCCATGTTGACATTTAGCAATTACTTTATAGATAATAGGAGCGATTCTATTAGCCAGGACTTTCGAATATACCTTTGAGTCCGCGTTGATGAGAGTGATAGGTCGGTATGAACCTAGTAGTTCTGGTGGTTTATTTTTTTGGGGGAAAATGACTATCTTAGCCCTAGACCAAGAATTTGGAGGTTGGCCACCTTTAAAGATATGTATAATAAAATCACTTAGAATGCCTTTTATTTGATCTAGAAAAGTTGTATAGAATTCCGAGGGAATGCTATCCAGTCCGGTTGCTTTCCCTTTTGGCAGATTTTTAATTGTCGTTAAAATTTCTTCCGTATTAGGGACCTCCTCTAAGATGGCCTGATCTTCCTCATCAAAATGATCATAATTTACTTTATCTAAGTACCTTTCAGTTTTAGCTAGATCACCCCTCGCCTCCTCCGTATACAAGTCCCGATAAAATCGCCAGAAGGCATCTCTTATATGTTCTGGGTCAGTAAGTTGACCTACCAAAGGATCAGATATCTCACGAATCAAGTTTGATGAAATCTGTTGCCTTGTACGTATGGCAAGATGGTGACCGATTTGTTCGTTCACCTCATAGACCATCTCTCTTTGTGATAACGCTTTTTTTACAGCTTTATCGGTAAAAATATTTGTAATTGCGGCCTTAGCGATTGCCACCTGGCTTTGCGATTTTGATAATTCTTCTGGCTCAGGATTCCCTATTGTTACCTTTATTAATTCTTCTTCGGCCAACCTTAAATTTTCGTGAAGTACCTTCAAGGATTCCCTAGCTAGTTTATTGGCATTTAGCGAATATCGCAGCGTCTCTCCTCATATCCCTGCTTTTAGAGCATCCCACACAACTTGAATTGAGGTGCTTCCAAGATTGTCTGCAAGAAAGTTAGGGATCCACTTTCTCATATGAGCACAATATTTGTCATCTAAAAGCAGGGATTTCTCAAAAGTCCAAGAGCTAGGTGTTGGTCTTCCTATTCCTGTTTCTAAAGTGCAGATTAAAGGGTTATGGTCCGATATGACCCGTGGCAGCTTCTCCATTCGGCAGTTAGCTTTGAGTGAATTAGACATCAGTATATAGTCTATTCTTACATGGGTAAGATGTGGGTAGGAAAAAAGGTATACCCTGGATCATTGGGTTTTAAGGTCTGCCATCCATCAACTAACCCGTGCATATAGCACATATGCTTCAAAGCCTTGAACACTTTAGGTTTACGGCCGACATATTGCCACCCATCTTCCATAGACCAATCATTGGGAAGATTAATGTTAAAATCCCCGCATATCATTAAAGGTAGAGACCAATGCGTGAGTTCAGCTGAGATCTCGTCAAAGACCGACGGATCATCGCAATTACTTCCATATAGCGCGCAGAGTGTTATCTTTTGCCCATTTCCATATTGGCATTCTGTAACCACCCAACGTCCAAATTTGTCCGCTTTAGAGCGACTAAAAACAAGATCGCTACCTTTAGCAAGAATAGCAACCCCCCGCACCCTTGCACCCTGTGTTGTTGCACAGATCAACCTGTACCCTAATGTTTTTAATAAATATGTTTGTGAGCCCTCTATGTGTGTTTCTTGTAAACAAATAATATTAGTGCCCAGTGCCTGTAATCCTACCGCGACTGATTGCCTTTTTTTGATGTCGTTTAGACCACAGATATTCATAGATAAAACTCTTAGCACTCCCATCTCGTTACCGTGTGTGTTCCGGCTATTTGCTCGAAGCTTTGCATGACCCATTTATCACTCTGCGTCCTGATATTAACATCATACCAGCTTAGCCTAATGACATTCCTCGTATTCTTTTTATCAACCTGTCTGCCCCACCATGCCCCCATCCCTCTCCCACCCCTCCACCCTCCACCACTTTTGGAGGTTACCTGGCCACGCGTGGGCCAGGGATTTAACATCCGAAAAACAGGGCCCCCGCGCGCCCGCTGAGACTCCCCCCCTGAAGTGTAACCTTCTGCATCAGTTAGACAAAAGAAATATGAAACAAGAAGCACCAAGCAGAAGAAAGAACTAAAGAAAACCCTAAGATTTTTTAAGATCGGTTTCCAATAACAAATGCATTTGCCTAATGCTCCCTGTCAGGCCGAACCAATGAGGTTATCAATGCTATATGCATTATTTTGTTGCCTTCACTACTTGACTCCCGAAACTTCCTCTAAATACTTTTTTGTCTGAATGTCTGAAACAAAGCTACGTGTGGTCCCTTTATATACAATTTTTAGTCTGGCCGGATTCTGAAGATACACCTCGGCTCCAAGTTTCTGAAACGGGTCGAAAAGCTGCCTGAGTCTCCACCTGCGTTCGACTGTGGCGTGTGCAAAATCAGGTCTGGTGAAGAAAGTTATTCCGTCAAAGGACCGCTTGTTTGTTGGTCTGGCCAAATCGTAAAGAGTTTGACGGTGTAGAAAGTTACCAAAAATAAAAGCATGGCACGAGGATGTTGTTGTGTTGCCGGAGTGCGTTTAGCGGCAAACAGAGGGAATCTATGGGCTCGTTGGATTTCTTTATCCCAGTCCCAGGAGTGTAGCTCTGGGAAAGCCCCTTTGAGAAAGGTAATCATAAAGTTCCTGGGGTCGTCTTTTTCAACACCTTCCGGAATCCCTAAAAAACGGAGGTTGCTACGCCTCTGGCGGTTTTCCTGCTCCTCCATCTTCCACATAAGATCTTTAACAACACCCTCATGCTCATCGTGCTGTGTTTTGAGCGTGATAACATCTTTTTCTAATTGCTCCGTCCTTACTTCCACCGAGGCCATACGATCTGCGATTTCGGCGCAGGTTTTCCCGACTTTCCTGACAGCCCCTTGCAGTTTCTTTGCAGCCAGGCGTGACCTGCGACTGTCTGCTTTGACTTCCTCCTGGAAACTCTTGATAGATTGCAGAATAATCACCAGAGCTGGATCGCTTTTGGATTCATCGTGATCTCCCCTTTTGTTGCTACCAATGATTGTTTGATTACCGCCAGAGGCTGCCTTGGGGTTAGAGCATATCGTAAGTGGGGTATCCTTGTAGTCCCACTTCAGGTCTGTACCGCTTTCTTTGTCAGATGTATCAAAATTCTTTTTTTGGAGGCCCCTATTTTTCTTCTTTTGTAGTTTTTTCAAGCCAGATTTGTTTTTCTGTGGGTCCGTATTCGAGCTGCTATACCATTTGTTTCCTTCCTCCCCACTGGATAGTGAGATGCTAATATCTGAAAATTCTGACTCCTCAGTTAGGGAGTAAAATTTTTCTTGATTATCAGGCGTTTTGAGAAAGTGACCTTGAAGCACATTGCTCGCCGCTTGCAACAATAGTGGAGCCTCTGTAATTCCTACGGTGGTATCTGAGCTACCGCTTGGATTACAGATAAGGTCTCTGAGACTGCCAGTATTGTCCATAACATCACCCTCTATCGGCTGGGGCAGAGGTATTGCGGTTTTTCCTTGATCTCCCTGCACCGCAGGGGAGGGGGTATCTGATGACCGTGACTCATAGGGTACCACTAGTGAGGTTAGAACAGTCAATCCTCCTTCAATCTGCCCCAAAACCTCGGTTATCACACCAGAGCTTCCTACCGGCGAAATGAGGTCACTTCCTACCCCTTTCGTAGCGCCAAAGCTGGAAGTGATTAGAGGCTGAGAGTGGCCGATTTCTTTGAGTAATCGGGGAGGAGCTTTTTTGGTGGTTGAAGTAATCGCTGTGTCAATCTCCCCAGTATTTTTATCAAAGCTCTCGCCTTTCTCTTCTTTCTCTCCCCTGACTTTGCCTTTCATGCCCAGGGTGTCCAACCTTTTCTGCCGGGTAGTTGCTAACGTTATGCTGTCTTGTGGTTTGTTGCCTGCCTTGTTATGTTGGCCTAGGCCTAGCTGCCATGCTGCTTTTCTTTGCGCACGTTACATTGAGCCAGGGCTCCCTCGCCCTTTGCTATTGCTAAGTTCTTTTGCGCTGTCTGCATTTTCTGTCTTTCACCTTTTCTCTTGTTCGATTTGGGCTCAGACTGCACAACATGTACAAGGTCACATAACAATGTATTTTGGTTCTTCCTGATATGGCCAGTCTCGCGCACCCAGACATAACATTAGGCGCAAATGCCATGAAACTTGGTGTGCCTTTAATACTGCAGTTTTACTGGCGCTTAACACACTTGGAGGAATCCTTTCCAGGGAGAAGAGCTGTGATTGTCTGCTGATGTAGTTCTGAAAGGTATTCCTGCTCCTGTTATTTCTCCTACTTTCACTCTCCTTTCCAATGGTAGTTATTTACTTTTAAATAACGAAAACTGTTGTGGCCTGCAGGCTGGCATTCCTTACATTGTAACAGTTTCGCACAGGGTTGTCTGCTGCAAAAATGTGCTTTTTCCTCCCCCTCATGGCAAGGTTGATATCTCTATTTGGCCTTCCATCCCTACCATGGAGGCAGATTTCAATAGACTGAGCAGAATAAAGGCACTGTTATTGAACGAGGAAGTTATGCTCACGTCCGCCCGGGAGACATTCATTCTCCAGGTGGCGAGTACCCACAGTGAAATACAGGCCCTTTTGAACACTAATCTCCCCCAACATTTTGGGGAGTTAATTCATCGTATTTTTAACGCACTTGTGCCCTCCAAATACTCTGAAGAAACTTCAGTCTTTGCTGGGTTTCCTGAATTTCGGGCGTACTTACATTCCCGAATATGCCCAGCGTATCAAGCCTTTGTATGCTTTGATACAACCTACTTATTCAAGGTCTTGCTGGCTGCCTGAGCATACCTTGATTCTGCAGTCTTTGCAGACAGACCTATTGGAGTCTAAATATCTTTTGACTCGTGATAACCACACAAACCTGGTGATTAGAATCATTCCGGGGGCGGTGGGATTCACGTACTTAACCTTTAATGAAGGTGATACAGTACCCATCGCATACAAGTCGCATCTGTACACTTCCGCTGAATTGCGCTTTACATCTGTCGAAAAAGTTTTAACTGCAGTGCAAATGGCGATTCTAAAAGAACGCGCACTGGCACAGGGAAAGCAAATTCTGGTGGTAACACCCTGTCCTGCCCTAGAGGCAGTAACAAAGGCAAGTGTACCGAACTCAAAAGCAATGCATCCCCGTTGGATACAATGGGCTACATCCTTGACGTCATCAGACGTCACCTTTATTTTCGATTCTTCTCTTCAGACTCAGGAGTTCTTACAGTATGAATTCGTTCATCCTCCTCCTCTGTTTATATTGCCGCTTGAGGATTACAAATGTGTGATCTACACAGATGGTTCGGCGCAACCGGCCACTGGGTCCAAGCACGCTTATTCAGCTGCATGTGCTATTGTTGCGGGTTCCTTTGTAAATGGAACGTTCAAATCCTCTGTAGTGCACACTCGCACACTTGGAGATAGTACCGCACAATTGGCCGAGCTGCATGCATTGCTACTTGCGCTTGAGTTCGCTTCTCAGGATGAGACCACTCTTATTGTATGTGATTCCTTCTACTGTGTACAATCTTACAATGACAATCTGTTTTTCTGGTCGAAAAATGACTACAAGGACGCAAAAGGGAGCACAATTAAGCATAAAATGCTTTGGGTTCGAGTGGCAGAATTGCAACAACGTCTGCCCCTCACACAGGTGGTTCACACCTTAGGCCATCAGCGGGTGGGCGCACACGCTATTGGTAACGATCTGGCAGATGAAGCTGCCCGTTCGGCAGTAGTCACGTGTTCAGTAGCAGCGGTTACCAGGTCCATGTCTAAAATTGACTCTGTTATTCTAGCAGCTATTGCTGCAACAAAGGAAGGTGTTAATTACCCTACAGGTTTTCCTTCCAAGTATTCTTACAAGTTAAGTCCCGAACAGGTTCCTTATGTAACAATACCTGACGCTGGAGATCGGCTGATCCCCAACGCGGACCGCAGGAGTGCCTTGATATCAGCTGCACACGAAGGCATGGCTTCTGCTCATGCAGGTGTGTCAGCTACAGTTTCCATCTTGCAGCAGCGTTATTGGTGGCGTGGATTGTATAAAGACACCCGTGCGTTTGTGCTTTCCTGCGACGTTTGTCAACAGATTAAGCCTTCCACGGTAACACGCCCTCCACAGACCCCGCTCTGCATTGCTAACAGACCCTTTGGGTGTGTTTACTTGGATCACTGCGGTCCATTCTCATCAGACACTGCCTATAAATACATCTTAGTAGCAGTGGACTCGTGCACACGGTTCCTCTGGGTCTGGCCACAACGTAGTGCTGACGCTCGAAATGTAATCAGGGATTTGCGTGTCTTTGTGGGAATTTTCGCATGCGGCACCTTCCATTCGGACCAAGGTCCGGCGTTTGCCTCTAGGGCTTACAAGGATGCAATGGCTTCGCTTGGGGTGCGGGTGAAATTTTCGTCTCCGTATAGGCCTGAGGGCAACTCTATCGTTGAACGAATGAACCGTGACTTAAAGCAATCCTTAACAGCTAGAGTTATAGGTACTGGCAGGAACTGGCTGGCCCACTTGTATACCGTTCAGCGTGCACTTAATAATCTCCCTAGAAGACCTCTGGGTGGGCGGACCCCATACGAAATGCTCTTTGGCATAAGAATGTTTGTGCCTGACCTTGAGGGTCCAGACATCGCGGCGCAATCCGCCAAGTTTGATGTAGATAATCATTCTGCTATGTTACAGGACTTACAAGAAGCCCGAGACAAACTTGCAACTACACATTTGCCTTCAGCCACAGATCCTGCGTTGCAGATTCCGGTAGCCGGCTGGCTTCCAAAGGTTGGAGAACTGGTTCGAGAGAAGGTTGAAAACAAAAAGAATTCGGCCCCTCTTTTCGTGCACCGGTTCCAGTTCTGGGCTTGAAGGGAACACGTACAGTCATTTTACCACCGCTTCCTGGTCGCAAGGAGAACAGATACATCTCAGTGGAAAATGTCAAGCTACAGCGCCTGGCCGATCCTGAATAGTGTCACACCAGCGGTCTCTTGTCCTGCCATTTATCGGACATATGTTCGTGGCCCATCTACACGAACGGTCGCTGATGCTGTAATTGAGATGGTTGATTTGCCTGAATCCTCTCCTTTGCCTGAAACTATAATTGATCCCCAACTCTCCACCAACATCGACGAGGACGAGTATACCTATCCTACATCTGAATCGGTGGCGCATCAACCAACAACGCCACTTGGCCCGACTCGTTATTCCTTTGATTCGGATTCCACCTCTTCAAAAGTCCCATCCAAGTTCAGTATTTTTGTATCCTGGTTTAGAGACAATTTTTTGATTCCACCCTGGACATACATCTGGTTGGTACTTTTCTTGATTTTTTTGTTCATGTCCATTGGCTTTGTCACAGTGTTTTTTCTACTAATCAATGGTCACTATTTACCTGAACGCTCTGCTGTAGACTATGTTTCTGGAACTTCGGCTCCTCATTCCTCGTCTCACATCATGAAGCGTGACCACACATTTGTGAACATTTCAGCTTTTCCAGTTGCTGATGGCATCGTATGGGATGCAGTGAACTATCAAATCCATGGTCCGACGGAAATTATTAATGTACCTAATGTCCTTCGTGTTTCAATGGGTGATGTAGTAAAAAATAACATTCATTCTGATGATTGGGATGTGCATGCCGTTGAAGCATTGTTTGCCGATTTAAAATATTATGCATCTTTTAATGCTGAAGATTTATATATGAATTCTGCGAATTATGCCGATTTGTATTGTTACCAACATTGGGGTAATCATTTTCTCCATAAGCCAAGTGCCCTGCGTAGTTCTGTTAACTACACCCAAGGGGAACATTGTCCAAACCCCTTGCCAGGTAGCTCACAAACTCCTCGAAATAAGTTTACCTATTTTACTGATTTTAATCGGTCAAACCCCGCATCCTATTATTTTAGACTAAATACCACGTCAACTCAGAAAATTATGTTAACACACACCAAATTGCTTTATTCGGGTTCCTTTTTAAGTGCCCTAGCAGTGGGTGGTTATGAGTACTGGGAGGATACAGTAGATTTGAAATCTATTTGGGGCTCCAAGCCATGGCAGGTACAAGGAACCGAGGCATTGCACCATGCTTGCCTTATCCCTACCCAAATTATGTTCCTAAATGATTCTATTTATCAGACTACGTGTTGGGGCTTAGCTTCCACTAAACAATTAAACACGCCCTCAATTCCATCCCTGTCGAGTTTTTCCAATGATAGCTCACGTCTTAACTTGTCCCTGGCGACCCTACAGGCTCTGTTACAGAATAATTCGTTTAATGTTTCCGAAATTGACCTGTCACCCTGGTTGGTATGGCCTATATCATCTAATGCATGTCAAATGCGCTTTCACGACTCAGGTACTAGCTACACACAGGATAGGCCTGATCCGAGATTTACTGCTTCCCGTACTGTCACTACATATTCTGTTGGTAAATTATGCAAACAATGGCTGCAACATTCGTCCCTTGATTCTGTTAAACAACATTTGTCCCTCCTTTCAGGCAATATTGATCTGTCCGACTTTGTTTTGGGACCTCGTGGTCCCCGACCTAAGAGATTCATTTATGAAACGTATAATGAACTCTGGAAGCTGTCACAAATTGAAGCTGCTTCCCGTCTTCGGGAAATAGATCAAGCAAATTTGGAAAAGGTGCTTGCTGTTGTTGACAATAGTATTAATACCCTGTCTTCTCGCATTTACACTTTAGAGAAAATTGTGTCCTCTGTTGTTGATATTGTACAAGATGATGTTTCTGTGTTATATCATGGTCAGAATCAATTGCGCTCAGTTATGCAGTTTGCATGGACTTTACAAATGCTCAAGTTAGGTAAAGTTCCTTGGCATTTTTTGAACACCTCTGCCTTGTTTCTACCTTTTAATTTAACTGACAAACAGCAATTCATGTCCATGAAAGATGCAACTTACACTTTATTACATATCGAAAAGATGGATCCTTTGCCGTTCTCTGTTGCAGAACTCGATTCTGCTGTGTGGCTAGTTCATGGGGTTATCGCTTTACCTTTTTCCTTGTTTGAATTTGACTCGTGCATGAAACATTATCCTGTGGGCCGTTACCAGCCCTTGGGCAGTGCTTTCCTGCATGAACTCTGGTCCTTGCCTTTCATGTATAAATGCCTTCGGGACGGCAAGGAAGTTTTTCTCACGGGGGAGTCCTGCGACTCGACTATGGGTCATTCGCTTATTTGTAAACACATTAAATTGCATGGCTCATGTAGCGTTTCCGCTCCTAATCTTGCTTGTGTGCTGAAAGGTATTCCTGCTCCTGTTATTTCTCCTACTTTCACTCTCCTTTCCAATGGTAGTTATTTACTTTTAAATAACGAAAACTGTTGTGGCCTGCAGGCTGGCATTCCTTACATTGTAACAGTTTCGCACAGGGTTGTCTGCTGCAAAAATGTGCTTTTTCCTCCCCTCATGGCAAGGTTGATATCTCTATTTGGCCTTCCATCCCTACCATGGAGGCAGATTTCAATAGACTGAGCAGAATAAAGGCACTGTTATTGAACGAGGAAGTTATGCTCACGTCCGCCCGGGAGACATTCATTCTCCAGGTGGCGAGTACCCACAGTGAAATACAGGCCCTTTTGAACACTAATCTCCCCAACATTTTGGGGAGTTAATTCATCGTATTGTTAACGCATCTAACACTGAGGGCCTGGTACACTTTTTTAAGGTCGTGGGGTCTGGTTTGGTGTCCTCCTTCCAAACTATTTTTGGTGTCATCCCGGCATTTATTCATTCTATTTTTTCCAGCGTCTTTCCAGTGGCCAGTCTCGCGCACCCAGACATAACATTAGGCGCAAATGCCATGAAACTTGGTGTGCCTTTAATACTGCAGTTTTACTGGCGCTTAACACACTTGGAGGAATCCTTTCCAGGGAGAAGAGCTGTGATTGTCTGCTGATGTAGTTCTGCATCTAGAGACCGAGGTATGAGGGTTCGCTAGTCAAAGCCCAGAGGTCTTCTATTTTTATAATAAACTATCTTACTGCACGGGGAGGGTGGTAATGTTATTTAGACATTTATCCACTGAGTTATGAAATGCTTTCCCCGTTTGTATTCTATGGAATTGTAACCATGCTGCTTATATTATTCATATGCATTATGCTATTAGTGCTGACACGTGTACTGTACCTTAGAGCACGTAAGTTGAAATAAATATTTTAATCTACCCTGTGTCTCTTCATACGCGCATTGTGGACAAGTACGAGTGAGTGACGAAAGAGTGTTCTTGCTTCTGCGAGTCCTGAGATAAAGATACCGTGTTCTGGGTTGTCCAATCATTGGTGCTTTGGTACTAATGGGATGCTAAGTTAGTTGGGTTGGGGTTTTGGGTGCTACGGGATATGGTAGGCAAACCACTGTATTCCGGGGTCCTATTATCCTGTGCATAGCTCTGTGTATGTGCAGAAACCCTATGACAATACCTCGGTCTCTAGATGCAGAACTACATCAGCAGACAATCACAGCTCTTCTCCCTGGAAAGGATTCCTCCAAGTGTGTTAAGCGCCAGTAAAACTGCAGTATTAAAGGCACACCAAGTTTCATGGCATTTGCGCCTAATGTTATGTCTGGGTGCGCGAGACTGGCCATATCAGGAAGAACCGAAATACATTGTTATGTGACCTTGTACATGTTGTGCAGTCTGAGCCCAAATCGAACAAGAGAAAAGGTGAAAGACAGAAAATGCAGACAGCGCAAAAGAACTTAGCAAGAGCAAAGGGCGAGGGAGCCCTGGCTCAATGTAACGTGCGCAAAGAAAAGCAGCATGGCAGCTAGGCCTAGGCCAACATAACAAGGCAGGCAACAAACCACAAGACAGTATGAGGGTTCGCTAGTCAAAGCCCAGATGTCTTCTATTTTTATAATAAACTATCTTACTGCACGGGGAGGGTGGTAATGTTATTTAGACATTTATCCACTGAGTTATGAAATGCTTTCCCCGTTTGTATTCTATGGAATTGTAACCATGCTGCTTATATTATTCATATGCATTATGCTATTAGTGCTGACACGTGTACTGTACCTTAGAGCACGTAAGTTGAAATAAATATTTTAATCTACCCTGTGTCTCTTCATACGCGCATTGTGGACGAGTACGAGTGAGTGACGAAAGAGTGTTCTTGCTTCTGCGAGTCCTGAGATAAAGATACCGTGTTCTGGGTTGTCCAATCATTGGTGCTTTGGTACTAATGGGATGCTAAGCTAGTTGGGTTGGGGTTTTGGGTGCTAAGGGATATGGTAGGCAAACCACTGTATTCCGGGGTCCTATTATCCTGTGCATAGCTCTGTGTATGTGCAGAAACCCTATGACATGGCGCGGCCAACGTGGGGCAGCTTATCTGCGAGATGCTTGAGTAGTACTTGTGCTTGTCCACAAAACCCTCACGTACGCTTCCGGAGGCGTAAGTGACGGTGATACCTCCTATATTGAACGTTTTATAGGTTCTTTCAAGCTTGAAGTTATTAAAAAAGGTTACATAAATAACCCATTTTGTGCTCCCTGTTAGGTTGTCGAATACAATTGTTTAGTTATGGCTGGTGTGGCGATAGCTGCACATAGCCGAGGACCACTCCGAGAACACCTAGGTGTATACGGAGTGCCCGATGCTGGGGTCGAGTTGGTCTTTGTGGTTCAAGCCGATCCGGCTTATCACTTTGAAGTGTTTTACACTTGGATCACTTTTGAGGCGGTGGATGCAGGTGATAAGCTGTTTCATGAATATAAACCCACCGCTATTCCTGCTGCCTATCAACCCTATACTAATCTTGAAGTGCCTCTCACGGCTTGGCAGCACCGTATTTGGTTTAATGGTGCCCTCCCACAACCAACTACCGCAGTTCGTTTAGGCCCCTTATCCATTGAGGGGGCCACTTGGCCTGTATTGGCCGGGTATACCCCGCATCCAAATTATCTGGCATTACCGATTGCGGAACTGCGCACTATGCATACCGAACTGGTGCGAGTGCATAGAGCCTTAGTGACATACGTTACAGGTAGTCTCCATGGAGCTGCTCCTGTAGTCGCTGGCCAACCAGCTGTTGCAGCTGGAGTCACCATAAGTCCTGTCATGGTAAATTCTGTGATGGGCAAACGTCCACAAAATAAGGACGATTATCCTTACTGGCTTGCAGAAAAGTTCGATCAGATAGAAGCGGTGTTTCCACATACATCCCCAGTGGATAAACACCGCATCCTTACGATAAGTTTGCCAAAAGACTTAATCCCCGATTTGACATCATGTGAAAACTGGGGTAAGGTATTCGCAGCAGTTTATTCAAAATGTTTTGGTACTCCTTCCATGACGGTTCTACCCTCTGTAATTAAAAAAGTACAGGACGAACATGGCCCTGAAGCGGCTGTGGAATTAGGGATGAGACTAGTGGGAGTGTTTGATGTAGTAGCTGAACTGATCCTTGGAAATGTCAAGGCGATGCTATGAACTTTCAAGTAGCGAATGCTTTGGCTTTGGTCCCAGAGTTGGACAGGCCTCGCGAATTACCGAAAATTATTGCCCGGGCTTATAAAACAATTGGAAGAAATAGCCTAGGCAACAAGCCTTTTGTAAAAATGCAAACTCAATCGCAACCACAAATTACACAAACAAAAAGTACATCTGAGAAAGATGATAGACCAGTCTTCACTAAAAAGAGTTGGAGACAGAAAAAACAGGGTAAGCAACAAAAGAAGCCGGGGTCGAGAGGCGCTTCCCCAGTTTCGGTTTCTTCTGAACGTACTTATGATTTACGTGATAGGTCGAGAATTAAATCACCAGAAAGGTTTCAGAGCTCTGATACGCGTTCTCCTCGTTCTTCACAGGCCCAGACGTCGTCACAGGCTGGTGGAGGAGGACGGCAAGATAGAGGAAGGGGCCGAGAGGCTCCCCAGGAGCGAGACCAACCTCGACAACAAGTCAGAGGGAAAGCAGAAGACTTTCACCTTTCTCGACCGCAATTTCAGAAGAAAAAAGTTGCCGAAGTAACAGCGAAATATGCCACAGACCGTGAGAACGAGACTCCTGAATTGGACGTGGGCAGTGACCCTCCTAGACAGCGCCGCGGAAGTTACCATAGTACGGGAGGCGCTACGTCCTCATATGGAGGCGACAGCAACTGAAACATTCGTTACTGTAGAGACAGCTGACACCAGAGTGGCACCCCCTGACAGACTTTACAACATAGTCATCCAAATTGAAGGTGATATACCGCGTGAAATAACAGGGATTTTTGGGAAAATCTAACCTCTTCATATGACATTTTGTTAGCAGAGGTGGATTGGCCACCCCCATTCGTTCTCGCTGCACATGAAGGAGAGGAGGTAATCCTTCCAAGCTTTTCACGGCATGTCCCAAAAGACAAAGCTGAAGCACTTGCAGCTGAGTGGGCTGTGTACCTGGCTCCAGCGTTATACCGCAACCATGTGGGATGGGATGTAGAATCACCTCCCCATGCAATACCTTTGCGGTCACTACCGCAGCCACAACCCCAATATCCCATCAAACGGCAGGCAAAGGCCCCGTCTCCGACATTCTGACACAGTTGGAATATCAGGGAGTAATCGAACCATGCGTATCACCTATGAACAATCCCCTATTCGTGGTTTCTAAACCCGATGGATCGTACCGCTTAGTTTTGGATTACCGGCATTTAAATTCTCATTGTCGGAACTTTGCGGTGCAGAATACACACAGTTCTGCGCTTGTAGACAGTCTTGTTCGTAAAAAATACAAAACGACACTTGACCTTTCAAACGGTTTCTACACGCACAACCTAGCCCCGGAGAGTGGTCAATGGACCGCATTCACATCCGGTGGTAAATTATTCCAGTTCCGGCGTTTACCCATGGGCTACAAAAATAGTCCGGGTGTATTCGCCGCCCGTGTTGTCTCTTTGCTAGACAGCATAGACCAAGATGCATGTTCGTACGTTGATGACATTTATCTGACGGATGACGAATTATGTCCGCATCTGTCCCGTGTGGACCGCATTATTCTTGAATTTGTCCTCCGCCGTTTGGGCGCTCCCTGTGCTCTACTGGATGTGTTTTTTTTTTTTCTTTTTTCTTTTGGCCCTCTGTCCTGGCCGCCGGACTGTCCAGGGGAGGGTGTCTTGTGGTTTGTTGCCTGCCTTGTTATGTTGGCCTAGGCCTAGCTGCCATGCTGCTTTTCTTTGCTCACGTTACATTGAGCCAGGGCTCTCCCGCCCTTTGCTCTTGCTAAGTTCTTTTGCGCTGTCTGCATTTTCTGTCTTTCACCTTTTCTCTTGTTCGATTTGGGCTCAGACTGCACAACATGTACAAGGTCACATAACAATGTATTTCGGTTCTTCCTGATATGGCCAGTCTCGCGCACCCAGACATAAAATTAGGCGCAAATGCCATGAAACTTGGTGTGCCTTTAATACTGCAGTTGTACTGGCGCTTAACACACTTGGAGGAATCCTTACCAGGGAGAAGAGCTTTGATTGTCTGCTGATGTAGTTCTGCATCTAGAGACCGAGGTATGAGGGTTCGCTAGTCAAAGCCCAGAGGTCTTCTATTTTTATAATAAACTATCTTACTGCACGGGGAGGGTGGTAATGTTATTTAGACATTTATCCACTGAGTTATGAAATGCTTTCCCCGTTTGTATTCTATGGAATTGTAACCATGCTGCTTATATTATTCATATGCATTATGCTATTAGTGCTGACACGTGTACTGTACCTTAGAGCACGTAAGTTGAAATAAATATTTTAATCTACCCTGTGTCTCTTCATACGCGCATTGTGGACAAGTACGAGTGAGTGACGAAAGAGTGTTCTTGCTTCTGCGAGTCCTGAGATAAAGATACCGTGTTCTGGGTTGTCCAATCATTGGTGCTTTGGTACTAATGGGATGCTAAGCTAGTTGGGTTGGGGTTTTGGGTGCTACGGGATATGGTAGGCAAACCACTGTATTCCGGGGTCCTATTATCCTGTGCATAGCTCTGTGTATGTGCAGAAACCCTATGACCCATTATTCTTGAATTTGCGGAGCATGGCGCGGCCAACGTGGGGCAGCTTATCTGCGAGATGCTTGAGTAGTACTTGTGCTTGTCCACAAAACCCTCACGTACGCTTCCGGAGGCGTAAGTGACGGTGATACCTCCTATATTGAACGTTTTATAGGTTCTTTCAAGCTTGAAGTTATTAAAAAAGGTTACATAAATAACCCATTTTGTGCTCCCTGTTAGGTTGTCGAATACAATTGTTTAGTTATGGCTGGTGTGGCGATAGCTGCACATAGCCGAGGACCACTCCGAGAACACCTAGGTGTATACGGAGTGCCCGATGCTGGGGTCGAGTTGGTCTTTGTGGTTCAAGCCGATCCGGCTTATCACTTTGAAGTGTTTTACACTTGGATCACTTTTGAGGCGGTGGATGCAGGTGATAAGCTGTTTCATGAATATAAACCCACCGCTATTCCTGCTGCCTATCGACCCTATACTAATCTTGAAGTGCCTCTCACGGCTTGGCAGCACCGTATTTGGTTTAATGGCGCCCTCCCACAACCAACTACCGCAGTTCGTTTAGGCCCCTTATCCATTGAGGGGGCCACTTGGCCTGTATTGGCCGGGTATACCCCGCATCCAAATTATCTGGCATTACCGATTGCGGAACTGCGCACTATGCATACCGAACTGGTGCGAGTGCATAGAGCCTTAGTGACATACGTTACAGGTAGTCTCCATGGAGCTGCTCCTGTAGTCGCTGGCCAACCAGCTGTTGCAGCTGGAGTGACCATAAGTCCTGTCATGGTAAATTCTGTGATGGGCAAACGTCCACAAAATAAGGACGATTATCCTTACTGGCTTGCAGAAAAGTTCGATCAGATAGAAGCGGTATTTCCACATACATCCCCAGTGGATAAACACCGCATCCTTACGATAAGTTTGCCAAAAGACTTAATCCCCGATTTGACATCATGTGAAAACTGGGGTAAGGTATTCGCAGCAGTTTATTCAAAATGTTTTGGTACTCCTTCCATGACGGTTCTACCCTCTGTAATTAAAAAAGTACAGGACGAACATGGCCCTGAAGCGGCTGTGGAATTAGGGATGAGACTAGTGGGAGTGTTTGATGTAGTAGCTGAACTGATCCTTGGAAATGTCAAGGGCGATGCTATGAACTTTCAAGTAGCGAATGCTTTGGCTTTGGTCCCAGAGTTGGACAGGCCTTGCGAATTACCGAAAATTATTGCCCGGGCTTATAAAACAATTGGAAGAAATAGCCTAGGCAACAAGCCTTTTGTAAAAATGCAAACTCAATCGCAACCACAAATTACACAAACAAAAAGTACATCTGAGAAAGATGATAGACCAGTCTTCACTAAAAAGAGTTGGAGACAGAAAAAACAGGGTAAGCAACAAAAGAAGCCGGGGTCGAGAGGCGCTTCCCCAGTTTCGGTTTCTTCTGAACGTACTTATGATTTACGTGATAGGTCGAGAATTAAATCACCAGAAAGGTTTCAGAGCTCTGATACGCGTTCTCCTCGTTCTTCACAGGCCCAGACGTCGTCACAGGCTGGTGGAGGAGGACGGCAAGATAGAGGAAGGGGCCGAGAGGCTCCCCAGGAGCGAGACCAACCTCGACAACAAGTCAGAGGGAAAGCAGAAGACTTTCACCTTTCTCGACCGCAATTTCAGAAGAAAACAGTTGCTGCTGTAACAGCGAAATATGCCACAGACCGTGAGAACGAGACTCCTGAATTGGACGTGGGCAGTGACCCTCCTAGACAGCGCCGCGGAAGTTACCATAGTGCGGGAGGCGCTACGTCCTCATATGGAGGCGACAGCAACTGAAACATTCGTTACTGTAGAGACAGCTGACACCAGAGTGGCACCCCCTGACAGACTTTACAACATAGTCATCCAAATTGAAGGTGATATACCGCGTGAAATAACAGGGATTTTTTGGGAAAATCTAACCTCTTCATATGACATTTTGTTAGCAGAGGTGGATTGGCCACCCCATTCGTTCTCGCTGCTCATGAAGGAGAGGAGGTAATCCTTCCAAGCTTTTCACGGCATGTCCCAAAAGACAAAGCTGAAGCACTTGCAGCTGAGTGGGCTGTGTACCTGGCTCCAGCGTTATACCGCAACCATGTGGGATGGGATGTAGAATCACCTCCCCATGCAATACCTTTGCGGTCACTACCGCAGCCACAACCCCAATATCCCATCAAACGGCAGGCAAAAGGCCCCGTCTCCGACATTCTGACACAGTTGGAATATCAGGGAGTAATCGAACCATGCGTATCACCTATGAACAATCCCCTATTCGTGGTTTCTAAACCCGATGGATCGTACCGCTTAGTTTTGGATTACCGGCATTTAAATTCTCATTGTCGGAACTTTGCGGTGCAGAATACACACAGTTCTGCGCTTGTAGACAGTCTTGTTCGTAAAAAATACAAAACGACACTTGACCTTTCAAACGGTTTCTACACGCACAACCTAGCCCCGGAGAGTGGTCAATGGACCGCATTCACATCCGGTGGTAAATTATTCCAGTTCCGGCGTTTACCCATGGGCTACAAAAATAGTCCGGGTGTATTCGCCGCCCGTGTTGTCTCTTTGCTAGACAGCATAGACCAAGATGCATGTTCGTACGTTGATGACATTTATCTGACGGACGACGAATTATGTCCGCATCTGTCCCGTGTGGACCGCATTATTCTTGAATTTGCGGAGCAAGGTTACAAATTTAACTTTGCTAAGTCACACATTGCTGAATTTACCGTTCTGTTCTTGGGCTATGAGCTCAATAACGAAGGTAAGGGCTTAGCCCCCCATTTCTTGGAAAAATGTGCACATTTGTGCCCTCCAAATACTCTGAAGAAACTTCAGTCTTTGCTGGGTTTCCTGAATTTCGGGCGTACTTACATTCCCGAATATGCCCAGCGTATCAAGCCTTTGTATGCTTTGATACAACCTACTTATTCAAGGTCTTGCTGGCTGCCTGAGCATACCTTGATTCTGCAGTCTTTGCAGACAGACCTATTGGAGTCTAAATATCTTTTGACTCGTGATAACCACACAAACCTGGTGATTAGAATAATTCCGGGGGCGGTGGGATTCACGTACTTAACCTTTAATGAAGGTGATACAGTACCCATCGCATACAAGTCGCATCTGTACACTTCCGCTGAATTGCGCTTTACATCTGTCGAAAAAGTTTTAACTGCAGTGCAAATGGCGATTCTAAAAGAACGCGCACTGGCACAGGGAAAGCGAATTCTGGTGGTAACACCCTGTCCTGCCCTAGAGGCAGTAACAAAGGCAAGTGTACCGAACTCAAAAGCAATGCATCCCCGTTGGATACAATGGGCTACATCCTTGACGTCATCAGACGTCACCTTTATTTTCGATTCTTCTCTTCAGACTCAGGAGTTCTTACAGTATGAATTCGTTCATCCTCCTCCTCTGTTTATATTGCCGCTTGAGGATTACAAATGTGTGATCTACACAGATGGTTCGGCGCAACCGGCCACTGGGTCCAAGCACGCTTATTCAGCTGCATGTGCTATTGTTGCGGGTTCCTTTGTAAATGGAACGTTCAAATCCTCTGTAGTGCACACTCGCACACTTGGAGATAGTACCGCACAATTGGCCGAGCTGCATGCATTGCTACTTGCGCTTGAGTTCGCTTCTCAGGATGAGACCACTCTTATTGTATGTGATTCCTTCTACTGTGTACAATCTTACAATGACAATCTGTTTTTCTGGTCGAAAAATGACTACAAGGACGCAAAAGGGAGCACAATTAAGCATAAAATGCTTTGGGTTCGAGTGGCAGAATTGCAACAACGTCTGCCCCTCACACAGGTGGTTCACACCTTAGGCCATCAGCGGGTGGGCGCACACGCTATTGGTAACGATCTGGCAGATGAAGCTGCCCGTTCGGCAGTAGTCACGTGTTCAGTAGCAGCGGTTACCAGGTCCATGTCTAAAATTGACTCTGTTATTCTAGCAGCTATTGCTGCAACAAAGGAAGGTGTTAATTACCCTACAGGTTTTCCTTCCAAGTATTCTTACAAGTTAAGTCCCGAACAGGTTCCTTATGTAACAATACCTGACGTTGGAGATCGGCTGATCCCCAACGCGGACCGCAGGAGTGCCTTGATATCAGCTGCACACGAAGGCATGGCTTCTGCTCATGCAGGTGTGTCAGCTACAGTTTCCATCTTGCAGCAGCGTTATTGGTGGCGTGGATTGTATAAAGACACCCGTGCGTTTGTGCTTTCCTGCGACGTTTGTCAACAGATTAAGCCTTCCACGGTAACACGCCCTCCACAGACCCCGCTCTGCATTGCTAACAGACCCTTTGGGTGTGTTTACTTGGATCACTGCGGTCCATTCTCATCAGACACTGCCTATAAATACATCTTAGTAGCAGTGGACTCGTGCACACGGTTCCTCTGGGTCTGGCCACAACGTAGTGCTGACGCTCGAAATGTAATCAGGGATTTGCGTGTCTTTGTGGGAATTTTCGCATGCGGCACCTTCCATTCGGACCAAGGTCCGGCGTTTGCCTCTAGGGCTTACAAGGATGCAATGGCTTCGCTTGGGGTGCGGGTGAAATTTTCGTCTCCGTATAGGCCTGAGGGCAACTCTATCGTTGAACGAATGAACCGTGACTTAAAGCAATCCTTAACAGCTAGAGTTATAGGTACTGGCAGGAACTGGCTGGCCCACTTGTATACCGTTCAGCGTGCACTTAATAATCTCCCTAGAAGACCTCTGGGTGGGCGGACCCCATACGAAATGCTCTTTGGCATAAGAATGTTTGTGCCTGACCTTGAGGGTCCAGACATCGCGGCGCAATCCGCCAAGTTTGATGTAGATAATCATTCTGCTATGTTACAGGACTTACAAGAAGCCCGAGACAAACTTGCAACTACACATTTGCCTTCAGCCACAGATCCTGCGTTGCAGATTCCGGTAGCCGGCTGGCTTCCAAAGGTTGGAGAACTGGTTCGAGAGAAGGTTGAAAACAAAAAGAATTCGGCCCCTCTTTTCGTGCACCGGTTCCAGTTCTGGGCTTGAAGGGAACACGTACAGTCATTTTACCACCGCTTCCTGGTCGCAAGGAGAACAGATACATCTCAGTGGAAAATGTCAAGCTACAGCGCCTGGCCGATCCTGAATAGTGTCACACCAGCGGTCTCTTGTCCTGCCATTTATCGGACATATGTTCGTGGCCCATCTACACGAACGGTCGCTGATGCTGTAATTGAGATGGTTGATTTGCCTGAATCCTCTCCTTTGCCTGAAACTATAATTGATCCCCAACTCTCCACCAACATCGACGAGGACGCAGTATACCTATCCTACATCTGAATCGGTGGCGCATCAACCAACAACGCCACTTGGCCCGACTCGTTATTCCTTTGATTCGGATTCCACCTCTTCAAAAGTCCCATCCAAGTTCAGTATTTTTGTATCCTGGTTTAGAGACAATTTTTTGATTCCACCCTGGACATACATCTGGTTGGTACTTTTCTTGATTTTTTTGTTCATGTCCATTGGCTTTGTCACAGTGTTTTTCTACTAATCAATGGTCACTATTTACCTGAACGCTCTGCTGTAGACTATGTTTCTGGAACTTTGGCTCCTCATTCCTCGTCTCACATCATGAAGCGTGACCACACATTTGTGAACATTTCAGCTTTTCCAGTTGCTGATGGCATCGTATGGGATGCAGTGAACTATCAAATCCATGGTCCGACGGAAATTATTAATGTACCTAATGTCCTTCGTGTTTCAATGGGTGATGTAGTAAAAAATAACATTCATTCTGATGATTGGGATGTGCATGCCGTTGAAGCATTGTTTGCCGATTTAAAATATTATGCATCTTTTAATGCTGAAGATTTATATATGAATTCTGCGAATTATGCCGATTTGTATTGTTACCAACATTGGGGTAATCATTTTCTCCATAAGCCAAGTGCCCTGCGTAGTTCTGTTAACTACACCCAATGGGAACATTGTCCAAACCCCTTGCCAGGTAGCTCACAAACTCTTCGAAATAAGTTTACCTATTTTACTGATTTTAATCGGTCAAACCCCGCATCCTATTATTTTAGACTAAATACCACGTCAACTCAGAAAATTATGTTAACACACACCAAATTGCTTTATTCGGGTTCCTTTTTAAGTGCCCTAGCAGTGGGTGGTTATGAGTACTGGGAGGATACAGTAGATTTGAAATCTATTTGGGGCTCCAAGCCATGGCAGGTACAAGGAACCGAGGCATTGCACCGTGCTTGCCTTATCCCTACCCAAATTATGTTCCTAAATGATTCTATTTATCAGACTACGTGTTGGGGCTTAGCTACCACTAAACAATTAAACACGCCCTCAATTCCATCCCTGTCGAGTTTTTCCAATGATAGCTCACGTCTTAACTTGTCCCTGGCGACCCTACAGGCTCTGTTACAGAATAATTTGTTTAATGTTTCCGAAATCGACCTGTCACCCTGGTTGGTATGGCCTATATCATCTAATGCATGTCAAATGCGCTTTCACGACTCAGGTACTAGCTACACACAGGATAGGCCTGATCCGAGATTTACTGCTTCCCGTACTGTCACTACATATTCTGTTGGTAAATTATGCAAACAATGGCTGCAACATTAGTCCCTTGATTCTGTTAAACAACATTTGTCCCTCCTTTCAGGCAATATTGATCTGTCCGACTTTGTTTTGGGACCTCGTGGTCCCCGACCTAAGAGATTCATTTATGAAACGTATAATGAACTCTGGAAGCTGTCACAAATTGAAGCTGCTTCCCGTCTTCGGGAAATAGATCAAGCAAATTTGGAAAAGGTGCTTGCTGTTGTTGACAATAGTATTAATACCCTGTCTTCTCGCATTTACACTTTAGAGAATATTGTGTCCTCTGTTGTTGATATTGTACAAGATGATGTTTCTGTGTTATATCATGGTCAGAATCAATTGCGCTCAGTTATGCAGTTTGCATGGACTTTACAAACGCTCAAGTTAGGTAAAGTTCCTTGGCATTTTTGAACACCTCTGCCTTGTTTCTACCTTTTAATTTAACTGACAAACAGCAATTCATGTCCATGAAAGATGCAACTTACACTTTATTACATATCGAAAAGATGGATCCTTTGCCGTTCTCTGTTGCAGAACTCGATTCTGCTGTGTGGCTAGTTCATGGGGTTATCGCTTTACCTTTTTCCTTGTTTGAATTTGACTCGTGCATGAAACATTATCCTGTGGGCCGTTACCAGCCCTTGGGCAGTGCTTTCCTTCATGAACTCTGGTCCTTGCCTTTCATGTATAAATGCCTTCGGGACGGCAAGGAAGTTTTTCTCACGGGGAGTCCTGCGACTCGACTATGGGTCATTCGCTTATTTGTAAACACATTAAATTGCATGGCTCATGTAGCGTTTCCGCTCCTAATCTTGCTTGTGTGCTGAAAGGTATTCCTGCTCCTGTTATTTCTCCTACTTTCACTCTCCTTTCCAATGGTAGTTATTTACTTTTAAATAACGAAAACTGTTGTGGCCTGCAGGCTGGCATTCCTTACATTGTAACAGTTTCGCACAGGGTTGTGCTTTTTCCTCCCCCTCATGGCAAGGTTGATATCTCTATTTGGCCTTCCATCCCTACCATGGAGGCAGATTTCAATAGACTGAGCAGAATAAAGGCACTGTTATTGAACGAGGAAGTTATGCTCACGTCCGCCCGGGAGACATTCATTCTCCAGGTGGCGAGTACCCACAGTGAAATACAGGCCCTTTTGAACACTAATCTCCCCCAACATTTTGGGGAGTTAATTCATCGTATTTTTAACGCATCTAACACTGAGGGTCTGGTACACTTTTTTAAGGTCGTGGGGTCTGGTTTGGTGTCCTCCTTCCAAACTATTTTTGGTGTCATCCCGGCATTTATTCATTCTATTTTTTCCAGCGTCTTTGGTGGTTTCCCGCTGATCATCGCTTTGGCGGCTGGTGTCCTGCTATTAATTTGTTTTCTGCGCAATGGCTGCTCCCCTATGGGACCTGCTCGATCCGGACCGCCTCCAGCTGCTCCGTGAGCGCCTTTTGGCTGGTTTTGGTGTCTTGCCATTGGCGACACTGAGTGTGTCATATACTCTTTCTTTTCGCTTTGCGTATTTCACTTGCGTGCAACCTGTAATGACTTGTGTCCGCTGTCCTTTCACCTGGACTTTGGATTATTGCCTCTCCAATTCGTCATTGTCTGTTCCGGATTTTGTTCAGTTGATGGGTCCCTTAGAGGCCCATGAGCAGGACTGTTCCGTTGCCGGCTGTATGGCGCGTGCGGCTGCACTGTGGATTTTGGCGCAATGGGATATCTGGGCGGCTGCCCAGGATCTCCTACATCAAAGCTATTTCGATTATCACGCAAGTTGTCCCGCATTGCTTTTGGATGCTCCCTCTGCTGAGGAGCATTCCTGCTCTTTTGATCTCATGGATTGGATGGCATCTATGTTTTTTGACGATTCCAATGATGTCCTCTTGGAGGGTATGGCTTTTTTCTGCACTTACACTTTCATGGATTGACTTGTCCTCCGCCGTTTGGGCGCTCCCTGTGCTCTACTGGATGTGTTTTGTTTTTTTCTTTTTTCTTTTGGCCCTCTGTCCTGGCCGCCGGACTGTCCAGGGGAGGGTGTCTTGTGGTTTGTTGCCTGCCTTGTTATGTTGGCCTAGGCCTAGCTGCCATGCTGCTTTTCTTTGCGCACGTTACATTGAGCCAGGGCTCCCTCGCCCTTTGCTCTTGCTAAGTTCTTTTGCGCTGTCTGCATTTTCTGTCTTTCACCTTTTCTCTTGTTCGATTTGGGCTCAGACTGCACAACATGTACAAGGTCACATAACAATGTATTTCGGTTCTTCCTGATATGGCCAGTCTCGCGCACCCAGACATAACATTAGGCGCAAATGCCATGAAACTTGGTGTGCCTTTAATACTGCAGTTTTACTGGCGCTTAACACACTTGGAGGAATCCTTTCCAGGGAGAAGAGCTGTGATTGTCTGCTGATGTAGTTCTGCATCTAGAGACCGAGGTATGAGGGTTCGCTAGTCAAAGCCCAGAGGTCTTCTATTTTTATAATAAACTATCTTACTGCACGGGGAGGGTGGTAATGTTATTTAGACATTTATCCACTGAGTTATGAAATGCTTTCCCCGTTTGTATTCTATGGAATTGTAACCATGCTGCTTATATTATTCATATGCATTATGCTATTAGTGCTGACACGTGTACTGTACCTTAGAGCACGTAAGTTGAAATAAATATTTTAATCTACCCTGTGTCTCTTCATACGCGCATTGTGGACAAGTACGAGTGAGTGACGAAAGAGTGTTCTTGCTTCTGCGAGTCCTGAGATAAAGATACCGTGTTCTGGGTTGTCCAATCATTGGTGCTTTGGTACTAATGGGATGCTAAGCTAGTTGGGTTGGGGTTTTGGGTGCTACGGGATATGGTAGGCAAACCACTGTATTCCGGGGTCCTATTATCCTGTGCATAGCTCTGTGTATGTGCAGAAACCCTATGACAATGCTGGCCTGTAAGGGAACAAGCGCTTGAGAAACATTCGCGGGTGCATTCTTTACCGTGGCCGCTCTCGCCCCTTTGCCAGTCATCCTTACTTGTTTATCGTGGCTGCTGAAACAAAGTAGCACTGCAATTGTGCCTGTCTTCGGGAAATTTCCGTGTCGACTACAGCGCAGTATACTCCGGCAAAATTTTCCTTTAGCAAGGGGCGCGCTGTGGCTCCTAGCAGCTCTCCTATGATTCTGCCGCGCCGGTGAAGACTTGCGCAGGTCAGGATGAATCCGGGAAGCCCGAGCCGATCTGGCGTCCTCGAGGCAGGGAAGAGGTGAGAGCTCAGGTCTTAGCATGCAGATGTAGATAACTTGAAGACCTCGGGGGAGGTTTTCCTGCCGCATTCCTCTCAGGTTGCTGCACTCTCGATAGTTTGCCGGGCTTCCAACTTGGCTCAGAAGGCATGCGAAGCGATTTAACCAGACATTAGGAGGGTGCTTAGCAGAGCTGTCAGTCGGACGCCATCTTGCCTCCGCCACAACAGACTAATTTCTGATGCCCGTTGAGGGGGATCTCCTAGTGTCAGGAGAACGTGGAGTGTCTGTAAACAGAGCTCCAGCGGTTCTGGTGTCTGGTGGTGCCGCTCCTAAGTGGAGGGTGCAGAAGTCCAGATGGAGGGGTGAGAGGGGGATGCGTTCCCCAGTGGGAGAACCAATGGGTCAGGGGCCAGCCAGAAGGGCTGAGCCTCCTAGGAGTGACCATGGTGATACCACTTCTGTCCTGGGGGATCTTCGCGCACTGTCAGATGGACAGGGGTCGGGAGATCTGCGCCAGGCAGACTGCCACACAACACATGAGTCATGTGTTACCCTCAGGGGGGGGCATGCGTGCTCCCAAGGAAGTCCTGGTGTGCCAGGCAGGTGCTGAACCGCAGGGTTTAGTCCCTAGGTTGGGAGGCCAGGTTCAGGTCCTGCCTGACCTGGAGGGAAGGATGACTGTAAGCAGTGTCCTGACCGGCTTATCTTCTAGGGGTACCACTCCCGGTGGGAGGGGGCAGAACTCTGGAAGGGGGTGCAGAGGGAGGGAGTCCTCACCTCTGACCCCGGTTCAACTCGAGGGTTTAGATCGTAGGCTGGTGGATCAGTTGTAGGGTCAAGGCCCTGAACTGGTGGAAGAATTATGTAGGAGGTCCGGTTCCAGCGTCCTGACAGTTTTTGGTTCTGGGGGTGCTTCTCCTGGGAGGAGAGTGCAGGACCCCAGAAGGAGAGGTGAGGGGAGGAGAGCCTCACCCGAGACCTCTGGTCAGCCTGAGGGTACAGACCCTGGGTTGGAGGAACAGGTTCAGGGTGTCCCCCCTGACCTGGGGGAAGGGGCGACTGCTAACAGTGCCCCTACCAGTTTGTCTTCTGGGGGTGCCGCTCCAGGTGGGAGGGTACCGAGCTCCAGGGGGGAGGACCGGGTGTGGGAGAGCCCACCCCAGCCCCTGGTTCAGCCCCAGGGTACAGACCCTGGGCTGGTGTACCAGTTGCAGGATAGCACCCCTGAACTGGTGGACGAATTGTGCAGGACACTTACCACAGGTGCCCTGACAATTCTGGAAGGGGGTACCGCTCCATGTGGGAGGGTACAGAGCCCCAGGGAGAAGGAGAGGGTGTGGGAGAGCCCACCCCAGTCTCCTGTCCAGCCGCAGGGTACAGACCCTGCGCTGGTGGGCCAGTGTCAGGATGCCATACCTGACTTGGCAGGGGGGAGAGTGGAGAAAGGATACCAGGCATCTGGGGCTACCGCCCGCCACTCTCTGATGCCACCGTGGTTGGAGTGGCCGGAAAGGCATAAGGCCTGGATCTCCTCACTGACAATTGTCAGTGGCCACTGTGGCTGGCTGTCCCGGTGAACAGAGTTGCCCCTGGGAGGGGGACAGGAGTCACACCCCGGGGTGGACTGGGCCACACCATTGTGTTGGCCATGTGGGTACTGACTGCCTGTTGGGACACATCTGTGAGCAAAGTAAGTTTAGGTGCTGCGCAGATGGGGTCCACAGGTGAGGAGAAGGGTTCCCCATGGGTCAGCTTAGTGGGCCCTGAGAGTATGGATAGAGGGATCCAACTAGGTTCAGGAAGGCGTAGAATGGGAAGAAAACCCTGCTGTTGCGGGCCAGGTTCCTTGCTCTATCGCCCCAAGCAGGGAAGCCCATCGAGGTATGGATTGGTCTACCTGGTTTTAGGCTGGAAGGGGGTTGTGTTGGAAATGGCCCTTTTTGCAGGGTCAACCCCAAACTTTTTGCTTCTTCCTCCTACTTTTTCCTGACCTGTTTGTGTTGGTTTTAGGAGCCTGGGCACTTTTACCACTGCTAATCAGTGCTAAAGTGCATATGCTCTCTGTGTAAATTGTGTTATGGATTGGTGTTTCCATGATTGGATATTTGATTTACTTGTTAGTCCTTAGTAAAGTGTACTGAGTGTGCCAGGGCCTGTAAATCAAATGCTACTAGTGGGCCTGCAGCACTGATTGTGCCACCCACATGAGTAGCCCTGAAAAGGTAACTCAGACCTGCCATTGCAGAGTCTGCGCGCAGTTTGTAACTGACATGTCGACTTTGCCAGTGCACACACTTGCCAGTCCCTAACCTTCCCTTTTCTTACATGTCAGGCACCCCTCAGGTAGGCCCAAGGTACCCCTGTGGACAGGGTGCAGTGTATGTGAAAGGTAGGACATGCCCTGGTGTGTGTGGCATGTCCTAATAGTGAATTACAGCCAATTTTGTTTTTCACTATTGCAAGGCTACCTATTCCCCATAGGACAGAATGGGAAGTTTGTTTATAACATCTTATAAACATAACTCGCCCGGGGAATTAAGTAAGAAATTAAAGTTTAGTATGCCTGAACTCAGAATCTAAAGATGCATCTTTTAGTGAAGGTGATTTTTACATTCTGTATTTGAAAATACCACTTTTAGAAAGTAGGTATTTTCTTGCTCAGTCAACCCGTGTGCCTCTGCTGGAATGTGGATTGCCTGTCTGGGTTTTGGATGACAGAAGGCTGGGGAGCAGGAGGGCTCCAGATAGTCTAGGTGGGTCAGGAAAAGGCTGAATAGACCTGGGCTGCAATGGGGGAAGGGGGAGGAGATTCCCTTGCACCTCAAAGGACCTGGTCTGCCTCTGACAATGCCGTCTCCACCTCCTGCCAGGAAATCACACCAGAGAAGGCAAAACTGGTTCTGGCTGGGCACAGACCCTCTCTGCCTAAGAGATCAAAGGATTTTGGGATATAAATATTGGGGCCCAGACCCCTGAACTTCAGAACTCTTTTGGATCAAGAAGACTGCCAAGAAGAAGAGCCGGAGAAGCTGTGAGGAGGAACTACCACTTTGCTGTGTGCTTTGCTGTGTTGGCCTACAGTGGCTGCTTCTGTCTTGGGCAGTGAAAGGCCTGGACTGGAATTTCTGCAATCTACTTTTGTGAGTTTCTCCAAGGGCTTGAGGTAGAGCTTGCCCCCTGTTCAAGCAGTCTCATTAACAGCAAAGACTTCAAGTTCTTCTGCCCTCAGCACTGGGGACTGTGTGTTTTGTGCTGCAACAGAAGAAAAGCAACTCGACGACGTCGACGATGATGCTGCCGACTCTGTGTCCCAAAGGCACCGCAGAGGGCACCGCCGCAACGCGACCCTGGTCTCACCGACGATGCCTGCTGATGCCACCACCGAGCCGCTGCTCGCACCGTGACCTGTGGGCACCGCACTCTGCACCGCTTCGCGACGACGCCTTGGCACCGCAAAGGGCACCACCGCAACGCCGCACCGCGACCCTGGTCTCACCGACGATGCCTGCTGATGCTGCCACCGAGCCGCTGCTCACACCGCGACCTGTGGGCACCGCACTCTGCACCGCTTCGCTTCACCACGACGCCTTGGCACCGCAGAGGGCACCACCGCAACGCCGCACCGCGACCCTGGTCTCACCGACGATGCCTGCTGATGCCGCCACTGAGCCGCTGCTCGCACCGCGACCTGTGGGCACCGCACTCCGCACTGCCTCACTTCACGACGACGCCTTGGTATCCCCGATGACGCTGCTCCACGCCGAAATCAACGCCGCTGCTTGCACCGTGGTTCGAGGGCACCCCTCGTAAAGTTACACGACGCACCGCCCTCATCACGCACTGCAGCCTTGGCCTACCGACGCCGGCGCCATCGACTCCAGTTCGTCAGCCGACGACAGCGCTTCAGCAACGACGACGCCACTGCTTGCACCGTGACCTGCCAGCACCGTGACGAGCACTGCCTTCATCTCGCACCGCGACCCTGGTCTCACCGACGACGCCATCCGACGCTGCCACCGAGCCGCTGCTCGCACCGCGACCTGAGGGCACCGCACGCCACACCGCTGCACTTCCCACCGCAGCACACGACGCCTGCCGACGCCAGCGCTCCTGACTTCAACAAAGAGGAGATCGATCTGCAACGCGTGTGACTTCGAGGGCCCCGACTACTCCTGCACCGACCTCCGGAACCGACGCCTGTGGACGCCGTGCTTTCGAAAGCTCAAAGAGAGGTCACCGACGCCCTGCATTTCTAAAAGGTACTGTTTGCGGGTCTTCCCGACACCGTAGCTGGCCCGCGACGCCGCGGTCAGCCAGAACTGTTTGGATTTGTTTGCTCACGACGCCGTGATAGCTCCGGACGGAGCTAATGACATCAAGGAACTGTTTTTAAAGCATATTTTTAAGTACTGTATTGTGGATTTTTATCGTTTTTGGTCTGGTCTTAAGTATATAAAAATATTGGATATTTTTCTAAACTGGTGTGGTGTCCTTTTGTAGTGCTTACACTGTATTACTGTTGGTTATGTGCAAATGCTTTACACACTGCCTCTAAGATAAGCCTGACTGCTCGTGCCAAGCTACCAAGGGGGTGAGCAGGGGTTATTTTAGGAGTGTAACTCCCTTATCCTGACTAGAGTGGTGGTTTCTGCCTGGCTTTGGCACATGCCCTAGCCTGACAGAAATCCCATTTCTAACTTTGGTTGTCAGCAGTGAGGATAGGACTTGCGTTTGCACTTGACTTACAGTGATTGGTGTGCACTACTACCATATCGCAGACCATTACGTGCCACATACTGGTTCTTTTTCTTTTTGGCCTATTTTTTGATCTTGCCAGTTTGAACTTGGTACTTCGTCATGCCTGAATCAATTGCATCATCTGTTGCATCCTTGGAAGTGGCCTTTGAGGAGGAGAGGTTAGAAACCTACAATGTGAAGGAATTGAAGGCGATCTGCAAAAACCTCAAAATCCAAATCAGGGGCCTCACCAGAAAAGAGGAGCTACAAAAGGCGCTGAGGGCCTGGGTAGCAGCCAGACATGCTAGTGAGCTGTCTGGAGATCTTGGCATGGAGGCAGAGGAGCCTATTCCAAGGGTGGATGTGCTTTTGGAAGGGGAGGCACCCTCTAAACCAGCCAGCAGCAGTCTGTCCCCAGAGGAGCTGGAGGACAGGCGGAAAGCGAGGAAGTTCGAGTTGGAGAAACTCAGGATGGAAAGTGAGAGGGAAGACAAAAGAATAGCCATGGAGGAAAAGAAGATGATCTTAGACCATGAGTTTAAAATGAGAGAGCTGGACTGGGAAGCCAGTAGGGCTAGGCCCAGCCCAGATGGTGGTAGCAAAAGTGTTAGGTCCAGTACTGAGGATGAGGTATACACACACACACAGATTTGGGGCGCTACTTCAAAGAGGGGGTTGACATACACCAGGGGGTTCAGGATTGTGAGGTTACTCCAGTGGTGTGCAGTGTCCCTGAGGTGGATTGGGGAACTGGCACAGGGGATCATTTTCCTAGTAGTGGGAGGGACACTCTACTGACTCTAGATGAGAGGTGCAGGGAGAGGGGTTCCCCCATGATAGAAGCCCTAGTAAGTGAGTATGGAGACCAGCCAGAAGAGTATGGGTTAAGAGACAGCAACAGTCAGACACTGTCTCACCAGTCTTGTGAGAATGATGTGGGGTACTTTTCTGAGGCACTGGATGGTTAGGTGAAGGGTAGTTTGGTTACCACCTGTGTGGGGCTGTGTGATTCAATTGTTGGAGAGCATATTTTAAGTCCTTGTTTTCCAGAGCTATGCCAACACCCAGTGGAGTGTGAGTTCTCTGACCCCAGGGAGCTTGCACTGGAGGCAGACCTTTTGGTGAATTCCAGAGGGTCTGGAGAAGCATCTGGGGGTGACCCAGAAGGAAGTGACTTAGGTATTTCCCAACCAAGGGTGGTGGAAAAGGTTTGTGGTAGCCCAGATAGGTCCCGGTGTCGTGGGAAGGGTGTAGGGACTCACGTCCTGTCTCCACGGAGAAGGAGTGGGAATGGGCAGTGGCCCAAGGAGCCCAAAACCCAGTTCCAGAGCCTGGGTGGTTCCAGGAGGGAACACCAGGTGGGGAGCCTAGGCTGTACTGGTAGGCCGTCCGTTGAGGGGGATCTCCTAGTGTCAGGAGAACGTGGAGTGTCTGCAAACAGAGCTCCAGCGGTTCTGGTGTCTGGTGGTGCCGCTCCTAAGTGGAGGGTGCAGAAGTCCAGATGGAGGGGTGAGAGGGGGATGCGTTCCCCAGTGGGAGAACCAATGGGTCAGGGGCCAGCCAGAAGGGCTGAGCCTCCTAGGAGTGACCATGGTGACACCACTTCTGTCCTAGGGGGATCTTCGCGCACTGTCAGATGGAAAGGGGTCAGGAGATCTGCGCCAGGCAGACTGTCACACAACACATGAGTCATGTGTTACCCTCAGGGGGGCATGCGTGCTCCCAAGGAAGTCCTGTTGTGCCGGGCAGGTGCTCAGCCGCAGGGTTTAGTCCCTGGGTTGGGAGACCAGGTTCAGGTCCTGCCTGACCTGGAGGGAAGGACGACTGTAAGCAGTGTACTGACCGGTTTATCTTCTAGGGGTACCACTCCCGGTGGGAGGGGGCAGAACTCTGGAAGGGGGTGCAGAGGGAGGGAGTCCTTGCCTCTGACCCCGGTTCAACCCGAGGGTTTAGATCGTAGGCTGGTGGATCAGTTGCAGGGTCAAGTCCCTGAACTGGTGGAAGAATTGTGTAGGAGGTCCGGTTCCAGCGTCCTGACAGTTTTTGGTTCTGGGGGTGCTTCTCCTGGGAGGAGAGTGCAGGACCCCAGAAGGAAAGGTGAGGGGAGGAGAGCCTCGCCCGAGACCTCTGGTCAGTCTGAGGGTACAGACCCTGGGTTGGAGGAACAGGTTCAGGGTGTCCCACCTGACATGGGGGAAGGGGCGACTGCTAACAGTGCCCCTACCAGTTTGTCTTCTGGGGGTGCTGCTCCAGGTGGGAGGGTACCGAGTTCCAGGGGGGAGGACCGGGTGTGGGCGAGCCCACCCCAGCCCCTGGTTAAGCCCCAGGGTACAGATCCTGGGCTGGTGTACCAGTTGCAGGATAGCACCCCTGAACTGGTGGGCGAATTGTGCAGGACACCTACCACAGGTGCCCTGACAATTCTGGAAGGGGGTACCGCTCCAGGTGGGAGGGTACAGAGCCCCAGGGAGAAGGAGAGGGTGTGGGAGAGCCCACCCCAGTTTCCTGTCCAGCCGCAGGGTACAGACCCTGGGCTGGTGGGCCAGTGTCAGGATGCCATACCTGACTTGGCAGGGGGGAGGGTGGAGAAAGGATGCCAGGCATCTGGGGCTACCGCCCCCCACTCTCTGACACCACCGTGGTTGGAGTGGCAGGAAAGGCATAAGGCCTGGCTCTCCTCACTGACAATTGTCAGTGGCCACTGTGGCTGGCTGTCCCGGTGGACAGAGGTGCCGTTGGGAGGGGGCAGGAGTCACACCCCGGGGGTGGACTGGGCCACACCATTGTGTTGGCCATGTGGGTACTGACTGCCTGTTGGGACACTCTGTGAGCAAAGTAAGTTTAGGCGCTGCGCAGATGGGGTCCACAGGTGAGGAGAAGGGTTCCCCATGGGTCAGCTTAGTGGGCCCTGAGAGTATGGATAGAGGGATCCAACTAGGTTTAGGAAGGCGTAGAACGGGAAGAAAACCCTGCTGCTGCGGGCCAGGTTCCTTGCTCTATCGCCCCAAGCAGGGAAGCCCATCGAGGTATGGATTGGTCTACCCTGGCTTTAGGCTGGAAGGGGGTTGTGTTGGAAATGGCCCTTTTTGCAGGGTTATCCCCAAACTTTTTGCTTCTTCCTCCTACTTTTTCCTGACCTGTTTGTGTTGGTTTTAGGACTCTGGGCACTTTTACCACTGCTAATCAGTGCTAAAGTGCATATGCTCTCTGTGTAAATTGTGTTATGAATTGGTGTTTCCATGATTGGATATTTGATTTACTTGTTAGTCCCTAGTAAAGTGCACTGAGTGTGCCAGGGCCTGTAAATCAAATGCTACTAGTGGGCCTGCAGCACTGATTGTGCCACCCACATGAGTAGCCCTGAAAAGGTAACTCAGACCTGCCATTGCAGAGTCTGCGCGCAGTTTGTAACTGCCATGTCGACTTGGCCAGTGCACACACTTGCCAGTCCCTAACCTTCCCTTTTAGCAAAGACTTCAAGTCCTTCTGCCCTCAGCACTGGGGACTGTGTGTTTTGTGCTGCAACAGAAGAAAAGCAACTCGACGATGTCGACGACGATGCTGCCGACTCCGTGTCCCGAAGGCACCGCAGAGGGCACCGCCACCTGTGGGCACCGCACTCCACACCGCTTCGCGACGACGCCTTGGCACCGCAGAGGGCACCGCCGCAATGCCGCACTGTGACCCTGGTCTCACCGACGACGCCTGCTGATGCCGCCACTGAGCCGCTGCACGCACCGCGACCTGTGGGCACCGCACTCCGCACTGCCTCACTTCACGACGACGCCTTGGTATCCCCGACGATGCTGCTCCACGCCGAATTCTACGCCGCTGCTTGCATCGTGGTTCGAGGGCACCGCTCGTAAAGTTACACGATGCACCGCCCTCATCCCGCACCGCAGCCTTGGCCTACCGACGCCAGCGCCATCGACTCCAGTTCGTCAGCCGACGACAGCGCTTCAGCAACGACGACGCCGCTGCTTGCACCGTGACCTGCCAGCACCGTGATGAGCACCGCCTTCATCTCGCACCGCGACCCTGGTCTCACCGACGACGCCATCCGATGCCGCCACCGAGCCGCTGCTCGCACCGCGAGCTGAGGGCACCGCACGCCGCACCGCTGCACTTCGCACCGCATCACACGACGCCTGCGGACGCCAGCGCTCCTGACTTCAACAAAGAGGAGATTGATCTGCAACGCGTGTGACTTCGAGGGCCCCGACTACTCCTGCACCGACCTCCGGAACCGACGCCTGCGGATGCCGTGCTTTCGAAAGCTCAACGAGAGGCCGCCGACGCCCTGCATTTCTAAAAGGTACTGTTTGCGGGTCTTCCCGACACCGTAGCTGGCCCGCGATGCCGCGGTCAGCCAGAACTGTTTGGATTTGTTTGCTCACGACGCCGTGATAGCCCCGGACGGAGCTAAGGACATCAAGGAACTGTTTTTAAAGCATATTTTGATAACTGAAGATTTTTAAGTACTGTATTGTGGATTTTTATCGTTTTTGCTCTGGTCTTAAGTATATTAAAATATTGGTTATTTTTCTAAACTGGTGTGGTGTCCTTTTGTAGTGCTTACACTGTATTACTCTTGGTTATGTGCAAATGCTTTACACTGCCTCTAAGATAAGCCTGACTGCTCGTGCCAAGCTACCAAGGGGGTGAGCAGGGGTTATTTTAGGAGTGTAACTCCCTTATCCTGACTAGAGTGGTGGTTTCTGCCTGGCTTTGCACATGCCCTAGCCTGCCAAAAATCCCATTTCTAACACTGTCTAATATATCCACCATCCATGTTCCATTTTTTGATAGATCTCTCTTTTTGTAAGGCATCCTCTTTCCTTGCTACAGCTAATCTTTTCTACTCAAATAGTGGTTTTGATGGTCCTGGCCCTCCACCGTCTCCTCTTCCTTGCTGCTAAGTTGATCCTTTATCAGGTTATTGGAAAGGGAAAGCACCTTTACCAGATTCTGTCTTTTTAGTTCTACTATTCTATGCAGAACAAGAATAACTCCCATCAGAGGATTGATATCTCTCAGGAGCTCTCATTTCTCTCCAGTCTCAGGTTATGTCTTCTCTTCATATTTGTTATAACAGTTTTCCTTCTCATTAAATCGCCTAGGGACTTTATATTTTCCCTCATCCCTAGGATATTTGCATCTCTGGCTTTCTTTCTTTTGGTGGATTCTCATTTACAGTCTTTAGTTTTATTGTAGGTCTTTGCGATCTTACCCCTAAGGTATCCCCGCATGACAACATAGATGTGAGATACTATTTTCGGTAACTCCACCTCTTTCAGATCTAGTGGAGTCAGAGTGTATTTTGTGGCAAATAGCCAATAGTGTTGCATTACTTTTAATGTTTCCAAGAACTATCTTGGCAACTGTATGTATATTCCCTAAATGTTTCATTCCTACATCCACTGCAGATGAAGCTCCATGTTCCTCATGCATCAGTTTCATTACTTCTCACAAAACTGCAATTAAAGGCATAACGTGTGCAGTAGTGTAAAGTGTGGCTAACACATTTCCCCACAACTGACACAATAGGACAGTCAGAATCACAACCATTAGTAAACACATATTTAATATTCAATGTTTATTCTGAGTGGATTAAAGGAAATACTCTCTCTCTAACTCGTATATTTTCCCCACTAACCAAAATGGTATTTCATTCTGTTTAGTTGGGCACTGACCCATAATAGCATTTATAGCTTGTGCTTGTGTAGATGTTTACACTACTCCAATCACGGATGTGGTAATACATACTGCCTCAATTGCCTGTACATATTTATGATTTCCGTTAGTACCTCCTTTGTCTCCACAGTACACACAGATCTCACTCTGGGAGTAGTTGTATGTAGGGGTGGATGGAAAATTAACCTCTGCCAGGGAGTTCACTGAGTTTTCAGGAGTTCCGGCAAACCTCCGCCAAGCACTGCATGGTGGAGCTTTGTCTCGTGCGCTGCTCGCCAACGTTAAGTTGGTGAGTGCAAACGAGAATTTACTTCCCCTAGCACGATTTTGGGGTACTAGAATACCTCCCAGCGAGATTTGTTCAAAACAAACACTCGCGGCAGGCCGCGACTGTTCGTGCTGAGAAAACTGCAGCTCAAGTAGAAAAAAGCTGTGTGGTGTCGTGTATGCTGATTTTACAGCACGGAACAAGCTCCCGGAATTAAAAATCAGTGCAAGCAGCGTGACGTGCTGAATTCTCTCTGCTTGCAGTACTCCGCTGGATCTCGCAGAGTTTCGAGGAGTGAAACCCTGCAACCTCTGTCCACCCCTAGTTGTATGTAGCTAACACTGGCCAAGTTTATCCTGGCATTGCTAGCTGTCCCAAATGTATTATTTGCACTAAATGGGGAAGTCTTCCATGAAGGAGTGCTAAATGCTCAATATATGTTAAAGGGACTTCAATAAAAACAAAATAGGTCATATTAAGATGGAGGGTCAATCTTTACAAACTTTGTGAATAGCCCTGTTGCATCTGCAGCTTCTAATTCAGTCAAAGACGAAAACAGTTAGATAGATGCCAAACTTCACAGGAAGTAATCATCAGATGGGAGGAAATCTGGCAGCTCATTAACTAGTTTGTTGCCACAACCCCAAGGCTCATAGCAGGCATAAAATTGGCACCCAGGCCTCAAATCATGTCTCTGCTGCAGAGAGGATCGAAGAAGGACTGCTCTGCTGTTCCCTGGACCCAGCAAAGAGAGGCTGCACCAAAGACTGGACTGCACCTGCTGCACCTTGGAACCTTGGACTAACAGAGAAAGGACTGTGCCTCTGGTGCCATGCTCATGGAAAAGTTGCCCATGAGCCTCAGACAGAGAAGATGACGCCACAGGGCCATAAACGTTGGGAAGCCTGCACCCTTGAGAGCACAGCGCCAAGAAGCCTGATGGCCACAGGATGCCAAGGTGCAGCTTAGGAGACCGAGTCCTGACACTCAAAGTTGCACCTGAGTCTGCTAGGCCCCGCAGAGCCATCAGAGTGCAGTTTGGTTACTCAGCATGGAAAATCCTGCCAATTAAGTAGGCCAGAGGGGAGCTTGTGGAGTTTTTATCGAAATACTCTGCGGAATTCCACGGAGTTCCGTGAGCAGGTGAAGTATTATAATCGCATCCTCTTGACCTGGCAGCGATTTATGGGCCCGATTCACAAAAGTAAGCTGAGACAGAAGTCTATCTTTACGACTTTTGGTATTCACAAAGGGCATTTAACTACTCGTAAATGCCCTTTCTGAATACCAAAAGTTGAGCTTAAGGACTTTCGGTATTCAAAAAGGGCATTTAAGAGTAGTAAATGCCCTTTGTGAATACCGAAAGTCGTAAAGTTAGACTTTCATCTCATTTTACCTTTGTGAATCGGGCCCTCTGGGTTTATCGGCAGATGCGGAGTCCCCGTGATTTAATTCCTACGCGTCCACTAATACATGTGATAATGTAAGGAGACTGCAACCTGGAATGTGCTGAGGAGCATTATCACAAGCACAAAGGTTTATTTCTGGTGATCAATATTTAGGAGCCTGCTTAATTGTGTCTCACTAACTGTTGGCACACATAGCAAAACAATTGTGTCAATAAAGACTGTTTATCCAGCTGTCACGTTTAGTACTTCCTGTTCCTGCTGGTTTAATTTGCGCTTGTTGTTTCAAATAAACGTTGCTGTGTGCATGTGATGGGGCCATGCCTCTGTGCTGCTGTGCAGGAAAAGATTAGAATCACAACAATGCAATCCATAGAGCCGGTTTTCCCGTCCAGCATTGCACATTCCGGCTGCAGTCCTGCAGCCTGTGTGATCTTAGACAAGCTAAACAGGTATCTGGTTTGCCGTCTAGGAAATGCAATGCTTTTGCATAATGTCTCCCTTCATTTAGGTGCTGTCACAGTGAGAAAACTACAATAAAATAAATAAACATGGCCACTACGCGAGCGACATTGGGTTATCTTGTGAAATACTGTCACTCCTGAAATCTAAGCAAGGCAGACACACTTTACAGACAGAACAAATGTGTGCTTGCGCTCAAAAGGTTCCTGCCTCTAGTACTCCAACATGTGTTGGGAGTGAAAGGATTTATTGTGCTCATATTCATCACGTGCATCCCTAAAACTATAATACAAGGTGTAAGGCTTTTGTAGCTTAGAAACACCAGCCATATGGCAATTTCCATTTTCGCGGTTACCATTTTGTTGCATTTATAGCCCACTTTTCAAACCAGTTCATTGGTTTTGCTTTACTAAGCGCCAGGTGAGCATGTCCACTACAAACACTGCACTTTTACAATACTACATTAATCAGGGGTCTTACCTGAGAACGACGTGGGCTAGCTGATCGCCGCCTGAGTAGCCCATTCAACAAGAAGAGAATGAAAGCAAAACCGGTTTTAGGGCTCAGGGTGGGAGGCTGAGGTGTTTTTATAGCTGGAAGGCCGGTTTTAGGGCTTAGGGCGGGGGGTTGTGGTGTTTTTAGGGCTGGGAGGCCAGTTTTCTGGCTCAGGTGGGCTGGGTTGTTTTTAGAGCTGGGGACTGGTTTTAGGGATCCGGCCGGTGGGCAGGGTAGTTTTTAGTGCTGGAGGGCCGGTTTTAGGGCCAGGGCAGGGTGTTTTTAGGGCTGGGAGACTGGTTTTAGGGCAGAGGGTGGGGATGTTTTTAAAGTTGGGGGCCCAGTACTTGAAGAGCGCAAGGAGTACACTGGAGGACATCTCTCAATCCCAGTGTGAGTCTGGGTCCTGAGACAAATGCCGGCAGTGACTACACTACAGTCCTCTGAGCTTTAACATAAAGGCACTGAAGAGTGGCAGTTCACGGACTCGTAACTGGACCAGACACTGCTTAAATTGATAGGTAACTCCCACCCTGAACCTGACTGGTCCCTGTGGCTGGCTCCCTATCAGAGTTGTCACCCCACAGAATGCCCATTTAGCTATTTTCAACATCCTTGTTGTGGTAGCCCTAAACTGTGGATTGCAGTAGATTACAACAATTTCTTGCATTCAGTATTATGCAGTGATTTACTGTTTCTTTGAAATTCTTATCTCCCGAACCCGCTGGTGGATTTTTGTTGTTGAGGTGTGTAGCTAAAGATAAAAATACAAACTATTTTTATAAATTGGTGTCAGATTTTTATTGTTATGTTTTCTTCTTATTCAACTGATTTGGTATTCCTTGATGCTTTACATTTGCTCTTTTGATAAAGCCTGACTGCTCTGAGCCACAGCTACCCAGGACTAAGGTAAGGTATTTTTTCAAATGGACCTGACTGGACCAGATACAGGGTTTTACCATTAATATGCAGTGAGGTCTCACAGCCACACCATATATTAACTCACAGTCCCTCACAAGGAGTATGCACTGGGTCTGCTCCTACCACTAGTACTACTTCACTCCAATTAAAATCCCCTAGCCCTTAAATGGCAGTAGGTGCACGATAAACATCCTCTGAAATCTCTATCTCATCTCTATCTTCTCTAATTCATTCTTTCTGGCTTTCCAGCCATTACTCACAAAGACTCAAATTTGGTACTTACGACAAGGGCAAATCTTTTGCATCTGTTAAGCACTTACAAACCTTAGAGAAAATAGGAAGTGCCTCTCCTAATTCTGAGGAGGGTCACTAAACACCACTGAATGTATTTGATTAATTTCTCTGTGTCAACTACTTTAGGGTCCCAGATCTTTAAAAATGCTTAAAGTTCGGACCTTCAGGGATTCATACAATGGGACCATATCAGGATCTCCTCCGTTGGAGAAGTGATGAAGTGCCCCGTCCTTAAATCGTTTCAAGAACTCCAAGTAGAATTCTCAATGCCCCACACACAATTTTATAAGTACCTACAGTTAAAACATGCTTTCTACCAATATATTCGAGACTTAACCACCATCCCAGAGTTTAGCCCACTGGAAGGCAAAATCCTGATGCGTGACCTCGGAGACCATAACATTTCGAAAATATATCAATCCTTGATCACGAATAATCCTAGTACCTTGGAGGCCCTGCGGGTGTCATGGGCAACAGACGTGGGTCCAATTGAAGACAACGATTGGACTGAGGCACTTGAATCCCCCAGAGGGGCAGCGATCGCCATCCGCTTAAGACTTGTACAACTTAAATATCTTCACAGGGTATATTACACAAGGCACAGACTATGGAGAACAGGGTTGATTACATCTCCACAGTGCCTTCGCTGCCACCATGATAAAGGTACATTCCGACATACGACATGGACCTGTGTGGCTCTAGCTCGCTTCTGGCGCGGCGTACTAAATTGCCTGTCAGAAGTGTTGGCATGGGGCATCCCCAGAGCCCCAAAACTTATACTACTACACTGCACCGAGGGAATAGGGGAGAATAGATACAAGCAACACTTACTCTTCCTGGGCCTAACATTAGCCAAGCGCGGCATTGCAAGACTATGGAAAGTGGACACCTCACACGCTTCGGTGTATGGAAGAAGGGGATGGACTTCAATATGGGCCTAGAACTCCCAATTTCTAAGGCAGGCGGCTGCCCACAAAAACACAATAAAATATGGCAAAGATGGGCAGATTATCAAGGCTTATCACTGGAGCCCCAACTAAATGGGATCAAAGATTAGACGACAAAATCAGTTCATTCGGGCACACATAATGGATGTACAACTCAGGGAAGGGCCCCTAATTAAAGGGACAGGAGGGCGGGAACAGGGTCAAGAACAATGGGTCTCGATGCGCAATGCTTTATGCTGGTTGATTGCTGTTTGCTTTAGTTTCTCCATATGTATAGCAGCCATATCCGGTGAAAATGCTGGAACCTGTAATGTCTTTCGAAGTCGATATGTATGTCATCATGTTTCCGGATTACGCCGGCTTATATCAAAACTCAATAAAATATGTAATGAGAAAAATGCTTAAAGTTCATGCCACATGGCCTAGTGACATGTTGTGAACCCCCTCTAAATGTGGGCACACCTGTGCAGTGTAGGGAGCTTACTTATAGCCCTCCTCCTTTCGAAGAAAGGAGAACATGCTTGTGTCTCTCACTCATCTGTGTAATGTGTTAGGCTCATCTAGATTTAGACTGCTATGAATCGGGCAGCCCTATCAGAGGTATTCTGATCTGCAGGGTTTATTTGTAATGGTGTTACCCTGAGCCCTGAAAGCAGTAGACATTCACAATAATTGTCACTTATAATGATTAGCTATTTAATATGTATAATCAGCACACAAACTCTGTGTATAAAAATGATGAGAACTATTATTATTACTAGGGCTGTGCAAAATTATAATTAAGGGTGTGTGATATTTCTCCTGAGATACTTATCACACCTACATGTATGGGGCAAAATATGCCATGCCAACATCACTGGTGACGTTTTGGACTTAAAACAAATCAACATAACACATCATTTCCTTCACATGACTCGATGTTCTGAATTCCCAGCTGCCCATGAAGTCCCAGTAAATGCTCATTTAAATCTTCAAGCCCAATCAGGGCTGTAGGAGCCCAGATACAATCTTCTGAATGTCTTCCTCTGTCGTTCAGTGTGCAAGGATTAAAAGAATGGGTAGTTCTCTGGCCAGCCCTGGTTGAGGATACTGGGACCTGGGGCTCATGCTCTGGCCCTCCATCTCTCAATGTGCCTGGAACGAGGTCCCACAGGACCTAGGAGGGCTCCCTTATTGGTCGGATGAAAAAGCTTTGATGAGCCACCTGGTCAGAGCTCCTGTTGGCCCTTGGGTAGAAGCCAACGGTTCTGGACTCCATTATCCGTCTCGCTTTGCTTGGCTGGGTGAAAAAGCTCTGAGCAAGCGCTAAGTCAGAGCCCCTGTTGGCCCTGGGGAAATATCCCCCGTCCTGGGCTCCATTTTCCAGCACTTTGTATCGGAAAGTGCCTGGAGCTGCAGGCACTGGGAGGGCTGTTGTGCTTGGCTGGCTTAACAAGCTCCGACTGGGCCCTGGGACAGAGCTCTGGCTGGCTCTGAGGTAGAAGTCCTTGACCCTTGGCTCCTTTTCTTCGACCACAGTGTCACAAAGTGACCTGGAAGGGGTCCAGCAGGCACAGACAGGGCTCCTGTGGTTGGGTGAGTTAAGAAGCTCCCACTGGGCACCGGGTCAGATCTCCAGCTGGCCTGGTGGTTGAAGCCTCTGTCCCTGGGCTCCCTTTCCTGCCCGCCATCTTGCAAAGTGTCTGGGACAGGGTCCTGCAGGCCTGAGCAGGACTCCCCTTCATAGCGTGGTTAAAAATCTCTGATCAGGCCATGGGTCAGAGCTCCAGCTGGCCCGAAGGTGGAAATGTCCATCCCTGGACTCCATTTTCCTGCCTGCCATGTCGCAAAGTGCCCTGGAAGAGGTCCTTCAGGCAGTGGGAAGAGTTCTCCTGCCTAGCCAGGTTAGTAAGATCTGACTAGACCCAGATCAGAGCTTCTTGAGGCCCTCGCCCTCTGCCCCATGCCTGAGGCGCAGCTGGGGATTTGAGAACCCAGCCAAGGGAGGCCCTAGCCCCTCCAGGGGTGATCGGAATCTGATTCATAAAACACGGTGCGTCCAGATGGCCGTCATTCAAGCAATTGCTTGCCTCACCAGCAAGGGTTTGCCAGGTGTCAGAATGTCCACTAGTAAGCTTTCCGGCTTAGCGTTGGCAAAAACTTCACCACTGTCATTTCATTCTTAACACCAATTCAGCCAATGGCCAACTCTGTGAACCATGTCACCATCCAAGCAAGACTAGTTTAAAGTTCGCACAGCCCTAATAATTATTTCAGCACCCAAAACATAAAACAAAATAAAGAGTAGAAAAACTTGAAGCATCTTATACCGCACATCCCTACTATCAACAGCAATTAGTCTAAACCCTACCTAACTATATATATCTATTATTGTTAGCCTTTCAAATGTGGTATTGTCTGAATAATAAGCACCATTTCTCACTTTGTTATGCCAAGCCCCCCAATAGTTCTCCATCAAGAGGAGAGGGAGGTTTTGTGTGGAGCTCTTCACAACTACAGATGGGAAAGGCAGGCAATTGCATCAAAATATGCTTCCTTCCACATTAGCTCCATTCTTAGCCAGATGACCTTGCAATGTTGCTTACTGCACACAGCTTCCTAAACAGCAGAATGGAAGATTTTCTCTTTGCTGTTAGTGTGACAAATGTCAAGCCCTTTATAAAATATTATGCATGTCTTACACACACAGGGCCAGATGTACGACCCTACCAATTTGCAAGTCGCAAATTGCGTCGTTTTGCGACTCACAATTTGCGACTTGCAAATAAGAATGTACAACAATGTCTCAGACACTGTTTGTGATTCCTAATGTGGTCGCAAATTGCCAGCCTCATTAATATTTATGAGGCAGGTGCAATTTGCAACCTCATTAGGAACGGCTAGCACTCCCAGGGATGGTGGCCTGCTGGGGTCAGCAGACCACCATGTCTGTGTCTGCTTTTTAAATAAAGCAGTTTTATTTTTAAATGCAGCCTGTTTTCCTTAAAGGAAAATGAGATGCATTTAAACAAAGAAAAATGAAACGTCACTGTTTCATTTTTTAAGAGTAAGCAGTGTCCCGTGGGACCACTGCCTGCTCTTAAAAATATTTTCAATGCCAGTCACAAAGGGAAAGGGGTACCCTGAAGACCCCTTCCTGTTTGCGAGTGGCTTACCACCTACTTGAAGTAGGTGATAAACTGCAAGTGTTTTGCGACCGCAATTGTGGTCGCAAACCAATCGTACATTGAAGTGCGCGTCGCTATTAGGAAGGGACGCCCTTGGCACGCCCCTTTCTAATAGCGAATCGCAAACCCTATTTTGCGAGTCGGTAATAGTTTACTGACTCAAAAAATAGGGTTTGTACATGGGCCAGACCTAGTCTGCGGTCGCAAGCAGGCCGATTTCCCGTTTGCAACTGCAAAAAACGGTTGTACATCTGGCCCACAGTTACCTATTTTCACAATTTCAAACATTAGTTTCCTAGGCTTTAGGCCTTTCACATACAAACTTCAAATGATTAGCACGGTCATGTTTAACTTACAATTAGGCTCCATTGGTATGGAACATGCACATCATCAAAAAAAGCCCTGCCACTTACATCACCCCCATCGTGTGCAACAATCGAATGTTAACCCCTATATTTTTTTTTATTAATGGCAAGCATTTTGGTATTAAGACATTGTAAGTGAGTTTAATATCTAACAGTAATGCTTACTATGTATTTATATGGTATTGGGAAAAAAAAGCTCTAGGTGCATAACATTGACATAACGTGAACATAGCTAGAGTGAACCGGAGTGATCAGGGGTGTTGAGAAATTAGTCAAGAGTGGATTTAGATCTTTGAATCACACAATTAACTTACATTCACTTACACTTATTATTATTATTATTGTTAAATTTATATGGCGCACAGCTACCCGGAGGTTTCCCGGCGCCTACGGACCCACGCCAGAAAGAAAAGGAGAGAACTCTAGTGGTTAAATAACCACGTTTTTAGGTCTTTTCGGAACTTGTAGTAAATAGTTTTGTGGCGGAGTTGTAGGGGGAGTGAATTCCATAGTGAAGGAGCCAAGTAAGCAAAAGACCGACCACCCATACGCACTCGTTTGATCCTGGGGACTTGAAATTTTGCCTGATTCGAGGATCGAAGAAGATGCGTAGGGAGGTACAGGTGTACCAAGGCACTGAGGTACTGTGGTGCTGCACCCGATTTAATCCTATGCATAAAGCATAGGGCTTTAAATTTGGAGCGATTTTCCATCCTGAGCCATTGGAGGCCGCGGAGGGATCCTGAGATAGAGGCCATTCTAGGTAACTGACACAGAAGTCTGGCTGCAGAATTTTGGACCACTTGCAGCTTCCGAATCACCTCCTTATTGGCGCCTAAGTACAAGACGTTGCCATAGTCCAGTCTGGAGACGATCAAGGCCTGGATAACAGTTTTTTGCGTAGAATGTGGCAGCATCCAAAGTATTTTTTTGAGCCATTTTAAACAGGTTGAGGCGACCTTAACTGCTTGCTGTCTCATAGATAGTTGGTCATCTATGATTATGCCGAGATTACGGACGGATTGTGACGGTTGGGGGAGATCACCCATTTGAGGCGGCCAATGTTGGGGGCCCCAGAGAGCTTTATTTCCGCCGAGGATAAGAAGTTCAGTTTACACTTACATTCCCCATCTTTCAATTTTTAGGCATATGGAGAATTTGCCCAGAATCTCAAGATGTCCAGTCAAGTTCCAAGCCTAGGATACCAATAGCCAACTCTCTAGTTTTTTGATAATGTATGTGCCACTTACTTGAATATTGCTTTATCTAATTAATATTACATCAACATGTTGGCGCAAAGACTCCTACCACCATTGTATAATTTCCTTGACAGGAACAGAGGCACAAAAATGCATAGTGGAGTAAAATGATACCTTCGGAGGTACACTGGGCTGGATGTTGTTGCATGACTCCAGGGTCTTCCTAATGTGCATTGAAGATGTCAATTATTGAAGTAACTTAGGGATGTTTGCTATTACAATCTCTGTGCGCTCTGTACCAGGTTTGAAGTCATATAAAACATAGTCATGCAAGGCCTCTGCCATCGCTCTATTTTATGAGAATGGTCAATCTGTACATCAGCTAGACAAATGTCCACAAATAAATTCAAAAGTTTAGGTTTTCCTCCTATGAATAGCTAGACATGGAGCAATTGCTGCAATTTTGTTCCCTCCTGCCAAAAGATGACAGTAGATGCTGATATTTTCTGAAAACATTTGGGAATCATACCTGTTTAATCACCTAATTTCACTGTAAATCAAGTTAACAAATGCAAATTTGAAACAGCCGTTAATCACGTAAACCATCTCCTCCTGGGCCCCAGTCACCACCGAAGACACCGAATCGACCATGAAAGGCATCAAATCAGGAGCCCCGACGGACCCCTGCCCTCTGCACATCTTCCACAGAGCCGCCGCTGCCATTGCATCTGAACTACGACGCACCATCAACACCACCTTCGAATCCGGCACTTTCCCCGATGACTGGAAACGTGCAGAAGTCAAGCCCCTACTCAAGAAGCCCTCGGCAGATCCTACGGACCTCAAAAACTACCGACCCATCTCCCTCCTCCCCTTCGCAGCCAAAGTTACCGAGAAGACCGTCAACGTCCAACTAACGAAATTCATTGAAGAGATTGCCATCCTTGACCCCTCCCAATCCGGATTCCGCAGCAACCACAGCACCGAGACCTCTCTACTCGCTGCTACAGACGACATCTGCACCCTCCTCAACCAGGACCACACAGCATCACTGATCTTACTCGACCTCTCCACAGCCTTCGACACAGTCTCCCACCGCACACTCACCTCCAGACTCCACGACGCCGGCATACAGGGAACCGCCCTCGAATGGCTCCGCTCCTTCCTCACCGGTAGAACCCAAAGAATCAGACTGCCGCCCTTCCTCTCCGAACCCACAGAGATCAACTGCGGAGTACCCCAAGATCATCACTCAGTCCTACACTCTTCAACATCTACATGGCCCCTCTCGCCGCCATCGTCAGACAGCACGGCCTCAGCATAGTATCCTACGCCCGACGACACCCAGCTCATCCTCTCCCTCACCAAGGACCCCGTCACTACCAGACTCAGCTTCCAGGAAGGAATGAAAGACATCGCATCCTGGATGAGCAGCAGCTGCCTGAAGCTCAACTCATAGAAGACTGAGGTCCTCATCCTCGGACCCTCCCCCGCGGCATGGGACAACACCTTGAGGCCCACCGCCCTCTGCAGCCCCCCACCCCCATGGACCACGCCCGGAGCCTCAGCATCGTACTCGACTCCACCCTCTCCATGACCCGACAGATCAACGCCGTCGCCTCCACCTGTTTCAACACCCTCCGCATCTTTCGGAAAACCTTCAAATGGATCCCCACCGAATCAAAGAAATCCGCCACCCACGCACTCATAACCAGCAGACTGGACTACGCAAACACCCTCTACACTGGAATCAACAAGTCTCTGCTCCGCAAGCTCCAGACCATACAGAACACCGGAGCCAGACTCGTCCTCGACATCCCTCGACACGAACACATCACTCAACACCTGCAAGACTTCCACTGGCTCCCCATCGAGAAGAGAGTAACCTTCAAGGTACTCACCCATGCCTACAAATGCCTCCACAACACTGGACCCCAATATCTCAACGATAGAATCTCCTTCCATGTACTCAGGAGAAACCTCTGATCCGCCGACCTCTCCCTCGCCAAAGTACCGTGCATCCGCAGAACAAGAACCGGTGGAAGACCCTTCTCCTACTTCGCGGCTAAGACCTGGAACGAGCTCCCGATCAACATCAGACGCGCACCCTCTCTGCACATCTTCAGGAAGACCCTCAAGACCTGGCTCTTCGACTGACAGCTCTCCCCCCCCCCCCCCTCCCAGCACCTTGAGACCCTCACAGGTGAGTAGCGCACTTCATAATTCCCTGATTGATTGATTGATTGGTTACGCTATGGCTTATCGCCAATCACAAATGGTGTAAAACTTTAAAAGTGCTGTTGCTTTCCATAAATGAAAACTGTAAAAAATATAAATGGAGCAACAACCGAAATTGATTAGAAAAATAATGAATAAACCGAAAAGAAAAGGTGAAAAACACACTAGTGACTAAACCAAAGCGAGCTGACAGGTGATATGAAACACAGAAGATAGAAGAAAATCTCTATGTATGTACTCGGGAAAAGTGACTATCAGTAATAAAAGTAGGTCATTGCTGAAATGAAATAAAATAAAGTACACAAAAAGCCAATAGGTCAGGCGTTAGCTGCCAACCTTAAAGCTTTGTCAATGCTTGTTTTGTTTCATCATGTTTTTTGTAAAACTGTATTGTATGGGGCAGGTGACATATGAACATATTCAAAAATTAGGTAAAAGCTTAAAGATTTTTGGTCTTAAAAAGTTCCCAATGTCATAGTAGCCACTGGCGCTCATGGGAACTACTTTGAGCGTGGACGTACTCCTCGTGAAAGGGCTGAATGCCATCACTCACAGTTACTTTAGCCAGTGGCTGAATTGGGCCAACCAACTGCCCCAAGCTGTATGCCATAGTGAGCGGAGTTGAAATGTGAATAACACAGCAATAGATCAGTGGATGAAGAGGGTTGGCTGAGAACCCCTCTTTGTAAGTATATTATTCATGTAATTTTGGTAAAATCAAAAGATCTTGGCTAACGCCACATACAATGACAAAGGAAAGCAGAGTGAAACAAAGTGAAGTGAAGACTAGGGCGAAGTGTGAGGAAAAGATGGATCCAGTGAGGTAAGCATATTGAAAACAGCATAGATAAAATGCTTAGCTGCCAGATATTAGTACTGATAGGCTACAGATATGACATAGTTTCACCCACCAGAGCTTGGAGATATAATTTAAGGGAGAGGGCTGTATCTTACCTCAAGACTGATGTGGGGAATGAAAGTGAAGGATGATTGTAATTTAGAAGCAACAGACCAGGGCAGGGAGTAGTGTATATAAGATGGCCTGATCTTCCTCATCAAAATGATCATAATTTAATTTATCTAAGTACCTTTCAGTTTTAGCTAGATCACCCCTCGCCTCCTCCGTATACAAGTCCCGATAAAATCGCCAGAAGGCAACTCTTATATGTTCTGGGTCAGTAAGTCGACCTACCAAATGATCAGATATCTCACGAATCAAGTTTGATGAAATCTGTTGCCTTGTACGTACGGCAAGCTGGTGACCGATTTGTTCGTTCACCTCATAGACCATCTCTCTTTGTGATAACGCTTTTTTTACAGCTTTATCGGTAAAAATATTTGTAATTGCGGCCTTAGCGATTGCCACCTGGCTTTGCGATTTTGATCATTCTTCTGGCTCAGGATTCCCTATTGTTACCTTTATTAATTCTTCTTCGGCCAACCTTAAATTTTCGTGAAGTACCTTCAAGGATTCCCTAGCTAGTTTATTGGCATTTAGCGAATATCGCAGCGTCTCTCCTCGTATCCCTGCTTTTAGAGCATCCCACACAACTTGAATTGAGGTGCTTCCAAGATTGTCTGCAAGAAAGTTAGGGATCCACTTTCTCATATGAGCACAATATTTGTCATCTGAAAGCAGGGATTTCTCAAAAGTCCAAGAGCTAGGTGTTGGTCTTCCTATTCCTGTTTCTAAAGTGCAGATTAAAGGGTTATGGTCCGATATGACCCGTGGCAGCTTCTCCATTCGGCAGTTAGCTTTGAGTGAATTAGACATCAGTATATAGTCTATTCTTACATGGGTAAGATGTGGGTAGGAAAAAAAGGTATACCCTGGATCATTGGGTTTTAATGTCTGCCATCCATCAACTAACCCGTGCATATAGCACATATGCTTCAAAGCCTTGAACACTTTAGGTTTACGTCCGACATATTGCCACCCATCTTCCATAGACCAATCATTGGGAAGATTAATGTTAAAATCCCCGTATATCATTAAATGTAGAGACCAATGCGTGAGTTCAGCTGAGATCTCGTCAAAGACCGTCGGATCATCGCAATTACTTCCATATAGCGCGCAGAGTGTTATCTTTTGCCCATTTCCATATTGGCATTCTGTAACCACCCAACGTCCAAATTTGTCCGCTTTAGAGCGACTAAAAACAAGATCGCTACCTTTAGCAAGAATAGCAACCCCCCGCACCCTTGCACCCTGTGTTGTTGCACAGATCAACCTGTACCCTAATGTTTTTAATAAATATGTTTGTGAGCCCTCTATGTGTGTTTCTTGTAAACAAATAATATTAGTGCCCAGTGCCTGTAATCCTACCGCGACTGATTGCCTTTTTTTGATGTCGTTTAGACCACAGATATTCATAGATAAAACTCTTAGCACTCCCATCTCGTTACCGTGTGTGTTCCGGCTATTTGCTCGAAGCTTTGCATGACCCATTTATCACTCTGCGTCCTGATATTAACATCATACCAGCTTAGCCTAATGACATTCCTCGTATTCTTTTATCAACCTGTCTGCCCCACCATGCCCCCATCCCTCTCCCACCCCTCCACCCTCCACCACTTTTGGAGGTTACCTGGCCACGCGTGGGCCAGGGATTTAACATCCGAAAAACAGGGCCCCCAGCGCGCCCGCTGAGACTCCCCCCTGAAGTGTAACCTTCTGCAGCAGTTAGACAAAAGAAAGATGAAACAAGAAGCACCAAGCAGAAGAAAGAACTAAAGAAAACCCTAAGATTTTTTAAGATCGGTTTCCAATAACAAATGGATTTGCCTAATGCTCCCTGTCAGGCCGAACCAATGAGGTTATCAATGCTATATGCATTATTTTGTTGCCTTCACTACTTGACTCCCGAAACTTCCTCTAAATACTTTTTTGTCTGAATGTCTGAAACAAAGCAACGTGTGGTCCCTTTATATACAATTTTTAGTCTAGCCGGATTCTGAAGATACACCTCGGCTCCAAGTTTCTGAAACGGGTCGAAAAGCTGCCTGAGTCTCCACCTGCGTTCGACTGTGGCGTGTGCAAAATCAGGTTTGGTGAAGAAAGTTATTCCGTCAAAGGACCGCTTGTTTGTTGGTCTGGCCAAATCGTAAAGAGTTTGACGGTGTAGAAAGTTACCAAAAAATAAAAGCATGGCACGAGGATGTTGTTGTGTTGCCGGAGTGCGTTTAGCGGCAAACAGAGGGAATCTATGGGCTCGTTGGATTTCTTTATCCCAGTCCCAGGAGTGTAGCTCTGGGAAAGCCCCTTTGAGAAAGGTAATCATAAAGTTCCTGGGGTCATCTTTTTCAACACCTTCTGGAATCCCTAAAAAACGGAGGTTGCTACGCCTCTGGCGGTTTTCATGCTCCTCCATCTTCCACATAAGATCTTTAACAACACCCTCATGCTCATCGTGCTGTGTTTTGAGCGTGATAACATCTTTTTCTAATTGCTCCGTCCTTACTTCCACCGAGGCCATACGATCTGCGATTTCGGCGCAGGTTTTCCTGACTTTCCTGACAGCCCCTTGCAGTTTCTTTGCAGCCAGGCGTGACCTGCGACTGTCTGCTTTGACTTCCTCCTGGAAACTCTTGATTGATTGCAGAATAATCACCAGAGCTGGATCGCTTTTGGAATCATCGTGATCTCCCCTTTTGTTGCTACCAATGATTGTTTGATTACCGCCAGAGGCTGCCTTGGGGTTAGAGCATATCGTAAGTGGGGTATCCTTGTAGTCCCACTTCAGGTCTGTACCGCTTTCTTTGTCAGATGTATCAAAATTCTTTTTTTGGCGGCCCCCATTTTTCTTCTTTTGTAGTTTTTTCAAGCCAGATTTGTTTTTCTGTGGGTCCGTATTCGAGCTGCTATACCATTTGTTTCCTTCCTCCCCACTGGATAGTGAGATGCTAATATCTGAAAATTCTGACTCCTCAGTTAGGGAGTAAAATTTTTCTTGATTATCAGGCGTTTTGAGAAAGTGACCTTGAAGCACATTTCTCGCCGCTTGCAACAATAGTGGAGCCTCTGTAATTCCTACGGTGGTATCTGAGCTGCCGCTTGGATTACAGATAAGGTCTCTGAGACTGCCAGTATTGTCCATAACATCACCCTCTATTGGCTGGGGCAGAGGTATTGCGGTTTTTCCTTGATGTCCCTGCACCGCAGGGGAGGGGGTATCTGATAACCGTGACTCATACGGTACCGCTAGTGAGGTTAGAACAGTCAATCCTCCTTCAATCTGCCCCAAAACCTCAGTTATCACACCAGAGCTTCCTACCAGCGAAATGAGGTCACTTCCTACCCCTTTCGTAGCGCCAAAGCTGGAAGTGATTAGAGGCTGAGAGTGGCCGATTTCTTTGAGTAATCGGGGAGGAGCTTTTTTGGTGGTTGAAGTAATCGCTGTGTCAATCTCCCCAGTATTTTTATCAAAGCTCTCGCCTTTCTCTCCTTTCTCTCCCCTGACTTTGCCTTTCATGCCCAGGGTGTCCAACCTTTTCTGCCGGGTAGTTGCTAACGTTATGCTGGCCTGTAAGGGAACAAGCGCTTGAGAAACATTCGCGGGTGCATTCTTTACCTTGGCCGCTCTCGCCCCTTTGCCTGTCATCCTTACTTGTTTATCGTGGCTGCTGAAACAAAGTAGCACTGCAATTGTGCCTGTCTTCGGGAAATCTCCGTGTCGACTACAGCGCAGTATACTCCGGCAAAATTTTCCTTTAGCAGGGGGCGCGCTGTGGCTCCTAGCAGCTCTCCTATGATTTTGCCACGCCGGTGAAGACTTGCGCAGGTCAGGATGAATCCGGGAAGCCCGAGCCGATCTGGCGTCCTCGAGGCAGGGAAGAGGTGAGAGCTCAGGTCTTAGCATGCAGATGTAGATAACTTGAAGACCTCGGGGGAGGTTTTCCTGCCGCATTCCTCTCAGGTTGCTGCACTCTCGATAGTTTGCCGGGCTTCCAACTTGGCTCAAAAGGCATGCGAAGCGATTTAACCAGACATTAGGGGGGTGCTCAGCGGAGCTGTCAGTCGGACGCCATCTTGCCTCCGCCACAACAGACTCATTTCTGATGCCCGTTGAGGGGGATCTCCTAGTGTCAGGAGAACGTGAAGTGTCTGTAAACAGAGCTCCAGCGGTTCTGGTGTCTGGTGGTGCCGCTCCTAAGTGGAGGGTGCAGAAGTCCAGATGGAGGGCTGAGAGGGGGATGCGTTCCCCAGTGGGAGAACCAATGGGTATGGGGCCAGCCAGAAGGGCTGAGCCTCCTAGGAGTGACCATGGTGACACCACTTCTGTCCTGGGGGATCTTCGCGCACTGTCAGATGGACAGGGGTCGGGAGATCTGCGCCAGGCAGACTGCCACACAACACATGAGTCATGTGTTACCCTCAGGGGGGGCATGCGTGCTCCCAAGGAAGTCCTGGTGTGCCAGGCAGGTGCTCAACCACAGGGTTTAGTCCCTAGGTTGGGAGGCCAGGTTCAGGTCCTGCCTGACCTGGAGGGAAGGATGACTGTAAGCAGTGTCCTGACCGGCTTATCTTCTAGGGGTACCACTCCCGGTGGGAGGGGGCAGAACTCTGGAAGGGGGTGCAGAGGGAGGGAGTCCTCGCCTCTGACCCCGGTTCAACCCGAGGGTTTAGATCGTAGGCTGGTGGATCAGTTGCAGGGTCAAGGCCCTGAACTGGTGGAAGAATTATGTAGGAGGTCCGGTTCCAGCGTCCTGACAGTTTTTGGTTCTGGGGGTGCTTCTCCTGGGAGGAGAGTGCAGGACCCCAGAAGGAGAGGTGAGGGGAGGAGAGCCTCACCCGAGAACTCTGGCTAGCCTGAGGGTACAGACCCTGGGTTGGAGGAACAGGTTCAGGGTGTCCCCCCTGACCTGGGGGAAGGGGCGACTGCTAACAGTGCCCCTACCAGTTTGTCTTCTGGGGGTGCCGCTCCAGGTGGGAGGGTACCGAGCTCCAGGGGGGAGGACCGGGTGTGGGAGAGCCCACCCCAGCCCCTGGTTCAGCCCCAGGGTACAGACCCTGGGCTGGTGTACCAGTTGCAGGATAGCACCCCTGAACTGGTGGACGAATTGTGCAGGACACTTACCTCAGGTGCCCTGACAATTCTGGAAGGGAGTACCGCTCCATGTGGGAGGGTACAGAGCCCCAGGGAGAAGGAGAGGGTGTGGAGAGCCCACCCCAGTCTCCCTGTCCAGCAGCAGGGTACAGACCCTGCGCTGGTGGGTCAGTGTCAGGATGCCATACCTGACTTGGCAGGGGGGAGAGTGGAGAAAGGATACCAGGCATCTGGGGCTACCGCCCGCCACTCTCTGACGCCACTGTGGTTGGAGTGGCCGGAAAGGCATAAGGCCTGGCTCTCCTCACTGACAATTGTCAGTGGCCACTGTGGCTGGCTGTCCCGGTGGACAGAGTTGCCCCTGGGAGGGGGACAGGAGTCATACCCCGGGGGTGGACTGGGCCACACCATTGTGTTGGCCATGTGGGTACTGACTGCCTGTTGGGACACATCTGTGAGCAAAGTAAGTTTAGGTGCTGCGCAGATGGGGTCCACAGGTGAGGAGAAGGGGTCCCCATGGGTCAGCTTAGTGGGCCCTGAGAGTATGGATAGAGGGATCCAACTAGGTTCAGGAAGGCGTAGAATGGGAAGAAAACCCTGCTGTTGCGGGCCAGGTTCCTTGCTCTATCGCCCCAAGCAGGGAAGCCCATCGAGGTATGGATTGGTCTACCCTGGCTTTATGCTGGAAGGGGGTTGTGTTGGAAATGGCCCTTTTTGCAGGGTCAACCCCAAACTTTTTGCTTCTTCCTCCTACTTTTTCCTGACCTGTTTGTGTTGGTTTTAGGACACCTGGGCACTTTTACCACTGCTAATCAGTGCTAAAGTGCATATGCTCTCTGTGTAAATTATGTTATGGATTGGTGTTTCCATGATTGGATATTTGATTTACTTGTTAGTCCTTAGTAAAGTGTACTGAGTGTGCCAGGGCCTGTAAATCAAATGCTACTAGTGGGCCTGCAGCACTGATTGTGCCACCCACATGAGTAGCCCTGAAAAGGTAACTCAGACCTGCCATTGCAGAGTCTGCGCGCAGTTTGTAACTGACATGTCGACTTGGCCAGTGCACACACTTGCCAGTCCCTAACCTTCCCTTTTCTTACATGTCAGGCACCCCTCAGGTAGGCCCAAGGTACCCCTGTGGACAGGGTGCAGTGTATGTGAAAGGTAGGACATGCCCTGGTGTGTGGCATGTCCTAATAGTGAATTACAGCCAATTTTGTTTTTCACTATTGCAAGGCTACCTATTCCCCATAGGACAGAATGGGAAGTTTGTTTATAACATCTTATAAACATAACTCGCCCGGGGAATTAAGTAAGAAAATAAAGTTTAGTATGCCTGAACTCAGTATCTAAAGATCCATCTTTTAGTGAAGGTGATTTTTACATTCTGTATTTGAAAATACCACTTTTAGAAAGTAGGTATTTTCTTGCTCAGTCATCCCGTGTGCCTCTGCTGGAATGTGGATTGCCTGTCTGGGTTTTGGATGACAGAAGGCTGGGGAGCAGGAGGGCTCCAGATAGTCTAGGTGGGTCAGGAAAAGGCTGAATAGACCTGGGCTGCAATGGGGGAAGGGGGAGGAGATTCCCTTGCACCTCAAAGGGCCTGGTCTGCCTCTGACAATGCCGTCTCCACCTCCTGCCAGGAAATCACACCAGAGAAGGCAGAACTGGTTCTGGCTGGGCACAGACCCTCTCTGCCTAAGAGATCAAAGGATTTTGGGATATAAATATTGGGTCCCAGACCCCTGAACTTTAGAACTCTTTTGGATCAAGAAGACTGCCAAGAAGAAGAGCCGGAGAAGCTGTGAGGAGGAACTACCACTTTGCTGTGTGCTTTGCTGTGTTGGCCTGCAGTGGCTGCTTCTGTCTTGGGCAGTGAAAGGCCTGGACTGGAATTTCTGCAATCTACTTTTGTGAGTTTCTCCAAGGGCTTGAGGTAGAGCTTGCCCCCTGTTCAAGAAGTCTCAGGAACAGCAAAGACTTCAAGTTCTTCTGCCCTCAGCACTGGGGACTGTGTGTTTTGTGCTGCAACAGAAGAAAAGCGTCTCGACGACATCGACGACGATGCTGCCGACTCTGTGTCCCAAAGGCACCGCAGAGGGCACCGCCGCAACGCCGCACCGCGACGCTGGTCTCACCGACGATGCCTGCTGATGCCGCCACCGAGCCGCTGCTCGCACCGTGACCTGTGGGCACCGCACTCCGCACCGCTTCGCGACGACGCCTTGGCACCGCAAAGGGCACCACCGCAATGCCGCACCGCGACCCTGTTCTCACCGACGATGCCTGCTGATGCTGCCACCGAGCCGCTGCTCACACCGCGACCTGTGGGCACCGCACTCTGCACCGCTTCGCTTCACCACGACGCCTTGGCACCGCAGAGGGCACCGCCGCAACGCCGCACCACGACCCTGGTCTCACCGACGATGCCTGCTGACGCCGCCACTGAGCCGCTGCTCGCACCGCGACCTGTGGGCACTGTACTCCGCACTGCCTCACTTCACGACGACGCCTTGGTATCCCCGATGACGCTGCTCCACGCCGAAATCAACGCCGCTGCTTGCACCGTGGTTCGAGGGCACCCCTCGTAAAGTTACACGACGCACCGCCCTCATCCCGCCCTGCAGCCTTGGCCTACCGACACCGGCGCCATTGACTCCAGTTCGTCAGCTGACAACAGCGCTTCAGCAACGACGACGCCACTGCTTGCACCGTGACCTGCCAGCACCGTGACGAGCACCGCCTTCATCTCACACCGCGACCCTGGTCTCACCGACGACGCCATCCGACGCTGCCACCGAGCCGCTGCTCGCACCGCACCGCAGCACACGACTCCTGCCGACGCCAGCGCTCCTGACTTCAACAAAGAGGAGATCTATCTGCAACGCGTGTGACTTCGAGGGCCCCGACTACTCCTGCACCGACCTCCGGAACCGACGCCTGCGGACGCCGTGCTTTCGAAAGCGCAAAGAGATGTCGCCGACGCCCTGCATTTCTAAAAGGTACTGTTTGCGGGTCTTCCCGACACCGTAGCTGGCCCGCGACGCTGCGGTCAGCCAGAACTGTTTGGATTTGTTTGCTCACGATGCCGTGATAGCTCCGGACGGAGCTAATGACATCAAGGAACTGTTTTTAAAGCATATTTTGATAACTGAAGATTTTTAAGTACTGTATTGTGGATTTTTATCGTTTTTGGTCTGGTCTTAAGTATATAAAAATATTGGATATTTTTCTAAACTGGTGTGGTGTCCTTTTGTAGTGCTTACACTGTATTACTGTTGGTTATGTGCAAATGCTTTACACACTGCCTCTAAGATAAGCCTGACTGCTCGTGCCAAGCTACCAAGGGGGTGAGCAGGGGTTATTTTAGGAGTGTAACTCCCTTATCCTGACTAGAGTGGTGGTTTCTGCCTGGCTTTGGCACATGCCCTAGCCTGACAAAAATCCCATTTCTAACTTTGGTTGTCAGCAGTGAGGATAGGACTTGCGTTTGCACTTGACTTACAGTGATTGGTGTGCACTACTACCATATCGCAGACCATTACGTGCCACATACTGGTTCTTTTTCTTTTTGGCCTATTTTTTGATCTTGCCAGTTTGAACTTGGTACTTTGTCATGCCTGAATCAATTGCATCATCTGTTGCATCCTTGGAAGTGGCCTTTGAGGAGGAGAGGTTAGAAACCTACAATGTGAAGGAATTGAAGGCGATCTGCAAAAACCTCAAAATCCAAATCAGGGGCCTCACCAGAAAAGAGGAGCTACAAAAGGCGCTGAGGGCCTGAGTAGCAGCCAGACATGCTAGTGAGCTGTCTGGAGATCTTGGCATGGAGGCAGAGGAGCCTATTCCAAGGGTGGATGTGCTTTTGGAAGGGGAGGCACCCTCTAAACCAGGCAGCAGCAGTCTGTTCCCAGAGGAGCTGGAGGACAGGCGGAAAGCGAGGAAGTTCAAGTTGGAGAAACTCAGGATGGAAAGTGAGAGGGAAGACAAAAGAATAGCCATGGAGGAAAAGAAGATGATCTTAGACCATGAGTTTAAAGTGAGAGAGCTGGACTGGGAAGCCAGTAGGGCTAGGCCCAGCCCAGATGGTGGTAGCAAAAGTGTTAGGTCCAGTACTGAGGATGAGGTATACACACACACACACAGATTTGGGGCCCTACTTCAAAGAGGGGGTTGACATACACCAGGGGGTTCAGGATTGTGAGGTTACTCCAGTGGTGCGCAGTGTCCCTGAGGTGGATTGGGGAACTGGCACAGGGGATCATTTTCCTAGTAGTGGGAGGGACACTCTACTGACTCTAGATGAGAGGTGCAGGGAGAGGGGTTCCCCCATGATAGAAGCCCTAGTAAGTGAGTATGGAGACCAGCCAGAAGAGTATGGGTTAAGAGACAGCAACAGTCAGACACTGTCTCACCAGTCTTGTGAGAATGATGTGGGGTACTTTTCTGAGGCACTTGATGGTTAGGTGAAGGGTAGTTTGGTTACCACCTGTGTGGGGCTGTGTGATTCAATTGTTGGAGAGCATATTTTAAGTCCCTGTTTTCCAGAGCTATGCCAACACCCAGTGGAGTGTGAGTTCTCTGACCCCAGGGAGCTTGCACTGGAGGCAGACCTTTTGGTGGATTCCAGAGGGTCTGGAGAAGCATCTGGGGGTGACCCGGAAGGAAGTGACTTAGGTATTTCCCAACCAAGGGTGGTGGGAAAGGTTTATGGTAGCCCAGATAGGTCCCGGTGTCGTGGGAAGGGTGTAGGGACTCACGTCCTGTCTCCACGGAGAAGGAGTGGGAATGGGCAGCGGCCCAAGGAGCCCAAAACCCAGTTCCAGAGCCTGGGTGGTTCCAGGAGGGAACACCAGGTGGGGAGCCTAGGCTGTACTGGTAGGCCGTCCGTTGAGGGGGATCTCCTAGTGTCAGGAGAACGTGGAGAGTCTGTAAACAGAGCTCCAGCGGTTCTGGTGTCTGGTGGTGCCGCTCCTAAGTGGAGGGTGCAGAAGTCCAGATGGAGGGGTGAGAGGGGGATGCCTTCCCCAGTGGGAGAACCAATGGGTCAGGGGCCAGCCAGAAGGGCTGAGCCTCCTAGGAGTGACCATGGTGACACCACTTCTGTCCTAGGGGGATCTTCGCGCACTGTCAGATGGACAGGGGTCGGGAGATCTGCGCCAGGCAGACTGTCACACAACACATGAGTCATGTGTTACCCTCAGGGGGGGCATGCGTGCTCCCAAGGAAGTCCTGGTGTGCCGGGCAGGTGCTCAGCCGCAGGGTTTAGTCCCTGGGTTGGGAGGCCAGGTTCAGGTCCTGCCTCACCTAGAGGGAAGGACGACTGTAAGCAGTGTACTGACCGGTTTATCTTCTAGGGGTACCACTCCCGGTGGGAGGGGGCAGAACTCTGGAAGGGGGTGCAGAGGGAGGGAGTCCTCACCTCTGACCCCGGTTCAACCAGAGGGTTTAGATCGTAGGCTGGTGGATCAGTTGCAGGGTCAAGTCCCTGAACTGGTGGAAGAATTGTGTAGGAGGTCCGGTTCCAGCGTCCTGACAGTTTTTGGTTCTGGGGGTGCTTCTCCTGGGAGGAGAGTGCAGGACCCCAGAAGGAAAGGTGAGGGGAGGAGAGCCTCGCCCGAGACCTCTGGTCAGCCTGAGGGTACAGACCCTGGGTTGGAGGAACAGGTTCAGGGTGTCCCACCTGACCTGGGGGAAGGGGCGACTGCTAACAGTGCCCCTACCAGTTTGTCTTCTGGGGGTGCTGCTCCAGGTGGGAGGGTACCGAGCTCCAGGGGGGAGGACCGGGTGTGGGCGAGCCCACCCCAGCCCCTGATTAAGCCCCAGGGTACAGACCCTGGGCTGGTGTACCAATTGCAGGATAGCACCCCTGAACTGGTGGGCGAATTGTGCAGGACACCTACCACAGGTGCCCTGACAATTCTGGAAGGGGGTACCGCTCCAGGTGGGAGGGTACGGAGCCCCAGGGAGAAGGAGAAGGAGAGGGTGTGGGAGAGCCCACCCCAGTTTCCTGTCCAGCCGCAGGGTACAGACCCTGGGCTGGTGGGCCAGTGTCAGGAGCCATACCTGACTTGGCAGGGGGGAGGGTGGAGAAAGGATGCCAGGCATCTGGGGCTACCGCCCCCCACTCTCTGACACCACTGTGGTTGGAGTGGCAGGAAAGGCATAAGGCCTGGCTCTCCTCACTGACAATTGTCAGTGGCCACTGTGGCTGGCTGTCCCGGTGGACAGAGGTGCCCCTGGGTGGGGGACAGGAGTCACACCCCAGGGGTGGACTGGGCCACACCATTGTGTTGGCCATGTGGGTACTGACTGCCTGTTGGGACACTCTGTGAGCAAAGTAAGTTTAGGCGCTGCGCAGATGGGGTCCACAGGTGAGGAGAAGGGTTCCCCATGGGTCAGCTTAGTGGGCCCTGAGAGTATGGATAGAGGGATCCAACTAGGTTCAGGAAGGCGTAGAACGGGAAGAAAACCCTGCTGCTGCGGGCCAGGTTCCTTGCTCTATCGCCCCAAGCAGGGAAGCCCATCGAGGTATGGATTGGTCTACCCTGGCTTTAGGCCGGAAGGGGGTTGTGTTGGAAATGGCCCTTTGCAGGGTTATCCCCAAACTTTTGCTTCTTCCTCCTACTTTTTCCTGACCTGTTTGTGTTGGTTTTAGGACTCTGGGCACTTTTACCACTGCTAATCAGTGCTAAAGTACATATGCTCTCTGTGTAAATTGTGTTATGGATTGGTGTTTCCATGATTGGATATTTGATTTACTTGTTAGTCCCTAGTAAAGTGCACTGAGTGTGCCAGGGCCTGTAAATCAAATGCTAATAGTGGGCCTGCAGCACTGATTGTGCCACCCACATGAGTAGCCCTGAAAAGGTAACTCAGACCTGCCATTGCAGAGTCTGCGCGCACTTTGTAACTGCCATGTCGACTTGGCCAGTGCACACACTTGCCAGTCCCTAACCTTCCCTTTTCTTACATGTCAGGCACCCCTCAGGTAGGCCCAAGGTACCCCTGTGGGCAGGGTGCAGTGTATGTGAAAGGTAGGACATGCCCTGGTGTGTGTGGCATGTCCTAATTGTGAATTACAGCCAATTTCGATTTTCACTATTGCAAGGCTACCTATTCCCCATAGGACAGAATGGGAAGTTTGTTTATAACATCTTATAAACATAACTCGCCCGGGGAATTAAGTAAGAAAATAAAGTTTAGTTTGCCTGAACTCAGAATCTAAAGATGCATCTTTTAGTGAAGGTGATTTTTACATTCTGTGTTTGAAAATACCACTTTTAGAAAGTAGGTATTTTCTTGCTCAGTCATCCTGTGTGCCTCTGCTGGAATGTGGATTGCCTGTCTGGGTTTTGGATGACAGAAGGCTGGGGAGCAGCAGGGCTCCAGATAGTCTAGGTGGGTCAGGAAAGGGCTGAATAGACCTGGGCTGCAATGGGGAAGGGGGAGGAGATTTCCTTGCACCTCAAAGGGCCTGGTCTGCCTCTGACAATGCCGTCTCAACCTCCTGCCAGGAAATCACACCAGAGAAGGCAGAACTGGTTCTGGCTGGGCACAGACCCTCTCTGCCTAAGAGATCAAAGGATTTTGGGATATAAATATTGGGTCCCAGACCCCTGAACTTTAGAACTCTTTTGGATCAAGAAGACTGCCAAGAAGAAGAGCCGGAGAAGCTGTGAGGAGGAACTACCACTTTGCTGTGTGCTTTGCTGTGTTGGCCTACAGTGGCTGCTTCTGTCTTGGGCAGTGAACGGCCTGGACTGGACTTTCTGCAATCTACTTTTGTGAGTTTCTCCAAGGGCTTGAGGTAGAGCTTGCCCCCCATTCAAGAAGTCTCAGGAACAGCAAAGACTTCAAGTCCTTCTGCCCTCAGCACTGGGGACTGTGTGTTTTGTGCTGCAACAGAAGAAAAGCAACTCGACGACGTCGACGACGATGCTGCCGACTCCGTGTCCCGAAGGCACCGCAGAGGGCACCTCCGCAATGCCGCACCGCGACCTGTGGGCACCGCACTCCGCACCGCTTCGCTTCACGACGACGTCTTGGCACCGCAGAGGGCACCGCCGCAATGCCGCACTGCGACCCTGGTCTCACCGACGACGCCTGCTGATGCTGCCACTGAGCCGCTGCACGCACCGCGACCTGTGGGCACCGCACTACGCACTGCCTCACTTCACGACGACGCCTTGGTATCCCCGACGATGCTGCTCCACGCCGAAATCTACGCCGCTGCTTGCATCGTGGTTCGAGGGCACCGCTCGTAAAGTTACACGACGCACCGCCCTCATCCCGCACCGCAGCCTTGGCCTACCGACGCCAGCGCCATCGACTCCAGTTCGTCAGCCGACGACAGCGCTTCAGCAACGACGACGCCGCTGCTTGCAACGTGACCTGCCAGCACTGTGACGAGCACCGCCTTCATCTCGCACCGCGACCCTGGTCTCAACGTCGACGCCGCCACCGAGCCGCTGCTCGCACCGCGAGCTGAGGGCACCGCACGCCGCACCGCTGCATTTCGCACTGCAGCACACGACGCCTGCGGACGCCAGCGCTCCTGACTTCAACAAAGAGGAGATCGATCTGCAACGCGTGTGACTTCGAGGGCCCCGACTACTCCGGAACGACCTCCGGAACCGACGCCTGCGGATGCCGTGCTTTTGAAAGCTCAACGAGAGGCCGCCGACGCCCTGCATTTCTAAAAGGTACTGTTTGCGGGTCTTCCCGACACCGTAGCTGGCCCGCGATGCCGCGGTCAGCCAGAACTGTTTGGATTTGTTTGCTCACGACGCCGTGATAGCCCCGGACGGAGCTAATGACATCAAGGAACTGTTTTTAAAGCATATTTTGATAACTGAAGATTGTTAAGTACTGTATTGTGGATTTTTATCGTTTTTGCTCTGGTCTTAAGTATATTAAAATATTGGATATTTTTCTAAACTGGTGTGGTGTCCTTTTGTAGTGCTTACACTGTAGTACTCTTGGTTATGTGCAAATGCTTTACACTGCCTCTAAGATAAGCCTGACTGCTTGTGCCAAGCTACCAAGGGGGTGAGCAGGGGTTATTTTAGGAGTGTAACTCCCTTATCCTGACTAGAGTGGTGGTTTCTGCCTGGCTGTGCACATGCCCTAGCCTGCCAAAAATCCCATTTCTAACACTGTCTAATATATCCACCATCCATGTTCCATTTTTTGATAGATCTCTCTTTCTGTAAGGCATCCTCTTTCCTTGCTACAGCTAATCTTTTCTACTCAAATAGTGGTTTTGATGGTCCTGGCCCTCCTCCGTCTCCTCTTCCTTGCTGCTAAGTTGATCCTTTATCAGGTTATTGGAAAGGGAAAGCACCTTTACCAGATTCGTCTTTTTAGTTCTACTATTCTATGCAGAACAAGAATAACTCCCATCAGAGGATTGATATCTCTCAGGAGCTCTCATTTCTCTCCAGTCTCAGGTTATGTCTTCTCTTCATATTTGTTATAACAGTTTTCCTTCTCATTAAATCGCCTAGGGACTTTATATTTTCCCTCATCCCTAGGATATTTGCATCTCTGGCTTTCTTTCTTTTGGTGGATTCTCATTTACAGTCTTTAGTTTTATTGTAGGTCTTTGCGATCTTACCCCTAAGGTATCCCCGCATGACAACATAGATGTGAGATACTATTTTCAGTAACTCCACCTCTTTCAGATCTAGTGGAGTCAGAGTGTATTTTGTGGCAAATAGCCAATAGTGTTGCATTACTTTTAATGTTTCCAAGAACTATCTTGGCAACTGTATGTATATTCCCTAAATGTTTCATTCCTACATCCACTGCAGATGAAGCTCCATGTTCCTCATGCATCAGTTTCATTACTTCTCACAAAACTGCAATTAAAGGCACAACGTGTGCAGTAGTGTAAAGTGTGGGTAACACATTTCCCCACAACTGACACAATAGGACAGTCAGAATCACAACCATTAGTAAACACATATTTAATATTCAATGTTTATTCTGAGTGGATTAAAGGAAATACTCTCTCTAACTCAGTATATTTTCCCCACTAACCAAAATGGTATTTCATTCTGTTTAGTTGGGCACTGACCCATAATAGCATTTATAGCTTGTGCTTGTGTAGATGTTTACACTACTCCAATCACGGATGTGGTAATACATACTGCCTCAATTGCCTGTACATATTTATGATTTCCGTTAGTACCTCCTTTGTCTCCACAGTACACACAGATCTCACTCTGGGAGTAGTTGTATGTAGGGGTGGATGGAAAATTAACCTCTGCCAGGGAGTTCACTGAGTTTTCAGGAGTTCCGGCAAACCTCCGCCAAGCACTGCAAGGTGGAGCTTTGTCTCGTGCGCTGCTCGCCAACGTTAAGTTGGTGAGTGCAAACGAGAATTTACTTCCCTAGCACGATTTTGGGGTACTAGAATACCTCCCAGCGAGATTTTTCAAAACAAACACTCGCGGCAGGCCGCGACTGTTCGTGCTGAGAAAACTGCAGCTCAAGTAGAAAAAGCTGTGTGGTGTCGTGTATGCTGATTTTACAGCACGGAACAAGCTCCCGGAATTAAAAATCAGTGCAAGCAGCGTGACGTGCTGAATTCTGTCTGCTTGCAGTACTCCGCTGGATCTCGCAGAGTTTCGAGGAGTGAAACCCTGCAACCTCTGTCCACCCCTAGTTGTATGTAGCTAACACTGGCCAAGTTTATCCTGGCATTGCTAGCTGTCCCAAATGTATTATTTGCACTAAATGGGGAAGTCTTCCATGAAAGAGTGCAAAATGCTCAATATATGTTAAAGGGACTTCAATAAAAACAAAATAGGTCATATTAAGATGGAGGGTCAATCTTTACAAACTTTGTGAATAACCCTGTTGCATCTGCAGCTTCTAATTCAGTCAAAGACGAAAACAGTTAGATAGATGCCAAACTTCACAGGAAGTAATCATCAGATGGGAGGGATTCTGGCAGCTCATTAACTAGTTTGTTGCCACAACCCCAAGGCTCATAGCAGGCATAAAATTGGCACCCAGGCCTCAAATCATGTCTCTGCTGCAGAGAGGATCGAAGAAGGACTGCTCTGCTGTTCCCTGGACCCAGCAAAGAAAGGCTGCACCAAAGACTGGACTGCACCTGCTGCACCTTGGAACCTTGGACTAACAGAGAAAGGACTGTGCCTCTGGTGCCATGCTCATGGAAAAGTTGCCCATGAGCCTCAGACAGAGAAGATGACGCCACAGGGCCATAAACGTTGGGAAGCCTGCACCCTTGAGAGCACAGCGCCAAGAAGCCTGATGGCCACAGGATGCCAAGGTGCAGCTTAGGAGACCGAGTCCTGACACTCAAAGTTGCACCTGAGTCTGCTAGGCCCCGCAGAGCCATCAGAGTGCAGTTTGGTTACTCAGCATGGAAAATCCTGCCAATTAAGTAGGCCAGAGGGGAGCTTGTGGAGTTTTTATCGAAATACTCTGCGGAATTCCACGGAGTTCGGTGAGCAGGTGAAGTATTATAATCGCATCCTCTTGACCTGGCAGCGATTTATGGGCCCGATTCACAAAAGTAAGCTGAGACAAAAGTCTATCTTTACGACTTTTGGTATTCACAAAGGGCATTTAACTACTCGTAAATGCCCTTTCTGAATACCAAAAGTTGAGCTTAAGGACTTTCGGTATTCAAAAGGGCATTTAAGAGTAGTAAATGCCCTTTGTGAATACCGAAAGTCGTAAAGTTAGACTTTCATCTCATTTTACCTTTGTGAATCGGGCCCTCTGGGTTTATCGGCAGATGCGGAGTCCCCGTGATTTAATTCCTACGCGTCCAATAATACATGTGATAATGTAAGGAGACTCCAACCTGGAATGTGCGGGGAGCATTATCACAAGCACAAAGGTTTATTTCTGGTGATCAATATTTAGGAGCCTGCTTAATTGTGTCTCACTAACTGTTGGCACACATAGCAAAACAATTGTGTCAATAAAGACTGTTTATCCCGCTGTCACGTTTAGTACTCCCTGTTCCTGCTGGTTTAATTTGCGCTTGTTGTTTCAAATAAACGTTGCTGTGTGCATGTGATGGGGCCATGCCTCTGTGCTGCTATGCAGGAAAAGATTAGAATCACAACAATGCAATCCATAGAGCCGGTTTTCCCGTCCAGCATTGCACATTCCGGCTGCAGTCCTGCAGCCTGTGTGATCTTAGACAAGCTAAACAGGTATCTGGTTTGCCGTCTAGGAAATGCAATGCTTTTGCATAATGTCTCCCTTCATTTAGGTGCTGTCACAGTGAGAAAACTACAATAAAATAAATAAACATGGCCACTACGCGAGCGACATTGGGTTATCTTGTGAAATACTGTCACTCCTGAAATCCAAGCAAGGCAGACACACTTTACAGACAGAACAAATGTGTGCTTGCGCTCAAAAAGTTCCTGCCTCTAGTACTCCAACATGTGTTGGGAGTGAAAGGTTTTATTGTGCTCATATTCATCACGTGCATCCCTAAAACTATAATACAAGGTGTAAGGCTTTTGTAGCTTAGAAACACCAGCCATATGGCAATTTCCATTTTCGCGGTTTTACCATTTTGTTGCATTTATAGCCCACTTTTCAAACCAGTTCATTGGTTTTGCTTTACTAAGCGCCAGGTGAGCATGTCCACTACAAACACTGCACTTTTACAATACTACATTAATCAGGGGTCTTACCTGAGAACGAAGTGGGCTAGCTGATCGCCGCCTGAGTAGCCCATTCAACAAGAAGAGAATGAAAGCAAAACCGGTTTTAGGGCTCAGGGTGGGAGGCTGAGGTGTTTTTATAGCTGGAAGGCCGGTTTTAGGGCTCAGGGCGGGGGGTTGTGGTGTTTTTAGGGCTGGGAGGCCAGTTTTCTGGCTCAGGTGGGCTGGGTTGTTTTTAGGTCGAGCCTCGAGTAGCGCGCAAGCGTTGCTCTGCGAGACTTATAGTTAGGGAGTTTGAAAAGGTGACCAGACGCTCGTGCGTCATGGCCTTTTCCCTGCGGTTACGCGCGCGGCAGACATGTGTTTCCAATTATCGTGCCCAGACGCGGGCGCGATAATTGGAAACACATGCCGGCCGTGCGGGTGAAAAGGCCATGACGCACAAGCGTCTGGTCAGCTCATCAGGCTGCCGCGCTCGCTCGTTTTACTTGGAGGCAAGCGCGTGATCTCGTGCATTGAGTTTCTCCTAACTCAAGCAGGACGACGTACTACGCTTCCATTCAGCAGCCACGCCCACTTTCACTGAGCATGAAACTGGTCCGTTTTGTTCCACCTCCGTCTGTTCGGCTCTCGTGACACACACACAAGTGTTTTTTGCGCAGTTGCACATTCCTAAGCCATGATTGGTACACACAAGTGTACTTCCGGGTCACCGCCCCTCCAGTCAATGATGAAAGTGAAACAGAAAATTCCCAAGCACGGTGAGCTGAAAGACGGGGGTGCTGGTGACTGACTTTCATGACTCGCTTCTTCCAAGAAAACCGTCAGCGCAGCTTAGCATTGTTCTCGGTTTGTTACCTCTTTCAAAAGAAAAAAAAACAAGCGGAAGTTTGCACAAAGTGTGTAGGGTCGTAATGCCTTCTGGTTTCATTATTTTCAGACAGGCAGACATGCTGAGTAGAAACTGAAGAGTCACAAACCCTGCACGGAGGCCAATGGTGCAGCAGGTGCAGTTCGAGTAAAGGTTGGGGTTTTGATTAAGGATCCATTCAAAGTGCCTTGCTCGGGTTTCTTCCTGCTTTATTAATTCACCTTGCTTCAAATTCTTTCATATTGCTGAAACAGACCATCAGCCCCTGACTGTCCAAGTCAACCCGCCCAAAATTCTCTTGACTCCATTCTGGGATAGGCGATTATATCCCACATGGATGATCTGAACCTCATCATGGGGTAATACCGCCCGTGCAATTACCGATACCGTTGAGTTTACATTTTCTCCTGGTAAGTATTGGCACCTTATCAGGAGATTCTGCGGCCCCAAAGGGGGGAACGGGGGGGGGAGGGTGACATAGCAATATCATGTTTCTCCCGTTCCGAGCTATCAAACTCCGAGTAGTGTGAATTTCCCGCACACAATTTCAGTTTGACTAAATATATACTATAAGACCTAATGTCTGTGTACTGTTTTTGCATAAATTCTAATCCTGATTCAGACCAAACTGGATTCTGGGCCCATCATAAAGAGAGCCTCTCTGTGCTACATTTCCATGTAGACCGCTTGCCTTGTTTTACAAGCAGCCCGTCACTTGTTTATTTAAGCAGCACGGCCGCCTGAGCTGGGGTAATGGCAGACGTGCTTTTCTTTTGTTCATTGTTTATTTTTGACAGTGGGTTGTGTGAACCATCACTGGAACAAAACTCTGGTTCAGTGCTGTTTGACAGAAGCTTCTTTGAAGTTAATGTAGCACAAAGCCTTCGGACTCCTCCAACATGTGGGCCACGCCGTGTCGAAACGGTCAAACGATTCCATCTGCAACTAAATCTGCTACTCGCAGCTTTTACTTCAGCCTCCTACTTGTTTAATGAGTGAACCTGCTGCTTTCTGCTCCTTTTTGGCCCCTGTCCTCTCTTACGGACATCACTGATCATGCGCATAGAACAGCAGAAGTGTTCCAAGAATGCATGACTTTCACTTCTGAAACCACACATATTGATGACTGCTCGTTACCATGAATTTACTGCCTTGCTATTGTATCCCATATTGATATCTCATCAAATGAGAAATCGAGAGCACTGCAGTTTCGAATTCGTAATAGTCATTGGTAGTATTATGTTCTACTTTCGAAACGAGAGAAGTACATAGCCATTGTGCATGAACACATATGCCCATATCTCTGAAGCCTTAATTAACAAAGGAAGAGGAGAAAATGTGAATTTCCGAGGAGACTTTATGCATGAATCCGTATACGATTTTTAGTGCATATAGGTGAACATAAGAAAATAAGCTCATATAGATAGGTATATTGAAACTGAGCGTGGGTGTCAGGTTTTGACTTATTTGTGATGACTTTCGTTATTTTTTACAATGACCTTTTCAGTTTTGGAACACACATGTGCTTTGTTGTTCGTAAGAGCAGCTCCTTGGCTTGAACTCAGATTTGTATTTGCCCTTATGGCAAGCCAAACATGCTGTCCACAATAAACCCATCATGCACCATAGTTAAATATTGATTAGGTGGTCACACGAACGCGAGCAAAAAACTAAGCATGAACATCTCCTAATCAGTTTTTAGTCGTACACAAAACACAAACTTCAAATTCAAGAAGAGTCCAAAAGTTATATTTTCTCACCAATATTCATACTACTACAATTGACATCATAGATTAAACGGTCCAACCATTATGCTGTCTCAAATTCCTCCTGTGGAATCTCAATTTCTTCCTTCCAGCACTGTTGTGTATGCATTACAGTGAAATTCCAGAAACTCTCCAGTGTCCAGGGGTCCAAAGTTACTGTCTCAGGGGTGAGCATGCACTCCTCTCCTAGACAAATATGCCTTCCAATGGATTGCCTTGTCACTACTGTAAAATATCAGCAAGGGAATCCCTGAGACTTCCCTTTTGTAGGAAGTGTTTGTGAACACTAGGGAAGGTTATCCAAGGAATTATCATTGTGCCTTTGGGCCTGGGGCATTGAGAGCGGACTCTCATCACCTTTAGGAAATCCCTGCAAATTCCTACACCTTGCATGCATTCTTTGAGCCCCAGTCAGGGAGAGTCAGGGAGAGCGGGAAGGGGCAACTGGCTCTGTGCTCTCCGGCTCAAGTGCTACCTCTTGCCATCCGTCTGTCCCCCAGGCAATTTTAGAAATATTTTCTTAGTTGGTCGGGTTTTGGCGAGCTGCTGGCAATGGCATAGGTGGGGATTTCAGCATTTCAATGGGGTCCTCTCCACTTACAGCATCCCTTTCTAACTGGCGGCTGAATGACAGGTGGCAGTAAATCAAGGCTCCAAGCTGTAGTTGTCAAAATAACTGATGTGTTCATTAACACATACCCTGGTGTTTTTTAGGTCGAGCCTGAGTCACACATCCATAAATAGAAACCATATTATCACTCATTCACTGAGTATGACTCCACATAGTGCGTTTTTGAAAATCTACGCCGACCTGTAGCATTACAAACATAAATTCTGTGGTTTATAAAAATCAAAATTTGACACCAAGAGGTTTTATTTTCTTCAAAGTCATAACAAAACCTTAGTCATCAGCAACTCCCGGATTTTACCAAACACAGACCAGTTCAATTCCCACTAACAGTTTGAAAGTTTTATACGATTAGTGCAACCTACTGTACTGCCCAGGTATGTTTCATTGCATGTATCACTGCCTTACCTCGCAGTGGGCACTGCCCTCACTACAATAAGAACCATCACTTCTCCCCAATCATATGCTGTCTTTTCTCTCACTTTAATTGACCCACTCTCTTTCTCTTGTATTTTTCCTCCTGTCTTTCGCCCCCTCCTCTCCTATTACACACCTGTCCCCCAGACAACGCCCCCTGCTCTAACAATGTCTGCCTTTCTCTTTCTCTGTGCACCTCAAACACTGCAGGGTATGCATGTTAATTTACATAAACGTACACAAACCTCTTTGTAGGCTCCACTTATTATAAATGTAATTAAAGTTTATCAATAATTTAATGTATTAATCTGCTTCTGTGCTTCCATTCAAGACAAAATCATTAATTGTTGGTAAATTCGATTTTGACAACGTTGAATAGTATCTTCAGAATGTTTGTAGTTTGTTTTCTTAAACATGCATATTTTCTGTAATGTTAGATCGTCTTTTTTAGGTCTCGGCCTGCACCAGCGCTTGTGCTGGTCTGGCCGAGAGTTTTAGTAAGCGGGTTTTGGAAGTGCAAACACTGGCTTTCGGCTGGCGACCAGCTTGAGTTCACGATGGCGTGCACGCGCAGCTGGCATCTGCGTTTCCTATCTCTTCCTCATTTCCTTGTCATGGCTCATTAACTCTCTGGACTCTGATGTTTCAATCGCAGCAGCAGCTCACATTACCAACTGAGGGCCCTGGACTACAGTCACATGAAAAACAACAGTGATTAGCATTGAAATGCAAGCTTTTTTTGGTCTAGTTAGAAATATTGCTTCGGTGGGTTGATTTCACCTTATATCGCTATTTGTTTTATATTGGGAGTCACAGCCTAATTACCAGTATTTTTGTCTCTCACTGTTTTTTTAAATATTTATTCGCGCAAAGCACAAAGCTATATTTAAGGTTACTTTTTCCGCGTCACTTCTTCACTCTAAACTCCACACCCCCACTCTTATTGTCTCTCTCCTTCTCTCTCTCTCCCTCTCTAATTCTCTCTCTACTTAATTAACTCTCCCTCTCTTTCTTTTTTAGCCTTTCATTCTCTCTCACCCCTTTATCTGTTTCTCTTTCAAACTCCTTCATTCACTCTCTCTTCCCTTCTTTCTCTCTCTCTATCCCGCTCCACTCTTTATTCTATGTACACCCTTTCTCTCTCTTTCTCTCTCACCACCCTCTCTAATTGGGCATTATATCTTCACTCTATCTCTCACTCGGCAACACCACAGCATCACTCAGCGCAACCACAGCATCAATCAGAGCCAGCACAGCATCAATCAGAGCCAGCACAGCATCACTCAGCACCAACACAACATCTCTCAACGCCATCACAGCATCACTCAACGCCATCAAGGCATCACTCAGTGCAACCACAGCATCACTCAGTGCAACCACAGCATCACTCAGCACAACAACAGCATTACTCAGCACAACCACAGCATCACTTAGCGCCACAACAGCATCACTCAGCGCCACCACAACATCACTCCGCGCCACCACAGCATCACTCAGCACATAATGCCTTCTTGGTCATATATAAAGTAACAAAAATGCTTCTGACACTTTTTTATTATAACTTTTCAGCATGCCGCACTGCAGCCACACTTCTCTACAGCACAGCTTGAAGACATTGGCAAAGTCAATAGCTCTGGCTAAACACTTATAAGGCCCCAAAGGCGAGACCTATTGGCTATGCCAATGCTTGTTAGAGCTGGGGACTGGTTTTAGGGATCCGGCCGGTGGGCAGGGTAGTTTTTAGTGCTGGAGGGCCGGTTTTAGGGCACAGGGCAAGGTGTTTTTAGGGCTGGGAGACTGGTTTTAGGGCAGAGGGTGGGGATGTTTTTAAAGTTGGGGGCCCAGTACTTGAAGAGCGCAAGGAGTACACTGGAGGACATCTCTCAATCCCAGTGTGAGTCTGGGTCCTGAGACAAATGCCGGCAGTGACTACACTACAGTCCTCTGAGCTTTAACATAAAGGCACTGAAGAGTGGCAGTTCACGGACTCGTAACTGGACCAGACACTGCTTAAATTGATAGGTAACTCCCACCCTGAACCTGACTGGTCCCTGTGGCTGGCTCCCTATCAGAGTTGTCACCCCACAGAATGCCCATTTAGCTATTTTCAACATCCTTGTTGTGGTAGCCCTAAACCGTGGATTGCAGTAGATTACAACAATTTCTTGCATTCAGTATTATGCAGTGATTTACTGTTTCTTTGAAATTCTTATCTCCCGAACCCGCTGGTGGATTTTTGTTGTTGAGGTGTGTAGCTAAAGATAAAAATACAAACTATTTTTATAAATTGGTGTCAGATTTTTATTGTTATGTTTTCTTCTTATTCAACTGATTTGGTATTCCTTGATGCTTTACATTTGCTCTTTTGATAAAGCCTGACTGCTCTGAGCCACAGCTACCCAGGACTAAGGTAAGGTATTTTTTCAAATGGACCTGACTGGACCAGATACAGGGTTTTACCATTAATATGCAGTGAGGTCTCACAGCCACACCATATATTAACTCACAGTCCCTCACAAGGAGTATGCACTGGGTCTGCTCCTACCACTAGTACTACTTCACTCCAATTAAATGGGAATCCCCTAGCCCTTAAATGGCAGTAGGTGCACGATAAACATTCTCTGAAATCTCTATCTCATCTCTATCTTCTCTAATTCATTCTTTCTGGCTTTCCAGCCATTACTCACAAAGACTCAAATTTGGTACTTACGACAAGGGCAAATCTTTTGCATCTGTTAAGCACTTACAAACCTTAGAGAAAATAGGAAGTGCCTCTCCTAATTCTGAGGAGGGTCACTAAACACCACTGAATGTCTTTGATTAATTTCTCTGTGTCAACTACTTTAGGGTCCCAGATCTTTAAAAATGCTTAAAGTTCGGACCTTCAGGGATTCATACAATGGGACCATATCAGGATCTCCTCCGTTGGAGAAGTGATGAAGTGCCCCGTCCTTAAATCGTTTCAAGAACTCCAAGTAGAATTCTCAATGCCCCACACACAATTTTATAAGTACCTACAGTTAAAACATGCTTTCTACCAATATATTCGAGACTTAACCACCATCCCAGAGTTTAGCCCACTGGAAGGCAAAATACTGATGCGTGACCTCGGAGACCATAATATTTCGAAAATATATCAATCCTTGATCACGAATAATCCTAGTACCTTGGAGGCCCTGCGGGTGTCATGGGCAACAGACGTGGGTCCAATTGAAGACAACGATTGGACTGAGGCACTTGAATCCCCCAGAGGGGCAGCGATCTCCATCCGCTTAAGACTTGTACAACTTAAATATCTTCACAGGGTATATTACACAAGGCACAGACTATGGAGAACAGGGTTGATTACATCTCCACAGTGCCTCGCTGCCACCATGATAAAGGTACATTCCGACATACGACATGGACCTGTGTGGCTCTAGATCGCTTCTGGCGCGGCGTACTAAATTGCCTGTCAGAAGTGTTGGCATGGGGCATCCCCAGAGCCCCAAAACTTATACTACTACACTGCACCGAGGGAATAGGGGAGAATAGATACAAGCAACACTTACTCTTCCTGGGCCTAACATTAGCCAAGCGCAGCATTGCAAGACTATGGAAAGTGGACACCTCACACGCTTCGGTGTATGGAAGAAGGGGATGGACTTCCATATGGGCCTAGAACTCCCAATTTCTAAGGCAGGCGGCTGCCCACAAAAACACAATAAAATATGGCAAAGATGGGCAGATTATCAAGGCTTATCATTGGAGCCCCAAATTAAATGGGATCAAAGATTAGACGTCAAAATCAGTTCATTCGGGCACACATAATGGATGTACAACTCAGGGCAGGGCCCCTAATTAAATGGCAGGAGGGCGGGAACAGGGTCAAGAACAATGGCTCTCGATGCGCAATGCTTTATGCTGGTTGATTGCTGTTTGCTTTAGTTTCTCCATATGTATAGCAGCCATAACCGGTGAAAATGCTGGAACCTGTAATGTCTTTCGAAGTCGATATGTATGTCATCATGTTTCCGGATTACGCCGGCTTATATCAAAACTCAATAAAATATGTAATGAGAAAAATGCTTAAAGTTCATGCCACATGGCCTAGTGACATGTTGTGAACCCCTCTAAATGTGGGCACACCTGTGCAGTGTAGGGAGCTTACTTATAGCCCTCCTCCTTTCGAAGAAAGGAGAACATGCTTGTGTCTCTCACTCATCTGTGTAATGTGTTAGGCTCATCTAGATTTAGACTGCTATGAATCGGGCAGCCCTATCAGAGGTATTCTGATCTGCAGGGTTTATTTGTAATGGTGTTACCCTGAGCCCTGAAAGCAGTAGACATTCACAATAATTGGCACTTATAATGATTAGCTATTTAATATGTATAATCAGCACACAAACTATGTGTATAAAAATGATGAGAACTATTATTATAACTAGGCTGTGCAAAATTATAATTAGGGTGTGTGGAATTACTCCTGAGATACTTATCACACCTACATGTATGGGGCAAAATATGCCATGCCAACATCACTGGTGACGTTTTGGAATTAAAACAAATCAACATAACACATCATTTCCTTCACATGACTCGATGTTCTGAATTCCCAGCTGCCCATGAAGTCCCAGTAAATGCTCATTTAAATCTTCAAGCCGAATCAGGGCTGTAGGAGCCCAGATACAATCTTCTGAATGTCCTCCTCTGTCGTTCAGTGTGCAAGGATTAAAAGAATGGGTAGTTCTCTGGCCAGCCCTGGTTGAGGATACTGGGACCTGGGGCTCATGCTCTGGCTCTCCATCTCTCAATGTGCCTGGAACGAGGTCCCACAGGACCTAGGAGGGCTCCCTGATTGGTCGGATGAAAAAGCTTTGATGAACCCCCTGGTCAGAGCTCCTGTTGGCCCTTGGGTAGAAGCCAACGGTTCTGGACTCCATTATCCGTCTCACTTTGCTTGGCCGGGTGAAAAAGCTCTGAGCAAGCGCTAAGTCAGAGCTCCGGTTGGCCCTGGGGAAATATCCCCCGTCCTAGGCTCCATTTTCCAGCACTTTGTATCGGAAAGTGCCTGGAGCTGCAGGCACTGGGAGGGCTGTTGTGCTTGGCTGGCTTAACAAGCTCCGACTGGGCCCTGGGACAGAGCTCTGGCTGGCTCTGAGGTAGAAGTCCTTGACCCTTGGCTCCTTTTCTTCGACCACAGTGTCACAAAGTGACCTGGAAGGGGTCCAGCAGGCACAGACAGGGCTCCTGTGGTTGGGTGAGTTAAGAAGCTCCCACTGAGCACCGGGTCAGATCTCCAGCTGGCCTGGTGGTTGAAGCCTCTGTCCCTGGGCTCCCTTTCCTGCCCGCCATCTTGCAAAGTGTCTGGGACAGGGTCCTGCAGGCCTGAGCAGGACTCCCCTTCATAGCGTGGTTAAAAATCTCTGATCAGGCCATGGGTCAGAGCTCCAGCTGGCCCGAAGGTGGAAATGTCCATCCCTGGACTCCATTTTCCTGCCTGCCATGTCGCAAAGTGCCCTGGAAGAGGTCCTTCAGGCAGTGGGAAGAGTTCTCCTGCCTAGCCAGGTTAGTAAGATCTGACTAGACCCAGATCAGAGCTTCTTGAGGCCCTCGTCCTCTGCCCCATGCCTGAGGCGCAGCTGGGGATTTGAGAACCCAGCCAAGGGAGGCCCTAGCCCCTCCAGGGATGATCGGAATCTGATTCATAAAACACGGTGCGTCCAGATGGCCGTCATTCAAGCAATTGCTTGCCTCACCAGCAAGGGTTTGCCAGGTGTCAGAATGTCCACTAGTAAGCTTTCCGGCTTAACGTTGGCAAAAATTTCACCACTGTCATTTCATTCTTAACACCAATTCAGCCAATGGCCAACTCTGTGAACCATGTCACCATCCAAGCAAGCCTAGTTTAAAGTTCGCACAGCCCTAATAATTATTTCAGCACCCAAAACATAAAACAAAATAAAGAGTAGAAAAACTTGAAGCATCTTATACCGCACATCCCTACTATCAACAGCAATTAGTCTAAACCCTACCTAACTATATATATCTATTATTGTTAGCCTTCCAAATGTGGTATTGTCTGAATAATAAGCACCATTTCTCACTTTGTTATGCCAAGCCCCCCAATAATTCTCCATCAAGAGGAGAGGGAGGTTTTGTGTGGAGCTCTTCACAACTACAGATGGGAAAGGCAGGCAATTGCATCAAAATATGCTTCCTTCCACATTAGCTCCATTCTTAGCCAGATGACCTTGCAATGTTGCTTACTGCACACAGCTTCCTAAACAGCAGAATGGAAGATTTTCTCTTTGCTGTTAGTGTGACAAATGTCAAGCCCTTTATAAAATATTATGCATGTCTTACACACACAGGGCCAGATGTACGACCCTACCAATTTGCAAGTCGCAAATTGCGTCGTTTTGCGACTCACAATTTGCGACTTGCAAATAAGAATGTACAACAGTGTCTCAGACACTGTTTGTGATTCCTAATGTGGTCGCAAATTGCCAGCCTCATTAATATTTATGAGGCCGGTGCAATTTGCAACCTCATTAGGAACGGCTAGCACTCCCAGGGATGGTGGCCTGCTGGGGTCAGCAGACCACCATGTCTGTGTCTGCTTTTTAAATAAAGCAGTTTTATTTTTAAATGCAGCCTGTTTTCCTTAAAGGAAAATGAGATGCATTTAAACAAAGAAAAATGAAACGTCACTGTTTCATTTTTTAAGAGTAAGCAGTGGCCCGTGGGACCACTGCCTGCTCTTAAAAAATATTTTCAATGCCAGTCACAAAGGGAAAGGGGTACCCTGAAGTCCCCTTCCCGTTTGCGAGTGGCTTACCACCTACTTGAAGTAGGTGGTAAACTGCAAGTGTTTTGCGACCGCAATTGTGGTCGCAAACCAATCGTACATTGAAGTGCGCGTCGCTATTAGGAAGGGACGCCTTGGCACGCCCTTTCTAATAGCGATCGCAAACCCTATTTTGCGAGTCGGTAATAGTTTACTGACTCAAAAATAGGGTTTGTACATGGGCCAGACCTAGTCTGCGGTCGCAAGCAGGCCGATTTCCCGTTTGCAACTGCAAAAAACGGTTGTACATCTGGCCCACAGTTACCTATTTTCACAATTTCAAACATTAGTTTCCTAGGCTTTAGGCCTTTCACATACAAACTTCAAATGATTAGCACGGTCATGTTTAACTTACAATTAGGCTCCATTGGTATGGAACATGCACATCATCAAAAAAAGCCCTGCCACTTACATCACCCCCATCGTGTGCAACAATCAAATGTTAACCCCTATATTTTTTTTTTTTTTTTTTTTTTAATGGCAAGCATTTTGGTATTAAGACATTGTAAGTGAGTTTAATATCTAACAGTAATGCTTACTATGTATTTATATGGTATTGGGAAAAAAAAGCTCTAGGTGCATAACATTGACATAACGTGAACATAGGTAGAGTGAACTGGAGTGATCAGGGGTGTTGAGAAATTAGTCAAGAGTGGATTTAGATCTTTGAATCACACAATTAACTTACATTCACTTACACTTATTATTATTATTATTATTGTTAAATTTATATGGCGCACAGCTACCCGGAGGTTTCCCGGCACCTACGGACCCACGCCAGAAAGAAAAGGAGAGAACTCTAGTGGTTAAATAACCACGTTTTTAGGTCTTTTTGGAACTTGTAGTAAATAGTTTTGTGGCGGAGTTGTAGGGGGAGTGAATTCCATAGTGAAGGAGCCAAGTAAGCAAAAGACCGACCACCCATACGCACTCGTTTGATCCTGGGGACTTGAAATTTTGCATGATTCGAGGATCGAAGAAGACGCGTAGGGTGGTACGGGTGTACCAAGGCACTGAGGTACTGTGGTGCTGCACCCGATTTAATCCTGTGCATAAAGCATAGGGCTTTAAATTTGGAGCGATTTTCCATCCTGAGCCAATGGAGGCCGCGGAGGGAGCCTGAGATAGAGGCCATTCTAGGTAACTGACACAGAAGTCTGGCTGCAGAATTTTGGACCACTTGCAGCTTCCGAATCACCTCCTTATTGGCGCCTAAGTACAAGACGTTGCCATAGTCCAGTCTGGAGACGATCAAGGCCTGGATAACAGTTTTTTGAGTAGAATGTGGCAGCATCCAAAGTATTTTTTTGAGCCATTTTAGAATTGAGAAACAGGTTGAGGCGACCTTAACCGCTTGCTGTCTCATAGATAGTTGGTCATCTATGATTATGCCGAGATTACGGACGGATTGTGACGGTTGGGGGAGATCACCCATTTGAGGCGGCCAATGTTGGGGGCCCCATAGAGCTTTATTTCCGCCGAGGATAAGAAGTTCAGTTTACACTTACATTCCCCATCTTTCAATTTTTAGGCATATGGAGAATTTGCCCAGAATCTCAAGATGTCCAGTCAAGTTCCAAGCCTAGGATACCAATAGCCAACTCTCTAGTTTTTTGATAATGTATGTGCCACTTACTTGAACATTGCTTTATCTAATTAATATTACATCAACATGTTGGCGCAAAGACTCCTACCACCATTGTATAATTTCCTTGACAGGAACAGAGGCACAAAAATGCATAGTGGAGTAAAATGATACCTTCGGAGGTACACTGGGCTGGATGTTGTTGCATGACTCCAGTGTCTTCCTAATGTGCATTGAAGATGTCAATTATTGAAGTAACTTAGGGATGTTTGCTATTACAATCTCTGTGCGCTCTGTACCAGGTTTGAAGTCATATAAAACATAGTCATGCAAGGCCTCTGCCATCGCTCTATTTTATGAGAATGGTCAATCTGTACATCAGCTAGACAAATGTCCACAAATAAATTCAAAAGTTTAGGTTTTCCTCCTATGAATAGCTAGACATGGAGCAATTGCTGCAATTTTGTTCCCTCCTGCCAAAAGATGACAGTAGATGCTGATATTTTCTGAAAACATTTGGGAATCATACCTGTTTAATCACCTAATTTCACTGTAAATCAAGTTAACAAATGCAAATTTGAAACAGCCGTTAATCACGTAAACCATCTCCTCCTGGACTCCAGTCACCACCGAAGACACCGAATCGACCATGAAAGGCATCAACTCAGGAGCCCCGACGGACCCCTGTCCTCCGCACATCTTCCACAGAGCCGCCGCTGCCATTGCATCTGAACTACGACGCACCATCAACACCACCTTCGAATCCGGCACTTTCCCCGATGACTGGAAACGTGCAGAAGTCAAGCCCCTACTCAAGAAGCCCTCGGCAGATCCTACGGACCTCAAAAACTACCGACCCATCTCCCTCCTCCCCTTCGCAGCCAAAGTTACCGAGAAGACCGTCAACGTCCAACTAACGAAATTCATTGAAGAGATTGCCATCCTTGACCCCTCCCAATCCGGATTCCGCAGCAACCACAGCACCGAGACCTCTCTACTCGCTGCTACAGACGACATCTGCACCCTCCTCAACCAGGACCACACCGCATCACTGATCTTACTCGACCTCTCCACAGCCTTCGACACAGTCTCCCACCGCACACTCACCTCCAGACTCCACGACGCCAGCATACAGGGAACCGCCCTCGAATGGCTCCGCTCCTTCCTCACCGGTAGAACCCAAAGAATCAGACTGCCGCCCTTCCTCTCCGAACCCACAGAGATCAACTGCGGAGTACCCCAGGATCATCACTCAGTCCTACACTCTTCAAAATCTACATGGCCCCTCTCGCCGCCATCGTCAGACAGCACGGCCTCAGCATAGTATCCTACGCCGACGACACCCAGCTCATCCTCTCCCTCACCAAGGACCCCGTCACTACCAGACTCAGCTTCCAGGAAGGAATGAAAGACATCGCATCCTGGATGAGCAGCAGCTGCCTGAAGCTCAACTCATAGAAGACTGAGGTCCTCATCCTCGGACCCTCCCCCGCTGCATGGGACAACACCTTGAGGCCCACCGCCCTCTGCAGCCCCCCACCCCCATGGACCACGCCTGGAGCCTCAGCATCGTACTCGACTCCACCCTCTCCATGACCCGACAGATCAACGCCGTCGCCTCCACCTGTTTCAACACCCTCCGCATCTTTCGGAAAACCTTCAAATGCATCCCCACCGAATCAAAGAAATCCGCCACCCACGCACTCATAACCAGCAGACTGGACTACGCAAACACCCTCTACGCTGGAATCAACAAGTCTCTGCTCCGCAAGCTCCAGACCATACAGAACACCGGAGCCAGATTCGTCCTCGACATCCCTCGACACGAACACATCACTCAACACCTGCAAGACTTCCACTGGCTCCCCATCGAGAAGAGAGTAACCTTCAAGGTACTCACCCATGCCTACAAATGCCTCCACAACACCGGACCCCAATATCTCAACGATAGAATCTCCTTCCATGTACTCAGGAGAAACCTCTGATCCGCCGACCTCTCCCTCGCCAAAGTACAGTGCATCCGCAGAACAAGAACAGTTGGAAGACCCTTCTCCTACTTCGCGGCTAAGACCTGGAACGAGCTCCCGATCAACATCAGACGCGCCCCCTCTCTGCACATCTTCAGGAAGACCCTCAAGACCTGGCTCTTCGACTGACAGCTCTACCCCCCCCACCCCCTCCCAGCACCTTGAGACCCTCACAGGTGAGTAGCGCACTTCATAATTCCCTGATTGATTGATTGATTGGTTACGCTATGGCTTATCGCAAATCACAAATGGTGTAAAACTTTAAAAGTGCTGTTGCTTTCCATAAATGAAAACTGTAAAAAATATAAATGGAGCAACAACCGAAATTGATTAGAAAAATAATGAATAAACCGAAAAGAAAAGGTGAAAAACACACTAGTGACTAAACCAAAGCGAGCTGACAGGTGATATGAAACACAGAAGATAGAAGAAAATCTCTATGTATGTACACGGGAAAAGTGACTATCAGTAATAAAAGTAGGTCATTGCTGAAATGAAATAAAATAAAGTACACAAAAAGCCAATAGGTCAGGCGTTAGCTGCCAACCTTAAAGCTTTGTCAATGCTTGTTTTGTTTCATCATGTTTTTTGTAAAACTGTATTGTATGGGGCAGGTGACATATGAACATATTCAAAAATTAGCTAAAAGCTTAAAGATTTTTGGTCTTAAAAAGTTCCCAATGTCATAGTAGCCACTGGCGCTCATGGGAACTACTTTGAGCGTGGACGTACTCCTCGTGAAAGGGCTGAATGCCATCACTCACAGTTACTTTAGCCAGTGGCTGAATTGGGCCAACCAACTGCCCCAAGCTGTATGCCATAGTGAGCGGAGTTGAAATGTGAATAACACAACAATAGATCAGTGGATGAAGAGGGTTGGCTGAGAACTCCTCTTTGTAAGTATATTATTCATGTAATTTTGGTAAAATCAAAAGGTCTTGGCTAACGCCACATACAATGACAAAGGAAAGCAGAGTGAAACAAAGTGAAGTGAAGACTAGGGCGAAGTGTGAGGAAAAGATGGATCCAGTGAGGTAAGCATATTGAAAACAGCATAGATAAAATGCTTAGCTGCCAGATATTAGTACTGATAGGCTACAGATATGACATAGTTTCACCCACCAGAGCTTGGAGATATAATTTAAGGGAGAGGGCTGTATCTTACCTCAAGACTGATGTGGGGAATGAAAGTGAAGGATGATTGTAATTTAGGAAGCAACAGACCAGGGCAGGAAGTAGTGTATATATTTCCGATAAGGAAATTTAGAGATTGGTCATTCAGGCAGCACCCAACATGTAAACTGGGCCCCAATTAACTACGCCCTAATTGTTTTGCAAAATTGCAAGATTCGCACACACAAATGGGCAAGTCAGAATGTACAAAAGGCACATTTGATATGAAAATGAGTCTAGCAAAATACCCTCAGTGACTGATAGAGATTTGGTGGTAGGAGGCAGGAAAAGGGCATCCCTCTCCTTCTACAAAATTGCAATAGAGTGTATCAATTGTTTTGTGACCTGTATTGCGGTTGCAAACCATTGAGCTGATACCGACTCTCTTACGAAAATGGTTGACGCTTTCCCATGGGCGTTTCCTCAGCTTTGAGACTATGTGCATTCTTTGGCATCAGTGGCGAAGAAATTAGTTCACTGTATCTTCCTTCCCTATGCCATGCACTGAAAGCTCCTTTAACAAAAGCCCTGTCTGTTTATGGGACAGGGATCTTTTAAAAAATGTCAGCAGTCAGTGAATAGGTGAACTTAAATGTAGAGACAGAGGGGCATATTTGCAAACCTCTTATCGCCACCACGTTACTTTTTCAGATGCTGTGGTGGAAATAGGGGCTTTGCCTTATTTACAAGGCAGCGTGAAGCCACTTAACGAGGCTTAACGCTGCCTTGTAAATAAGGCACCCTTTCACGCTACAATTAGTGTAAAAGGGGAAGGCAATGGGTGTTGCGGTGGGCGTTCCACCGCAACACCTATTGATTTTGACGCTGCCCCCTATTTACAAAGGTGGCGTAAATAGGAGGCAGTGCCAAAATTAAGGCCAGGGAAAACCTGGTCTCAAACAGGTGAAACGAGGAAAAATGTTTTATTTCTCCTCATTTCTGCTGTTTCCATGTGTGCTGCACACATAGAAACAGAAAAACTTAATTGATTGTTAATGTGCAGGAATGTGTACTTCATTAAAATAAAATGACGTTTTGCAACTTTTATGTGTGCTGCATTAGGCAGCACACACAGAAGTTACAAAGGGCCATTACTGATTGTTTATGTGCAGGAAGGGACACTTTCCTGCACATAAACAATCATTACCCTGCAACGCAGACACCCTTGCACTATGGTGCAAGGGTGCCTGCGTTGGCGCTAGGCAGCTAAATTAGCTCCAGCGCAGGGGGAAACGCAGGGCTGCACCGTATACCTGTAATTACGGTGCAGCCCTGCTTTTCAGAAGTGGCAGAGCATAGCGTTAAGCCTAGGAGGCTAACGCCACGCTCTGCCACTTCTCTCGTAAATATGCCCCAGAATTCTGTTGTTCGTCGCACGCCTACCTCCCTGCATTCGTAACCATTTCGACTTCAAAAGGAGAAATATTATTGATGAAAAGTTTTTTTGCAACTCCCCATGTAGAGGCATGTCCTGATGCAGGTGGTTTGTTCATCAGTCGCATCACAAAATGAAGTTGGGTCGCAAACGAATATGTGTGCAAAAGACACGGTCTGGTTTCCAACCCCATCTTTATGTCTAATCAACTATAATCAGCAATTTCTACTTGAGATACTTCACCAGTCAAAAGAGAGCTTTTGAATGTGAATTTACTTTTTCTGCAGTTTTCCTAGAAAATAATTAAACTGTTGGACACATTGAACAGCAGCTTGTTTACTCATTTGCTGACCCTTACATTCCTAAGCATCCCAATTAAATCCTTTACTTCTGATCCCAAGCCCTTTTGAAAGTGAGTCTATAGAAGGATTTGCTGCAGCTAGATTGAGCCTGACATTTCAACTGAGTCAAGTGTAGTCAATGCAACCATTAATTTATGTCCAATTTAACTGGTAGTAATTGAAATGTTAGCAAAGATGTATAACATGGACACATATCTTCATGCCACTGACAAGGGGAGTTACTGTATTCTGTACAGTCTGTGGACATGGAACCCGATAACCAAGCAATTCTTCATGCAGTAAATTAGAGTGGTCAGTTTAAATTTAAGTAACAACTAGATAATTGTCTTCAAATTAACATCCCAAAGGCAGTTATTTTGTACAGGATGGAGCTGGAATGTCCTGTTGCAGCAGTCTCCAGGTATTGGGAGTCAATGGCCATTGATATGGGCCATCTTTCAGGGAGACGCATGCCAGATAACCACCCAGAGCAAACACAATCAATTCGCTCTAATCCTTAAAGGATTTTCACTGACTTGCTCCTCCAGCATGCATCAAGTTTAAATCAATGTGCATCATTTGCACGACTACTCACAGCAATAAATATGGCAATCCCGCTGAAAAAAATCCTTTTTCTGGGTGAAAAACTTTCAACTACTGTACGCACTTGATGAAACTAAGGATCCCTCTGTTTGCATGTTAACCCTAAAGCATTCAAATTTGGCAGCAATCCACCTGCCCCCATCATCTGATACTACCTCCCAGATTCCTGATATTGACTTTGCTTTATGGCCTTACACACCCACTGGAGGGTAACAATGAACATTGCAGCACTATGTTTCCCAGCATGCAATTAAAAAACAAACTTACCTGAAAGGTCCACTGGAGGACAATACAGTGTTATAAGCATGAGAAAAAAGTGCTGCAGCTGTTTGGTGTAAAGTCATGAGGCTGCCTGTGAACAAGGATCGGGAGGATCCGAAACACGTAAGGCTAGAAAGAATTCTCTGTGTAAGCGCCAGACCTCATGCCTGAAAATAAATCCTTTAGTCTACACGGGAGTGTGTCTTCATGTCTTGTAGTGTAGTTCCTATTTCCCAAATAGGCTCTGCGCATTGGAATAATATACCCTATAGATTTGACATAGGACTGAGGTCAGTATGTCCCTATCGAGTATATTAAACTTAATTACTTTGTGCCAGCTAACTCAGAGGCCACTAGAAACTCCTTGTAAACAAGAAGGGAATAGTTTCTGGCAACCGCATAAACATGATAACTTTGTTTCCCTTTAGAATCGGAACGCTCTCAGAATCGTGGAACAATAGATAACAGTTTCACTCAGCTAATCGTGCATGCTTAGTTTCTTCAGAGTTACACAGAAAGAATAGACGGGCGTTTCAATAAAAAGGATTTATTGAACAGTCTTGTTTCTCGTGTAAGAGATATGTGCTGTTATGATCACAAGACAGTATGTGAGATATATAATGTACAGCGTAAGCAGTAGAAAGAAATAATACTGCGCTAGCATTATCTTTTAGCTATGACACATATATTCATATACATAAATAACATAAGCTAAAAATGAGAGTACTCATAAGATGCTTCTCTAAGCTAGTTCTACCCCAGTGTACCTAACCTAACCGAAGTGTAGTGCAAGGTGAGAAGTAGGTGAAGTATTCTATAGTATGGTATGCTATAGTATGCCAAGAGTCTGGTATGCCAAGAGTCCGGTATGCCAAGAGTCCCTCTAGGTTCTAGTCAGCTCCATACCTTGAGAATGAGAGAGGTGGGAATCTCCTTCCGGGTCTCGAACTCTAACACCCTGCGAAGGGAGTCAGAACACTGGGAGCTGGATTCTTTGCGAGCAGGGATGACAGCGTCCCTTGTCAGTGCGTCAGGCCGGGACACGGGCTCCTCTAAAGTCGAGGTCTCCTCCTACTTGCTTGGGCAAGGGAAGGTATATTTATACCTGGTAGGTGCCTTGGAATGTTAGCATTGACGTAAAGTCGGGCAGAGGAAGACGTCAGGAACGAACCCTTAAGGTATAGCGGTTCATGCATAATAAATGAGTTCTTGGAGAAATCAATAATCCTGTGATAGGGGAACTCCCAAGAGCTTAAGGGTCTGGTTTCTAAGAACTCGTTGTGACGTTAGGGTGGACGGATCTAAGTGACCATGCCTGTATTTGGATAGCATGGCTAATGCCTAAATAAGGACTGGGATCTTATGCCTATATAAGGGCAATGCGAATTGTGCCTATATAAGGACATGTTTCAGGAAAACCTATATACGGACACCTAAAGCGGAATACAACACCCACTCCACTTTCGAATGAACGATAGTACTAAATGCTAAACATTAAATGCTAAACATTAAACTGAGTACCACATGTTGCTAAAAACATTTCTAAAAGCATATTAAAAGAAGTTTAAAAATAAACTGTTGAATGCAATAGGAACTGTACATTTTAAAGCATTTTTTCATTTCATTCTAAGCATATATTGGAAATAAATGCAACATGAATGAATAAACAGAAATATATACATATGACGAAATGGTTGACAAGTTTTCAAAAATCAAAGCCATTGCGTATCATGGTACTAAAATAAAATTTGTAATTAAATAAGGTGACAATGTGTCCCTGGAAGTATTCAAAGAAGTCCGTTTTATATGAATAGTTCTACTGTAAGCAGATTGAGTTGCCATGTATTTTCAAAAAATAGAGAAAAAGAAAAAGTTCAATTTTTAGGAAGAGTTCCAAGTTTTGTTCTGTTTTGAAAATATGGAGGCCAAATTCATTGCTTCCCTGGTACACTGTGAGCCGAATCAAAGTCAGTGTATGGGTCTGGTGTAAACATGAAATCATCTATTTCTGTAGACAAAAGATCGTCTACCGATGTCGGTGACAGTTGGAATACCTCATTTAGAAGGTTAACTGCACAGAGATGTGAAACATCGCCTTCAGCATAGGATGCCACAGCAATGTTCGCGTCCGTTGTTACCTGTGTGCCTGTTGATCCATCTCGTACCTCAGCAGCAGCAGGAAGCGTCTGTGAGATCTCAAGGAATGCCGTCATCAGGATTGGTAGCCTTTGGGGACAACACAGGGCATGGGCCGTTATCGGGTCCAGCAGAGTATCGATATCCATTGGCATGACTGATGGGAGTGTTAGACAGGTGTCTAGCACGCATTCTTCACCGCAAAACAGGCAGCGTAGAACAGGTAAGATGCATTCTTGCCAGATTGGTCTAAATGACAGAAACCATGTTGTATTAAGTTCCCGTAGACGAGGTATGCCCAAAAGGTGCACTATGCGCTCACGGCACTTCCGTTCTAGGAGAGCTTTCTCCAAATTGCTGGGAGTGACGCCGGTTGATAGGCTTGCCATAGCGTAGTAGTAGGAATAAAAACAGGATTCCCGCAACAAGTGCTAGAATTAATGGCACACCACCAAACACCGAATGTGCGAAGTTTGGAATGATTCTGAGGACTGCCTGAAAAGGTGTTAACAGTCCTGAACATATGGTCTTAAATACATGTACAATCCCGCTCGTATCAGACATGTTTAAGATACGTCCCATCATTTCTACAAAATGTATAGGGCAGTTTGTACGAATTAAAGCCTGTATCTCAGCCGAAGTCCTTGCAATTTGTAAATCATAGATTTCTTTGGCCGAGGTCAAAGGCACGGTCTGTTGCAAAAGCATGGCTTTCATTCTGCTTAAAGTATCAAAACGTATAAAAGAAACATTCAATGAAGGCCATAGAGGCGTTTCCCTGACTGTGTCTATTTAGGGGAACAATACTTGCATACAACAAGTAACCCTGGAGCCGACCGTTACTAGATATGGGATGCCTGGCAACATGCCACAGCAACTCTGATCATTCAACATGAGGTAACTCCCATTAGAAAGTTGGCCAAACGTTGGATTAATCACAGTAGCCGGTGTACCCTGCTGGTGGCAGGACAAGTTTGCCACACAACCATTACAAGCCCCGTGTAAAGAAATGTCCTGACATATGAGTGAACCGCTTAGTGCATTTTCACAGTGTGTACCGCTTAGAAACACTTCACGATCCCCACTCCAACATCTGTATTCGTAAGGTAAATCCCAGGATGTCTTAATGTAGTCTTTACCCAACCTTTCATATTTGCCTGCTTGCATTTGTTTGAGGCAATACTGAAAATGAAAAGCAGTGACAGGCAGAGTTATTTTGCCATGAATAAGCCATTCTGTAGCTGGTTTTTCTGCTACTGTAAATGGTAATTTTTCCAGTTTTTCAATGCTCAGCACTGTATACTTTGCTCCCCTTTGTGCCAGTTCGATCTGTTTATCCGTTAGATTGTATTCTGCAAACAGAGACGACGTGTTGATAAAACGCCAAGGCACATAGCCTGCACGCAAAGATTGCAGCGTCCAGCCTAATAACATAATAGAATGTAACTGAGATTGGCCTTGTTGTAACATGGCTAAATCTTGTTCCAGTATGTCAATAGCAGAGGATACAATGTTGTCCAATGAATAAATTCTGGATGACAAGGTTGTTAACCCATTGTCGACCACAGTGAGAGATTTCTCTAAGTTAATACGATCAAGTTCACGTATTCTTTCTGCGGCCTCTGCCTGTGAAACCTTCCGTATTTCATTATAAGCAGCATAAATGCTGGCATATATGAAACGTTTTTGACGCGGTTTTCTTGGTCCTAGCAAGAATTCCCTAAGGTCTGCGCCTTCTTTAAGTAAAGATAAGTGTTGTTTCACATCCTCGAGTGTAGATTTTTGTAACCAGTCGAGGCACAATTTTCCTACACTGTATGTTGTTACTACCCCTGGATGTTGTCGTTGAACATATCGTGGGCCTGGCCTATGGATAGTAAAGCCCTGTATTCTATTCAGGAATCTTTCTTGACAGATGTTTGTGTCTGTGGGCCAGAGTAACCATTTTTTCCAATCAGGATCAGTTCTGTAGTTTTGTAGTATAGTGTCTACTGTGACCGCTCCCTGTGTAGTGCTATTACTTGCAGGTGTTGGTACAAAAGGTGTGTTCATGTCTTTGATCTTGGCTAAACCAAGGCAAGACTTTTGTTGCACAGTGTCATTCAAAAACATTATTTGATGTGGGATGATACAGGCTCTAAACAAAGCTTCTATCACCTGCACTTGCCAATCTTTAGAACCCCAGACAGATTTTGTGTCAATTGTGTCTTTCCAAAAGTCAAATCCTTGTCTAGACAGTTGGGTAATAAAGGCTGCAGAATAAATCTGTTTTGTATTAGTTAACATAATTTTCTGTCCTGTTTTGTTTACATTCTTATAGTAAAATGTTTCTGGATCAGATGTATTGTACCCTGAAAAATATGGAAAATTATTTGCAAACGTTTTTGAACTACCCCTTGGTGGTGTAGGACAATGTTCCCATTGGTTATACATAAACACATTTCTAGGTGTTGCAGATTTATGCAAGAAATGATGACCATAGTGGTTGTAACAATAAAGCTGTCCATAGTCTGATGAACCATCTAAATATTCATTGTTAGAGAACGCAGCAGACCTTTCTAGATCAGACATCATATCATTAACAGTCTCAAAGTCCCAATCATCAGAATAGGTACTGGAGGTAATAAAGTCACTTAATGAAATTTTAAATAAATGTGGAATGTTCAAAAGTTCAGTCGGGCCGAATATGTCGAAATCGGTTTTTTCCCACACTATACCATCCTGTATAGGAACAGCTGTGATGTTCACTGCTGACAAGTCTCTTGCTTCACGAAGGGAAGATTTGTGTGGTTTTAAAAGTAAGTTCACATTTTCACTTTCAGTGTCCATACGAATGTATTTGCCGTTTATAAGCATGCTAAGAGTCATAGCCAAAGCTAGCCAAAACAGAAAGAAAAATATCCCAGAAATAATCCATATTTCAATCCATGGTGAAACCAAATAAGTCTTTTTCAGGAAATGAAAAAGGTCTTGTACTTGTTGTTTGAAAGTTTTTGATGCTGGTGTCGTTTCAGGCTCACTCGGATCCTCAGAAAACGTATCAAAGTTAATGAAATAGCCAGTAGCAGTTCGGTCAATTGTTGAAATTGCATCAGGATTTGTTGAAATCGCTGGAACTAGTTGATCATGTGTTACGTTGGTGTAGACAGGTGTATCTGGACGAACTGCTACTTGAGTTTCAAGAGGGATGAGTTCCATAGCATTGTTGCTTAGTCCTTCATCTGTTACTGCTGAAATCTCGATGGTTATGAGTCTTTCAGTCTGAACCTCTTGGATAGTAGCAGGAGGAGTGCATCTGCTACTAGGTCGGAGTCCACGAGGCCTACTATTTAGTATTGGCCACATACTGTGGTTTGATGAGGTCGATTGACACAAATCTTTTCTCCTTTTTTCCAGCAAGGGGCGGCAGAAGTACTGTTCTTGTTCCGTGGATGGCTAGGACAGGTACTGATTGTCTGTAAGAAGGTCCAAATTCCTTCTTGTCCACAATCTTCTCTCTGACTAGATCCCCAACTTTTGGGATCCAGACAGGCCTTGCTGGGACTGCCGGTGTTTCCCCAGTGGTGGTTGGCTTCAGGAACACGTTGCTTTGTTTCGATCTTAGTTCATTTAGATCCTGTAAAACAGCCAAACGATCTTTGATATCAAAGGGTTTATTTTCCACCACTGTGCCTTTACATTCGAGATCAGGAACCCACATTCTTGTCCCAAATAGCACCTCATATGGAGTGACTTCCTAGAGAACTTGCTTGGCAAATTATTTAATGAGCGTTGGACCCCATAAAGATGTTTGACCCACCCATCACCCAAACCTAATACTCTAGCTGTTATAGACTGCTTTATGTCCCGGTTTTTCCTTTCCACAACAGAATTTCCCTCAGGATGAAACGGAGAGGAGTACCGCAGTGCAACGCCCAAACTGGCCATGGCTTCTTTGTAAGCCCGAGAGCTAAACGCTGGGCCCTGGTCAGAATGTAGTGTGCCTATTGCGTATGTGCCGATAAAGACTCGCAAATCTTTTATAACAGTTTGAGTGTCAGCCGAGCGCTGAGGCCATATCCATAGGAACCTTGAGCACGAATCCACTGCGACCATTATATATTTATAGTTACCGTCCCTTTGCAAGGGACCGCAGTGGTCCAGGTAAACACAAGCTAATGGTTTGTCTGAAATCAACAGGGGTGTCTGCGCAGGACGTTTGACTGTGGAGACTTTCATCTGTTGGCATATTTCACATTCCAAAACATAGTTCTTGGTCTGTTTCCTAATGCCAGGCCACCAATATCTTTGTTTAAGTAAAGATACTGTTGCGGAAACACCTGCATGGGCAGAGGCTATCCCTTCATGTGCAGCTAGGATTAGTCCTAATCTACGTTCCATGTGTGGAATTACCCTATCCCCCACTCCAGGGATTCGAGCAAAAGGAACGTTGTTCGCATCAATTACATAAGAGTACTTGAGTGGAAATTTCTTTGGTAATGCTGCACCACTGCCTTTGCTTGAAACATTGACAGCCAACAATATCTCACTGTCTATTCTCGTTTTTGAATGAGTGATCACAGCTACGGAAGCCGTCTGAACAGCCCCCCGTTGGGTGCCATGTAGTGTAGTTCCTATTTCCCTAATAGGCTCTGCGCATTGGAATAATATACCCTATAGATTTGACATAGGACTGAGGTCAGCATGTCCCTATCGAGTATATTAAACTTAATTACTTTGTGCCAGCTAACTCAGAGGCCACTAGAAACTCCTTGTAAACAAGAAGGGAGTAGTTTCTGGCAACCGCATAAACATGACAACTTTGTTTCCCTTTAGAATCGGAATGCTCTCAGAATCGTGGAAACAATAGATAACAGTTTTACTCAGCTAATCGTGCATGCTTAGTTTCTTCAGAGTTACACAGAAAGAATAGACGGGCGTTTCAATAAAAAGGATTTATTGAACAGTCTTGTTTCTCGTGTAAGAGATATGAGCTGTTATGATCACAAGACAGTATGCGAGATATATAATGTACAGCGTAAGCAGTAGAAAGAAATAATACTGCGCTAGCATTATCTTTTAACTATGACACATATAGTCATATACATAAATAACATAAGCTAAAAATGCGAGTACTCATAAGATGCTTCTCTAAGCTAGTTCTACCCCAGTGTACCTAACCTAACCGAAGTGCACTTGCAAGGTGAGAAGTAGGTGAAGTATTCTATAGTATGGTATGCTATAGTATGCCAAGACTCTGGTATGCCAAGACTCTGGTATGTCAAGAGACCGGTATGCCAAGAGTCCCTCTAGGTTCTAGTCAGCTCCATACCTTGAGAATGAGCGAGGTGGGAATCTCCTTCCGGGTCTCGAACTCTAACACCCTGCGAAGGGAGTCACAACACTGGGAGCTGGATTCTCTGCGAGCAGGGATGACAGCGTCTCTTGTCAATGCGTCAGGCCGGGACACGGGCTCCTCTAAAGTCGAGGTCTCCTCCTACTTGATTTGGCAAGGGAAGGTATATTTATACCTGGTAGGTGCCTTGGAATGTCAGCATTGACGTAAAGTCGGGCAGAGGAAGACGTCAGGAATGAACCCTTAAGGTATAGCGGTTCATGCATAATAAATGAGTTCTTGGAGAAATCAATAATCCTGTGCTAGGGGAACTCCCAAGTGCTTAAGGGTCTGGTTTCTAAGAACTCGTTGTGACGTTAGGGTGGACGGATGTAAGTGACCATGCCTGTATTTGGATAGCATGGCTAATGCCTAAATAAGGACTGGGATCTTATGCCTATATAAGGGCAATGCGAATTGTGCCTATATAAGGACATGTTTCAGGAAAACCTATATACGGACACCTAAAGTGGAATACAACAGTCTAAGGGCAAATTTGGTGAGAGATAAGCATATATATATATATATTTATATATAATACACAAAAAGAGTTGCCTCTAGGTGGGATGCACTCCCAGGTGGAAAGTACGCCAAAGCAAGGGCACACGTCATGAACAAAGTCCTTTTCTGGTTTCCTGCCAGATGCGTTTCGGGCCAACGCCCTCTTCAGTGGCAGACCATGTGACGTGACGGCATGCGGCAACCACCAGTAAATCCCCATAATAATTATGCTCAGGTGAACCACCTGAAGCAATGCTTCCTGGGACTGGTGGTTCAGTAAAACCCAAGTGGGTCGCCGCCGTCACTCACATTAAAAAATGTCTTTAAAAGGATTGCCGATGTTCGAGCCGGCACCCCTGCATATAACAGGCACCTCCTGTTCAACAGTTAGCTGCCCCAATAAAGCAGCCGCGGACCCGCAAGTGTTTCGCGGTGGTGCATCCCGCGACCAGGCAGGCCGCTATACAAAATACAAAAAGAGTTGCCTCTAGGTGGGATGCACTCCCAGGTGGAAATTACGCCAAAGCAAGGGCACACGTCATGAACAAAGTCCTTTTCTGGTTTCCTGCCAGACGCGTTTCGGGCCAACGCCCTCTTCAGTGGCAGACCATGTGACATGACGGCGTGCGGCAACCACCAGTAAATCCCCGTAATAATTATGCTCAGGTGAACCACCTGAAGCAATGCTTCCTGGGACTGGTGGTTCAGTAAAACCCAAGTGGGTCGCCGCCATCACTCACATTCAAAAATGTCTTTAAAAGGATTGCCGATGTTCGCGCCGGCACCCCTGCATATGACAGGCACCTCCTGTTCCACAGTTAGCTGCCCCAATAAAGCAGCCGTGGACCCGCAAGCGTTTCGCGGTGGTGCATCCAGCGACCAGGCAGGCCGCTATACAAAATACAAAAAGAGTTGCCTCTAAGTGGGATGCACTCCCAGGTGGAAATCACGCCAAAGGAAGGGCACACATCATGAACAAAGTCCTTTCCTGGTTTCCTGCCAGACGCGTTTCGGGCCAACGCCCTCTTCAGTGGCAGACCATGTGACGTGACGGCGTGCGGCAACCACCAGTAAATCCCCATAATAATTATGCTCAGGTGAACCACCTGAAGCAATGCTTCCTGGGACTGGTGGTTCAGTAAAACCCAAGTGGGTCGCCGCCATCACTCACATTAAAAAATGTCTTTAAAAGGATTGCCGATGTTCGCGCCGGCACGCCTGCATATAACAGGCACCTCCTGTTCCGCAGTTAGCTTCCCCAATAAAGCAGCCGCGGACCCGCAAGTGTTTCGCGGTGGTGCATCCCGCGACCAGGCAGGCCGCTATACAAAATACAAAAAGACTTGCCTCTAGGTGGGATGCACTCCCAGGTGGAAATTACGCCAAAGCAAGGGCACACGTCATGAACAAAGTCCTTTTCTGGTTTCCTGCCAGACGCGTTTCGGGCCAACGCCCTCTTCAGTGGCAGACCATGTGACGTGATGGCGTGCGGCAACCACAAGTAAATCCCCGTAATAATTATGCTCAGGTGAACCACTTGAAGCCATGCTTCCTGGGACTGGTGGTTCAGTAAAACCCAAGTGGGTCGCCGCCGTCACTCACATTCAAAGATGCCTTTAAAAGGATTGCCGATGTTCTCGCCGGCACCTCTGCATATAACAGGCACCTCCTGTTCCACAGTTAGCTGCCCCAATAAAGCAGCCACGGACCCGCAAGCGCTGTCGCGGTGGTGCATCCCGCGACCAGGCAGGCCGCTATACAAAATACAAAAAGAGTTGCCTCTAGGTGGGATGCACTCCCAGGTGGAAATCACGCCAAAGGAAGGGCACACGTCATGAACAAAGTCCTTTCCTGGTTTCCTGCCAGACGTGTTTCGGGTAAACGCCCTCTTCAGTGGCAGACCATGTGACGTGACGGCGTGCGGCAACCACCAGTAAATCCCCATAATAATTATGCTCAGGTGAACCACCTGAAGCAATGCTTCCTGGGACTGGTGGTTCAGTAAAACCCAAGTGGTCGCCGCCGTCACTCACATTAAAAAATGTCTTTAAAAGGATTGCCGATGTTCGCGCCGGCACCCCTGCATATAACAGGCACCTCCTGTTCCACAGTTAGCTGCCCCAATAAAGCAGCCGCGGACCCGCAAGTGTTTCGCGGTGGTGCATCCCGCGACCAGGCAGGCCGCTATACAAAATACAAAAAGACTTGCCTCTAGGTGGGATGCACTCCCAGGTGGAAATTACGCCAAAGCAAGGGCACACGTCATGAACAAAGTCCTTTTCTGGTTTCCTGCCAGATGCGTTTCGGGCCAACGCCCTCTTCAGTGGCAGACCATTTGACACATATATATATATATTATCTACTGGCGGTCGCCAGTAGATAGTTATAGTTAAAACCTATTATCCATAGGAAATCCGCGACATTCTATTTGAAATAACGTTGGCGCCGGTTGACGAATCTTCGCGAAAGTTTCCAACTTGTTGGGGCGCTCCGGTCCGCTCCTATCCTGAAAGTCTCGGGGTGATACTTCAAGCGGGGGCCGAGAAAAGGGGGTCCCAAAACGCGTTTTCCCCATTCATTTTTCCATAGGAACCTTTAGTCGCAGCTACAGCCCGAACTGCTGAACGGAATTACACCAAATTTGGCAAAGAGGTAGCCCTTGGTTCAGTGTCGTGCCTTTTGCTTAAATGGTGTAAATCCGTTCAGTAGTTCCTGAGAAAATCAAAAGTAAAGTCACATATATATCTGGGCGGAGCCTAACCACACATGTCATCGTGAGATCTGATTGGCTGTCAGCACTTCATCCTGGAATTGCTGGCAGCCATCTTGGGACCAATATAAATGATAGTACCTCATTGAAATGCATTGTAGTGAATAGAAGATTTTGAGGGTCACCAAAAGGAGAACTATAAAGGGTGATAACAGGCTTTAGTTACATTAGAATTTATTTGTTGATGGTACCATACTAATTTTAGGAATTGTGGTGTATTCTAAGGTGATTTTACCATGTGAAAAACCTTCTGCTGGGATATCATGAATCATGTTTGAGAGAACACTATTTTCTCATGCTTGTCCCATGGAGGTTTGGAAGGTGCTCCAGAAGCTAAAATGAGAGCATATTTTCTGTAAATTCACATTATCTTTCTCACTCATGTGAGAATGAAGTCTGACATTCTCAGTAAAACATGTACATCCAACAAGGGCAGAGACTGTCAGTTGATTCCTTTGTGTTCTACTGCAGCTTCCCAGAGTGTTCTAAAGAACAACTAGAGTGCTAACAGCCTTACTTATGACAAAAGTATGGCACACCTGAAGCCATCTTGATTGGAATAAACTGGTAACACTTAAACAATTTAATTTAAAAAGGAACAAAATGATGGGGTTCATTTTGTCATAGAAATTATGGTTAGTGCTGTAGAAAGAAAAATTAGGACATGTTTCAAGTGTGATCTCAAATATCTTCCTGTTATATTTCAACAGGAGCAGCCTGCCAGTTGATGCCTTTGTGTTCTACTGCAGCTTCCCAGAGTGTTCTAAAAAACAACTAGAGTGCTAACAGCCTTACTTATGACAAAAGTATGGCACACCTGAAGCCATCTTGATTGGAATAAACTGGTAACACTTAAAACATTTAATTTAAAAAGGAACAAAATGATGGGGTTCATTTTGTCATAGAAATTATGGTTAGTGCTGTAGAAAGAAAAATTAGGACATATTTCAAGTGTGATCTCAAATATCTTCCTGTTATATTTCAACAGGAGCAGCCTGCCAGTTGATGCCTTTGTGTTCTACTGCAGCTTCCCAGAGTGTTCTAAAGAACAACTAGAGCGCTAACAGCCTTACTTATGACAAAAGTATGGCACACCTGAAGCCATCTTGATTGGAATAAACCGGTAACACTTAAAACATTTAATTTAAAAAGGAACAAAATGAGGGGTTCTTTTTGAAATAGAAATTATGGTTAGTGCTGCAGAAAGAAAAATTAGGGCATGTTTTAAGTGAGATCTCAAATCCTCTTCTATTTCATTAGAAAATTCTGACATGCAGACTGAAACAATCACTTTCAATACCAGCAGCAGACTACCAGTTAACTCCCTGGTGAGCAGTAGCTTTACTCCAGTGATCTAATGAGCAACTAGAGTGCTAACATTCTGAATTTATGGCAGATGTGAGACACATCTGAATGCCTTCTTGATGGAATCAAAGTAAAAAACTGAAAGCATTTCCTACTGAGGAGACTGCAGTAAATGAAGAAATTAGGAAACTTCATAACAAAGAAGTCTTCCAAGATGGCCACCAGTGAAAAAAGAGCCCAAATGTAGCACAAATATTACCCAGATGTAGCCCACATATAGCCCAATGACAAAAGTGTGCAAAACACTTTTTATTTTTAGTTTTTGCAGTTTTATGTAGTGCAGACTGGTCAGGTATTGGAGCATTGCATCTTAAAACATGACCCCCTACACTACAAAAACACCACTGCACTACCTTAAACCCTAAAACACTACCCCCAGCACGACCCCCTACACTACACAAGCACCACTGCACTATCCTAAACCCTAAAACACTACCCCCAGCACGACCCCCTACACTACCCAAACACCACTGCACTAACCTAAAACCTAAAACACTACCACCAGCACGACCCCCTACACTACCCAAACACCACTGCACTACCCTAAAACATGACCCCCTACACTACACAAACACCACTGCACTACCCTAAACCCTAAAACACTACCCCCAGCACGACCCCCTAAACTACACAAGCACCACTGCACTACCCTAAACCCTAAAACACTACCCCCAGCACGACCCCCTACACTACACAAACACCACTGCACTACCCTAAACCCTAAAACACTACCCCCAGCACGACCCCCTACACTACCCAAACACCACTGCACTACCCTAAAACATGACCCCCTACACTACACAAACACCACTGCACTACCCTAAACCCTAAAACACTACCCCCAGCACGACCCCTACACTACACAAGCACCACTGCACTACCCTAAACCCTAAAACACTACCCCCAGCACGACCCCCTACACTGCCCGAACACCACTGCACTGCCCTAAACCCTGAAACACCAGCCCCTGCATGACCCCCTACACTGCCCGAACACCACTGCACTGCCCTAAACCCTGAAACACCACCCCTAGCACGACCCCCTACACTGCCCGAACACCACTGCACTGCCCTAAACCCTGAAACACCACCCCCTTCACGACCCCCTACACTGCCCGAACACCACTGCACTGCCCTAAACCCTGAAACACCACCCCCAGCATGACCCCCTACACTGCCCGAACACCACTGCACTGCCCTAAACCCTGAAACACTACCCCCAGCAAGACCCCCTACACTGCCCGAACACCACTGCACTGCCCTAAACCCTGAAACATCACCCCCAGCAAGACCCCCTACACTGCCCGAACACCACTGACCTAAACCCTGAAACACCACCCCCAGCACGACCCCCTACACTGCCCGAACACCACTGCACTGCCCTAAACCCTGAAACACTACCCCCAGCATGACCCCTACACTGCCCGAACACCACTGCTCTGCCCTAAACCCTGAAACACCAGCCCCAGCACGACCCCTACACTGCCCGAACACCACTGCACTGCCCTAAACCCTGAAACACCAGCCCCAGCACGACCGCCTACACTGCCCGAACACCACTGCACTGCCCTAAACCCTGAAACACCAGCCCCAGCACGACCCCCTACACTGCACGAACACCACTGCACTGCCCTAAACCGTGAAACACCAGCCTCAGCACGACCCCCTACACTGCCCGAACACCACTGCACTGCCCTAAACCCTGAAACACCAGCCCCAGCACAACCCCCTACACTGCCCGAACACCACTGCACTGCCCTAAACCCTGAAACACCACCCCGTGCATGACCCCCTACACTGCCCGAACACCACTGCACTGCCCTAAACCCTGAAACACCACCCCCAGCGCGACCCCCTACACTGCCCGAACACCACTGCACTGCCCTAAACCCTGAAACACCACCCCCTGCACAACCCCCTACACTGCTTGAACACTACTGCACTGCCCTAAACCCAGAAACACCATCCCCAGCACGACCCCCTATACTGCACGAACACCACTGCACTGCCCTAAACCCTGAAACACTACCCCCAGCAAGACCCCTACACTGCCCGAACACCACTGCACTGCCCTAAACCCTGAAACATCACCCCCAGCAAGACCCCCTACACTGCCCGAACACCACTGCCCTAAACCCTGAAACACCACCCCCAGCAAGACCCCTACACTGCCCAAACACCACTGCACTGCCCTAAACCCTGAAACACCAGCCCCAGCACGACCCCCTACACTGCCCGAACACCACTGCACTGCCCTAAACCCTGAAACACCACCCCCTGCACGACCCCCTACACTGCCCGAACACCACTGTACTGCCCTAAACCCTGAAACCCCACCCCCAGCATAACCCCCTACACTGCCAGAACACCACTGCACTGCCCTAAACCCTGAAACACCACCCCTGCACGACCCCTACACTGCCCGAACACTACTGCACTGCCCTAAACCCTGAAACACCACCCCCAGCACGACCCCTACACTGCACGAACACCACTGCACCGCCCTAAACCCTGAAACACTACCCCCAGCAAGACCCCCTACACTGCCCGAACACCACTGCACTGCCCTAAACCCTGAAACATCACCCCCAGCAAGACCCCCTACACTGCCCGAACACCACTGCCCTAAACCCTGAAACACCACCCCCAGCAAGACCCCCTACACTGCCCGAACACCACTGCACTGCCCTAAACCCTGAAACACCACCCCCAGCAAGACCCCTACACTGCCCGAACACCACTGCACTGCCCTAAACCCTGAAACACCACCCCCAGCACGACCCCCTACACTTCCCGAACACCACTGCTCTGCCCAAACCCTGAAACACCAGCCCCAGCACGACCCCCTACACTGCCCGAACACCACTGCACTGCCCTAAACCCTGAAACACCAGCCCCAGCACGACCCCTACACTGCCCGAACACCACTGCCTCCTAAACCCTGAAACACCACCCCCAGCACGACCCCCTACACTTCCCAAACACCACTGCACTGCCCTAAACCCTGAAACACCAGCCCCAGCACAACCCCGTACACTGCCCGCACACCACTGCACTGCCCTAAACCCTGAAACACCAGCCCCAGCACAACCCCGTACACTGCCCGAACACCACTGCACTGCCCTAAACCCTGAAACACCAGCCCCAGCACGACCGCCTGCACTGCCCGAAAACTACTGCACTGCCCTAAACCCTGAAACACCACCCCCAGCAAGACTACCTACACTGGCCGAACACCACTGCACTGCCCTAAACCCTGAAACACCACCCCCTGCATGACCCCCTACACTGCCCAAACACTACTGCACTGCCCTAAACCCTGAAACACCACCCCTCAGCACGACACCCTACACTGCCCGAACACCACTGCACTGCCCTAAACCCTGAAACACCACCCCAGCACGACCCCCTACACTGCCCGAACACCACTGCACTAAACCCTGAAACACCACCCCTGCACGACCCCCTACACTGCCGGAACACCACTGCACTGCCCTAAACCCTGAAACACCACCCCCAGCACGACCCCCTACACTGCCCTAACACCACTGCACTGCCCTAAACCCTGAAACATCACCCCCAGCACAACCCCCTACACTGCCCGAGCACCATTGCTCTGCCCTAAACCCTGAAACACTAGCCCCAGCACGACCCACTACACTGCCCGAACACCACTGCACTGCCCTAAACCCTGAAACACCAACCCCAGCACGACCCCCTACACTGCCCGAACACCACTGCACTGCCCTAAACCCTGAAACACCAGCCCCAGCAAGACCCCCTACACTGCCCGAACACCACTGCACTGCCCTAAACCCTGAAACACCAGCCCCAGCACAGACCCCTACACTGCCCGAACACCACTGCACTGCCCTAAACCCTGAAACACCAGCCCCAGCACGACCCCCTACACTGCCCGAACACCACTGCACTGCCCTAAACCCTGAAACACCAGCCCCAGCACGACCCCCTACACTGCCCGAACACCACTGCACTGCCCTAAACCCTGAAACACCAGCCCCTGCACGACCCCCTACACTGCCCGAACACCACTGCACTGCCCTAAACCCTGAAACACCAGCCCCAGCACGACCCCTACACTGCCCGAACACCACTGCACTGCCCTAAACCCTGAAACACCAGCCCCAGCACTGACCCCCTACACTGCCCGAACACCACTGCACTGCCCTAAACCCTGAAACACCAGCCCCAGCACGACCGCCTACACTGCCCGAACACCACTGCACTGCCCTAAACCCTGAAACACCAGCCCCAGCACGACCCCTACACTGCACGAACACCACTGCACTGCCCTAAACCGTGAAACACCAGCCCCAGCACGACCCCCTACACTCCCCGAACACCACTGCACTGCCCTGAACCCTGAAACACCAGCCCCAGCACAACACCCTACACTGCCCGAACACCACTGCACTGCCCTAAACCCTGAAACACCACCCCGTGCATGACCCCTACACTGCCCGAACACCACTGCACTGCCCTAAACCCTGAAACACCACCCCCAGCGCGACCCCCTACACTGCCCGAACACCACTGCACTGCCCTAAACCCTGAAACACCACCCCTGCACAACCCCCTACACTGCTTGAACACTACTGCACTGCCCTAAACCCAGAAACACCATCCCCAGCCACGACCCCTATACTGCACGAACACCACTGCACTGCCCTAAACCCTGAAACACTACCCCCAGCAAGACCCCTACACTGCCCGAACACCACTGCACTGCCCTAAACCCTGAAACATCACCCCCAGCAAGACCCCCTACACTGCCCGAACACCACTGCCCTAAACCCTGAAACACCACCCCCAGCAAGACCCCCTACACTGCCCAAACACCACTGCACTGCCCTAAACCCTGAAACACCAGCCCCAGCACGACCCCCTACACTGCCCGAACACCACTGCACTGCCCTAAACCCTGAAACACCACCCCCTGCACGACCCCCTACACTGCCCGAACACCACTGTACTGCCCTAAACCCTGAAACCCCACCCCCAGCATAACCCCCTACACTGCCAGAACACCACTGCACTGCCCTAAACCCTGAAACACCACCCCTGCACGACCCCCTACACTGCCCGAACACTACTGCACTGCCCTAAACCCTGAAACACCACCCCCAGCACGACCCCCTACACTGCCACGAACACCACTGCACCGCCCTAAACCCTGAAACACTACCCCCAGCAAGACCCCCTACACTGCCCGAACACCACTGCACTGCCCTAAACCCTGAAACATCACCCCCAGCAAGACCCCCTACACTGCCCGAACACCACTGCCCTAAACCCTGAAACACCACCCCCAGCAAGACCCCCTACACTGCCCGAACACCACTGCACTGCCCTAAACCCTGAAACACCACCCCCAGCAAGACCCCTACACTGCCCGAACACCACTGCACTGCCCTAAACCCTGAAACACCACCCCCAGCACGACCCCCTACACTTCCCGAACACCACTGCTCTGCCCAAAACCCTGAAACACCAGCCCCAGCACGACCCCCTACACTGCCCGAACACCACTGCACTGCCCTAAACCCTGAAACACCAGCCCCAGCACGACCCCCTACACTGCCCGAACACCACTGCCCTAAACCCTGAAACACCACCCCCAGCACGACCCCCTACACTTCCCAAACACCACTGCACTGCCCTAAACCCTGAAACACCAGCCCCAGCACAACCCCGTACACTGCCCGCACACCACTGCACTGCCCTAAACCCTGAAACACCAGCCCCAGCACAACCCCGTACACTGCCCGAACACCACTGCACTGCCCTAAACCCTGAAACACCAGCCCCAGCACGACCGCCTGCACTGCCCGAAAACTACTGCACTGCCCTAAACCCTGAAACACCACCCCCAGCAAGACTACCTACACTGGCCGAACACCACTGCACTGCCCTAAACCCTGAAACACCACCCCCTGCACGACCCCCTACACTGCCCAAACACTACTGCACTGCCCTAAACCCTGAAACACCACCCCTCAGCACGACACCCTACACTGCCCGAACACCACTGCACTGCCCTAAACCCTGAAACACCACCCCAGCACGACCCCCTACACTGCCCGAACACCACTGCACTAAACCCTGAAACACCACCCCCTGCACGACCCCCTACACTGCCGGAACACCACTGCACTGCCCTAAACCCTGAAACACCACCCCCAGCACGACCCCCTACACTGCCCTAACACCACTGCACTGCCCTAAACCCTGAAACATCACCCCAGCACAACCCCTACACTGCCTGAGCACCATTGCTCTGCCCTAAACCCTGAAACACTAGCCCCAGCACGACCCACTACACTGCCCGAACACCACTGCACTGCCCTAAACCCTGAAACACCACCCCCAGCACGACCCCCTACACTGCCCGAACACCACTGCACTGCCCTAAACCCTGAAACACCAGCCCCAGCAAGACCCCTACACTGCCCGAACACCACTGCATTGCCCTAGACTCTGAAACACCAGCCCCAGCAAGACCCCTACACTGCCCGAACACCACTGCATTGCCCTAGACTCTGAAACACCAGCCCCAGCAAGACCCCCTACACTGCCCGAACACCACTGCACTGCCCTAAACCCTGAAACACCAGCCCCAGCATGACCCCTACACTGCCCGAACACCACTGCACTGCCCTAAACCCTGAAACACCAGCCCCAGCACGAACCCCTACACTGCCCGAACTCCACTGCACTGCCCTAAACCCTGAAACACCAGCCCCAGCACGACCCCCTACACTGCCCGAACACCACTGCACTGCCCTAAACTCTGAAACACCAGCCCCAGCACCACCCCCTACAATGCCCGAACACCACTGTACTGCCCTAAACCCTGAAACACCACCCCTGCACCGCCCCTACACTGCCCGAACACCACTGCACTGCCCTAAACCCTGAAACACCACCCCTGCACGACCCCCTACACTGCCCGAACACCACTGCACTGCCCTAAACCCTGAAACACCACCCCCTACACTGCCCAAACACCACTGCACTGCCCTAAACCCTGAAACACCACCCCCTGCACCGCCCCTACACTGCCCGAACACCACTGCACTGCCCTAAACCCTGAAACACCACCCCCAGCATGACCCCTTTACTGCTCGAACACCACTGCACTGCCCCAATTCCTGAAACACCACCCCCAGCATGACCCCCTACACTGCCCGAACACCACTGCCCTAAACCCTGAAACACCACCCCTGCACGACCCCCTACACTGCCCGAACACCACTGCACTGCCCTAAACCCTGAAACACCACCCCTGCACGACCCCTACACTGCCCGAACACCACTGCACTGCCCTAAACCCTGAAACACCACCCCCAGCACGACCCCTACACTGCCCGAACACCACTGCACTGCCCTAAACCCTAAAACACCACCCCCAGCACGACCCCCTACACTGCCCGAACACCACTGCACTGCCCTAAACCCTAGAACACTACCCCCAGCATGACCCCCTGCACTACCTGAACACCACTGCACTACCCTAAACCCTAAAATACTCCCCCAGCACGACCCCCTACACTACCCGAACACGACTGCACTGCCCTAAACCCTAAAACACTCCCCCAGCATGACCCCCTACACTACCCGAACACCACTGCACTGCCCTAAACCCTAAAACACTCCCCCAGCACGACCCCCTACACTACCTAAACACCACTGCACTGCCCTAAACCCTAAAACACTACCCCCGCATGACCCCCTACACTACCCAAATACCAATGCACTACCCTAATCCCTAAAACACTACCCCCGCACAACCCCCTACACTACGCAAAGACCACTGCACTACCCTAAACTCTAAAACAATACCCCGCACTACTCCTACACTACACAAAGACCACTGCACTACCCTAAACCCTAAAATACTACCCCAGCACGAACTCCTACACTACCCAAACACCACTGCACTACCCTAAACCATAAAACACTACCCCCAGCAGTACCCCTACGCTACCCAAACACCACTGCACTACCCTAAACCATAAAACACTACCCCCAGCAGTACCCCTACACTACCCAAACACCATTGCACTACCCTAAACCCTAAAACACTACCCCCAGCAGTATCCCTACACTACCCAAACACCACTGCACTACCCTAAACCCTAAAACCCTAAAACACTAACCCCAGCACGACCCCTACACTACCCAAACACCACTGTACTACCCTAAACCCTAAAACACTCCCCCAGCATGACTCCCTACACTACCCAAACACCACTGCACTACCCTAAACCCTAAATCTACCCCCAGCATGACCCCCTACACTACACAAACACCACTGCACTACCCTAAACCCTAAAACACTACCCCCAGCACGACCCTCTTCACTACCTAAACACAACTGCACAATTTGTTACAGGCGTTGCAACGCAGGCCTGTGGTGCTTACTGGAAGTACCTGGTGGGCTAGTTGGGCCCCAGGGACTCTCAGGATTCAAGGTGACCTAATCCCCCAACTTAAAACGCGCCACGGGGCGCGTTTGCACAGTGGTGAAGGGAGGGGCGGGGCCTCAGGTGACATGTGCGCAAACACGCCCTGTGGTGCGTTTTAAGTTGGGGAGTTAATTCCCTTTGAATCCTGGGGGCCAACTAGCCCACCAGGTACCTTCAGTAAGCACAACAGAGTTGCGTTGCAGAGAGGTGAAAAAGGTGCGTGGCCTCGGAACGCCTCTCTGCAACTCAGCTCTGTGGTCCTAACTGTAGGTACCTGGGGGGCTAGTTGGGCCCCAGGGACCCTCAGGATTCAAGGGAACTTAATCCCGCAACTTAAAACGCGCCACGGGCGCGTTTGCACACATGTCACCTCAGGCCCCCCTCCCTTCACCACTGTGCAAACCCGCACTGGCTCTGGTTAGTCAGAGTCAGTTACCACCAGTACCCGTCTGAAAAAGTTGTGGGCACAGGATGATTTTGCAACAAGGCCTCTTTCTGCTCCTCTGTTGGTTCTTTCTGCACATCTTTTGCTTCTTTCTGTGCGTTTTTCTTCTTTCTTCACATGTCCTACCTCTGTTGGCATAGTTAGAAACTAGCATTTAAAAAACCTTTGAAATTCACTTAAAAAATCATAGGTTTCAGGCACGTTATAGTTAGAAATTAGCATTTAAAAAACCTCTGAAATTCACTGAAAAAACCATAGGTTTCAGGCACGTTATAGTTAGAAATTAGCATTTAAAAAACCTTTGAAATTCACTGAAAAAACCATAGGTTTCAGACACGTTATAGTTAGAAATTAGCATTTAAAAAACCTTTGAAATTCACTGAAAAAACCATAGGTTTTAGGGACAGTTATAGTTAGTTGGACATTGCACTCGTACAAAACCCGTGAAATTCCCCTGTTATAGTTAGTTCAGCTAACTATAACTCGCGCCCCATAATGCACTGCTGATGACGTCACATATTACATCACTCATGACATGGTCAGTGACATCACTGATGACATCACTGATGACATCTCAAATGACATCACTGATGACATCATCCATGTGATAATTTCATGCATCTTCTCACACCCTAATATAACTTTTGATACACCCACTCTAAATTACAGACTGCCATTCTCAAAACCATAGACACTCCAACACCAAAAACTACATACCCACTCACTGATTCTTAGGTCTACACACACATCCACTCACTCACCTGTACAGTCACTCATACTTACAGTCACTCAGTACAGGACTATCATATGCACTCATACACCTATATAAACACTCACACACCGCCACTCATCCATAGAGGTACTCACACACCTAGTCAGTCATGCAAAAAATTAATCACACACCCATTTACTCACCTATACAGTTATACACACACCAGCTCACTTACTCATACAAATACTAGCACATTCTTACGCTCTTATACAATAACTGATACAAGCACACACGCATCCATACAGCCACTCTCACAATAACACACTCTCACTTATAGCCATTTAAATACTCTAACACACATATATACTGCCTTTTACATATGTAGTTACTCGCACATGTACCACTGAGATATACATTCACTCACTAACACACCCATACACACACTCACCCACCCAAGCAGTCCATCACAGATGCCACTCTTGAAATCATGCACCCAGTGAATCACCCACTCACACATCTATGTATAGAGTCAAACACACCCCACCCACACAAACACTCAGGCAGCCATACAGATACTCAGAGAACCAATCAATAACCCATATAGACACTCATGTAGCTATTCGCAAATCCATGCATCCACTTACACACCAACAAACAGACGGATACAGACATTCACACAGTTTAGTCACTAACCCATGCATTCAGTAAGATACGTTTAATCACTCACTTGTAGAGTCAGTCACTCACGTACTAAATCATCCATTCAGACACTTATACACCCACTCATTCTTCAATACGCCTTTCCCTATATATATTAAACATATTTAAACTTTACAGAAACACACAGTCACTGGATGATGTCATCAGTGATGTCATCAGTGATGTCATCAGTGATGTCACTGACCATGTCATGAGTGATGTAATATGTGACGTCATCAGCAGTGCATTGCGGGGCGCGAGTTATAGTTAGCTGAACTAACTATAACAGGGGAATTTCACGGGTTTTGTACGAGTGCAATGTCCAACTAACTATAACTGTCCCTAAAACCTATGGTTTTCAGTGAATATATATATATATTCACTGAAAAAACCATAGGTTTCAGACACGTTATAGTTAGAAATTAGCATTTAAGAAACCTTTGAAATTCACTGAAAAACCATAGGTTTTAGGGACAGTTATAGTTAGTTGGACATTTCACTCGTACAAAACCATAGAAATTCCCCGTTATAGTTAGTTCAGCTAACTATAACTCGCGCCCAGCAATGCACTGCTGATGACGTCACATATTACATCACTCATGACATGGTCAGTGACATCACTGATGACATCACTGATGACATCTCAAATGACATCACTGATGACATCACTGATGACATCATCCAGTGACTGTGTGTTTCTGTAAAGTTTAAATATGTTTAATATATATAGGGAAAGGCGTATTGAAGAATGAGTGGGTGTATAAGTGTCTGAATGGATGATTTAGTACGTGAGTGACTGACTCTACAAGTGAGTGATTAAATGTATCTTACTGAATGCATGGGTTAGTGACTAAACTGTGTGAATGTCTGTATCCGTCTGTTTGTTGGTGTGTAAGTGGATGCATGGATTTGCGAATAGCTACATGAGTGTCTATATGGGTTATTGATTGGTTCTCTGAGTATCTGTATGGCTGCCTGAGTGTTTGTGTGGGTGGGGTGTGTGTGACTCTGTACATAGATGTGTGAGTGGGTGATTCACTGGGTGCATGATTTCAAGAGTGCATCTGTGATGGACTGCTTGGGTGGGTGAGTGTGTGTGTATGGGTGTGTTAGTGAGTGAATGTATATCTCAGTGGTACATGTGCGAGTAACTACATATGTAAAAGGCAGTATATATGTGTGTTAGAGTATTTAAATGGCTATAAGTGAGAGTGTGTGATTGTGAGAGTGGCTGTATGGATGCGTGTGTGCTTGTATCAGTTATTGTATAAGAGCGTAAGAATGTGCTAGTATTTGTATGAGTAAGTGAGCTGGTGTGTGTATAACTGTATAGGTGAGTAAATGGGTGTGTGATTAATTTTTTGCATGACTGACTAGGTGTGTGAGTACCTCTATGGATGAGTGGCGGTGTGTGAGTGTTTATATAGGTGTATGAGTGCATATGATAGTCCTGTACTGAGTGACTGTAAGTATGAGTGACTGTACGGGTGAGTGAGTGGATGTGTGTGTAGACCTAAGAATCAGTGAGTGGGTATGTAGTTTTTGGTGTTGGAGTGTCTATGGTTTTGAGAATGGCAGTCTGTAATTTAGAGTGGGTGTATCAAAAGTTATATTAGGGTGTGAGAAGATGCATGAAATTATCACATGGATGATGTCATCAGTGATGTCATTTGAGATGTCATCAGTGATGTCATCAGTGATGTCACTGACCATGTCATGAGTGATGTAATATGTGACGTCATCAGCAGTGCATTGCGGGGCGCGAGTTATAGTTAGCTGAACTAACTATAACGGGGGAATTTCTATGGTTTTGTACGAGTGAAATGTCCAACTAACTATAACTGTCCCTAAAACCTATGGTTTTTTCAGTGAATTTCAAAGGTTTTTAAATGCTAATTTCTAACTATAACGTGTCTGAAACCTATGGTTTTTCAGTGAATTTCAAAGGTTTTTTAAATGCTAATTTCTAACTATAACGTGCCTGAAACCTATGATTTTTAAGTGAATTTCAAAGGTTTTTTAAATGCTAGTTTCTAACTATGCCTACAGAGGTAGGACATGTGAAGAAAGAAGAAAAAATGCACAGAAAGAAGCAAAAGATGTGCAGAAAGAACCAACAGAGGAGCAGAAAGAGGCCTTGTTGCAAAATCATCCTGTGCCCACAACTTTTTCAGACGGGTACTGGTGGTAACTGACTCTGACTAACCAGAGCCAGTGCTATGCTAAAAGACACTTAGAATACAGTGAAAACACCTACATACACTAGGGAACACTATGCGTTGGGGTACCCCTGTGATTAGCATGACCTCCTCTGCAAGTCCCTAGTACATAATAGGGCAGGGGGATTAAAACTACCTCTTAAAACGCGCTACAGGGCGCGTTTGCACAGTGGTGAAGGGAGGGGGCCTGAGGTGACATGTGTGCAAACGCACCCCGTGGCGCGTTTTAAGTTGCAGGATTAAGTCCCCTTGAATCCTGAGGGTCCCTGGGGCCCAACTAGCCCCCAGGTACCTACAGTTAGGACCACAGAGCTGAGTTGCAGAGAGGCGTTCCGAGGCCACGCACCTTTTTTCACCTCTCTGCAACGCAACTCTGTTGTGCTTACTGAAGGTACCTGGTGGGCTAGTTGGCCCCAGGTCCCTCAGGATTCAAAGGGAATTCATTCCCCAACTCAAACGCACCACAGAGGCGTGTTTGCGCACATGTCACCTGAGGTCCCGCCCCTCCCTTCACCACTGTGCAAAGCGCGCCCCGTGGAGCGTTTTAAGTTGGGGGATTAGGTCACCTTGAATCCTGAGGGTCCCTGGGGCCCAACTAGCCCACCAGGTACTTCCAGTAAGCACCACAGGCCTGCGTTGCAACGCCTGTAACAAATTGTGCAGTTGTGTTTAGGTAGTGAAGAGGGTCGTGCTGGGAGGTAGTGTTTTAGGGTTTAGGGTAGTGCAGTGGTGTTTGTGTAGTGTAGGGGGTCATGCTGGGGGTAGATTTAGGGTTTAGGGTAGTGCAGTGGTGTTTGGGTAGTGTAGGGAGTCGTGCTGGGGGTAGTGTTTTAGGGTTAGGGTAGTGCAGTGGTGTTTGGGTAGTGTTAGGGGTACGTGCTGGGGGTAGTGTTTTAGGGTTTAGGGTAGTGCAGTGGTGTTTGGGTAGTGTAGGGGTACTGCTGGGGTAGTGTTTTAGGGTTTAGGGTAGTGCAGTGGTGTTTGGGTAGTGTAGGGGTACTGCTGGGGTAGTGTTTTAGGGTTTAGGGTAGTGCAGTGGTGTTTGGGTAGTGTAGGGGTACGTGCTGGGGGTAGTGTTTTAGGGTTTAGGGTAGTGCAGTGGTGTTTGGGTAGTGTAGGGGGTCTGCTGGGGTAGTGTTTTAGGGTTTAGGGTAGTGCAGTGGTGTTTGGGTAGTGTAGGAGGTCATGCTGGGGGTAGTGTTTTAGGGTTTAGGGTAGTGCAGTGGTGTTTGGGTAGTGTAGGGGGTCGTGCTGGGGGTAGTGTTTTAGGGTTTAGGGTAGTGCAGTGGTGTTTGGGTAGTGTAGGGGGTCGTGCTGGGGGTAGTGTTTTAGGGTTTAGGGTAGTGCAGTGGTGTTTGGGTAGTGTAGGGGGTCGTGCTGGGGTAGTGTTTTAGGGTTTAGGGTAGTGCAGTGGTGTTCGGGTAGTGTAGGGGGTCGTGCTGGGGGTAGTGTTTTAGGGTTTAGGGTAGTGCAGTGGTGTTTGGGTAGTGTAGGGAGTCGTGCTGGGGGTAGTGTTTTAGGGTTTAGGGCAGTGCAGTGGTGTTCGGGCAGTGTAGGGGGTCGTGCTGGGGGTAGTGTTTTAGGGTTTAGGGCAGTGCAGTGGTGTTCGGGCAGTGTAGGGGGTCGTGCAGGGGGTGGTGTTTCAGGGTTTAGGGCAGTGCAGTGGTGTTCGGGCAGTGTAGGAGGTCGTGCTGGGGGTAGTGTTTCAGGGTTTAGGCAGTGCAGTGGTGTTCGGGCAGTGTAGGGGGTCGTGCTGGGGGTGGTGTTTTAGGGTTTAGGGCAGTGCAGTGGTGTTCGGGCAGTGTAGGGGTCGTGCTGAGGGTGGTGTTTCAGGGTTTAGGGCAGTGCAGTGTGTTCGGGCAGTGTAGGGGGTCGTGCTGGGGGTGGTGTTTCAGGGTTTAGGGCAGTGCAGTGGTGTTCGGGCAGTGTAGGGGGTCGTGCTGGGGGTGGTGTTTCAGGGTTTAGGGCAGTGCAGTGGTGTTCGGGCAGTGTAGGGGTCGTGCTGGGGGTGGTGTTTCAGGGTTTAGGGCAGTGCAGTGGTGTTCGGGCAGTGTAGGGGTCGTGCAGGGGTGGTGTTTCAGGGTTTAGGGCAGTGCAGTGGTGTTCGGGCAGTGTAGGGGTCGTGCAGGGGCTGGTGTTTCAGGGTTTAGGGCAGTGCAGTGGTGTTCGGGCAGTGTAGGGGTCATGCTGGGGCTGGTGTTTCAGGAGTTTAGGGTCAGTGCAGTGGTGTTCGGGCAGTGTAGGGGTCGTGCTGGGGCTGGTGTTTCAGGGTTTAGGGCAGTGCAGTGGTGCTTCGTGTAGTGTAGGGGGTCAGTGCTGGGGCTAGTGTTTAAGGTTTAGGGTAGTGCAGTGGTGTTTTTGGCAGTGTAGGGGGTCATGTTTTAAGATGCAATGCTCCAATACCCGACCAGTCTGCACTACATAAAACTGCAAAACTAAACTAAAAAAAAAAGTGTTTTGCACCTATTTTTGTCATTAGGCACTATATGTGGGCTACATCCTGGGTAATATTTGTGCACACATTTGGGCTCTTTTTTTCACTGGTGGCCATCTTGGAAGACTTCTTTGTTATGAAGTTTCCTAATTTCTTCATTTACTGCAGTCTCCTCAGTAGGAAATGCTTTCAGTTTTTACTTTGATTCCATCAAGAAGGCATTCAGATGTGTCTCACATCTGCCATAAATTCAGAATGTTAGCACTCTAGTTGCTCATTAGATCACTGGAGTAAAGCTACTGCTCACCAGGAGTTAACTGGTAGTCTGCTGCTGGTATTGAAAGTGATTGTTTCAGTCTGCATGTCAGAATTTTCTAATGAAATAGAGAGGATTTGAGATCTCACTTAAAACATGCTCCTAATTTTTCTTTCTGCAGCACTAACCATAATTTCTATTTACAAAATGAACCCCATCATTTTGTTCCTTTTTAAATTAAATGTTTTAAGTGTTACCGGTTTATTCCAATCAAGATGGCTTCAGGTGTGCCATACTTTTGTCATAAGTAAGGCTGTTAGCGCTCTAGTTGTTCTTTAGAACACTCTGGGAAGCTGCAGTAGAACACAAAGGCATCAACTGGCAGGCTGCTCCTGTTGAAATATAACAGGAAGATATTTGAGATCACACTTGAAACATGTCCTAATTTTTCTTTCTACAGCACTAACCATAATTTCTATGACAAAATGAACCCCATCATTTTGTTCCTTTTAAATTAAATGTTTTAAGTGTTACCAGTTTATTCCAATCAAGATGGCTTCAGGTGTGCCATACTTTTGTCATAAGTAAGGCTGTTAGCACTCTAGTTGTTCTTTAGAACACTCTGGGAAGCTGCAGTAGAACACAAAGGAATCAACTGACAGTCTCTGCCCTTGTTGGATGTACATGTTTTACTGAGAATGTCAGACTTCATTCTCACATGAGTGAGAAAGATAATGTGAATTTACAGAAAATATGCTCTCATTTTAGCTTCTGGAGCACCTTCCAAACCTCCATGGGACAAGCATGAGAAAATAGTGTTCTCTCAAACATGATTCATGATATCCCAGCAGAAGGTTTTTCACATGGTAAAATCACCTTAGAATACACCACAATTCCTAAAATTAGTATGGTACCATCAACAAATAAATTCTAATGTAACTAAAGCCTGTTATCACCCTTTATAGTTCTCCTTTTGGTGACCCTCAAAATCTTCTATTCACTACAATGCATTTCAATGAGGTACTATCATTTATATTGGTCCCAAGATGGCTGCCAGCAATTCCAGGATGAAGTGCTGACAGCCAATCAGATCTCACGATGACATGTGTGGTTAGGCTCCGCCCAGATATATATGTGACTTACTTTTGATTTTCTCAGGAACTACTGAACGGATTTACACCATTTAAGCAAAAGGCACGACACTGAACCAAGGGCTACCTCTTTGCCAAATTTGGTGTAATTCCGTTCAGCAGTTCGGGCTGTAGCTGCGGATTTAAAGGTTCCTATGGAAAATGAATGGGGAAACGCGTTTTGGGACCCCCTTTTTCTCGGCCCCGCTGACGTATCACCCCGAGACTTTCAGGATAGGAGCGGATCGAGCGCCCAACAAGTTGGAAACTTCGCAAGATTCGATCAACCGCGCCAACGTTATTTCAAATAGAATGTCACTGATTTCCCATGGATAATAGGTTTTAACTATAACTATCTACTGGCGACCGCCAGTAGATAATATATATATATATATATATATTCCTCGAGGACCCATGAGAAGTGGCGCACACTTTGGCCCAGGCGTACGGAGAATAATATCCACAAAACCAAAGTTCAATGCGCTCTCAGGACAATCGAGATCCAGGAAACAAAGTAAGCTTTGCAAAGCTTTTAATTACACGACGCGTTTCGGCTTTACAGCCGTAGTCTTGGTCACATGTAAAAGTGCAAAAACAATACAGTTAAACACTTATAACATCATGGGACAAATCCACAGGAAATTAGTGTATCCAAGCAGCAGTGGCAGCCATGATGGAAAAGTAAAACATCAATTTGCAATTCATAAACTAAACAGAGCTAGACATGTATTAAAATGCTACGATGTCATGAAGTAAGGCCCAAATGGAAACCTGAGAGCAAAGTGCTGGCAACTCCCAGGCTGAAACTTAAACTACAGCGATCTCAAAAGAAAGAAACGAGAAGTATGTCTAGTGACATTGTCGGCCATATTGGAGTGGTAAACCACTTGTGTGAAATGCATGGTGTAAAAAGCAATCAAAATGCGAATGAAGGCAAGAATAGACAAATACTAGTATAAAGTGCGCACGTCAATGTAAGCTAAAACAGCAAATATGAATCACTGTATAGTCTTGGTGCTTACCCGCCTCTCTGGACAAAGTGAGCACCAAGAGAATCCTGGCTGTAAGTGAAATACCATGCTGGTGTCAGAATCGGATCAGGCTCCAGTGGGCATGGCAAATCGCCAGGATCCGAACTTCTCAATGAAACAGAAAATACTCATGGGTCAGAAACCAACATTACTGATGACCTCAAAGAGCAAGTTCCCGGAAGATCATAGTATATAACCAGAAAGAAGTCTGCATAAACTTGAAAGTGCTGAAAGCATGCCAAATGTCCAGGATGTGTACATAATATCCACAGTCGAATGGCACTGACTACCAGGCGAGATTCTACACCTCCTACCTCTAAAATGATAACCACGTGACGAGATCAGCCAACACAAGTGATAATCGGATTGGGGCGGCCCGTGCTCGTGGTGTCAAGTAGGTGTGTCTGGTGAAGTGGGCCCCCTTACCCTTCCTTTCCTCTGCAAAGAGAAACAAGAGATGCACGATACAGCTGGACCCCCAAAGACACAGGGATCAAGTATACACATGGTCTATCTTGTGCACTGATGTTACAATGGAGGAAAAACAAGTCATAAAACTATATGTAACATCATAGGCACAGGAACCTATTACAGAGATTCTAAAGGGGGAAAGTCAATGAAGAGCAGGTTGGTAAACTAATGTTTCTTTCAAAATGAATGGCAGAAGCTAATTCCTCATCCAGGTTTAACCCCGGCATTCTAGTTGAAAATCACTATGTACTTGAGCTGCTGTCTCAATCTGAGTTCTATCACCTCCCTGGGGTTTTTGTTGATCTGTTCCGTACAGTAACTGAGGACAAGAGTCAAGCGAAAATGTTTAGATGACCCCAGTAGTGTCTGGCTACCGGATATTTAGGAGTCTTTATTGGTTGGCCACGCCATGTTCAAAATATACGTTTCATGTAAATAACGTTATGCCTATAATATACCACTGATTAGGACACAAATGCATATATCACAAAGGTAATTACACCCTCCGTCAGAAATTGTGAGATGACCTTTTGTGTGTACCCTAGTGACTTCTTTGCGAAAAGTGCTGTGTCTGCACGCTTTACAGAGGTATCCACAGGAAAAATCTTGTAGGTTGTGTTCACTGTTGGTGGCAGTGCTAGCACGGTGTGCTGTGCACCAACATGTCCTATATTTCTCCTTCCTAAATGTGATGCTAGTCTTATCTGAGATGGTCTATGATGAGTATCATTCACAGTATATTCAATTACTGAAATATGCGCCTGATCTCGTTAGTTTTCATGATGATGAGGTGATTTCTGAGTGTCATTCTCTTCAATCCTGCCATCGGGAGAGTTTTGTCAGCTAGAGTATCAGTTCTATTGATTGCAATCAGCTTTCTCTTGGCAAGAACCCCAGTTAAGGGTGACTTTTTCTCTGAATACTCTCAAGCATGTGGGTGCTTTCTATTTTAAATGACTCCTCATTATTTGCAATTTCTTTTGGCCCTCAGCAGTTTCCCCACATGTGAATCCTCCATTTGAGGCGTTTCTGGGTGACTGCTGAGGGCATGAAGAATGCTATTGCCTGCTATCGCTTTGCGAACAGAGTGGCGTTGTGGATGGCATTATCTATGATCTTTAATTTGACATCTGGGTGAGCATTCTGCCTCGGTACTGTAATATTGCCAGTGAGTCCTGATGTTGCGATCATTAGTTAAGTTGTTGTTCGTCTTTGGCTGGGCTCTGAGCCTCAGACTAATGAAAGGTCGTCAATGTGAAAGCCACATGATGACCCGCCATCCAGAAGAACCACTGGATCCCGAAGATCTCCTCAAGTCCATGAGAGATTGTGAGCTGGGGCAAGCATGATCCTTCGCAGTACCCCACGTTGATCCTCTGGTTGAACAGCTCACCATCAAGAAGATATTGTTCTCAGACAGAACTCCATCATGTCAAATATCATGTATTGCTATGCTCCCAGTATCAGCAAGTCTCTTCTTGAGGGAGAGTGTTTGCTCCCATAGCCCCTGCTGAGTCAATAATTGTACAAGAATGTAAATCAAGTAGTAATCTAAACCTATAATTATACACCAGGCGACATCTTGTATCCTCTTAGAAGTCTTTAGTGTCGGATATGGCTTGGGAGATTGGCTACATGTTCCTGAGAGAGTGAGTCAATATGTTGAACACATGTTCAGTCACACCCCTGCCCTGGAAGAAACATTCGTTCTACCGGATTACTCGGAGTCTTTATTAGCTAGGTAGTAGATATAACACCGTAGAGTGGTCCTCTTTTTAAGTAGCAGTACTCATCCCATGTCAGAATACCTTTATCTTTCCATTCACGCAACAGGTTGTCCCATATATTAGTAATACTGCTGTGATAGATAATAAGCGGTGATCCCGAAGATAGAAGTTGTGATCATTGAGTTAAGCGATTAAGGCGCCACCTAAATATAGTATTCTCTTGTGCAAGATCACGATATTGCCCCCTTATCTGCTGGGCGGATGACTTAATATCACTGTCCCCACGCTAGATCTTGAAGAGCTCTTCTGCTTGAAAGTGAAGTTGTGTGATTTGCTTGTAAACTTCTGTTCTTTTTGTATCTAAAATCCGTGAAATTAACTGGTCGATATAAGTGGAATGACGTACTATGCCATCATGTGGTAAGCTAAGGTGAAGTAGCGGAGCGTGGTTTAAAATGCGTGGCAACAGCAATACCTTAGTGTGTGACCTCTAAGTCTGCTTTAAGATTTGAGTCCCACGACACTGGTAGTATCGTTCTCCATTTCCTGGCAGGTTCTAACATGGTGGCAAACGTCTCAATATCACCAGTAAGGTGAAATCTTGCCTATCAGTGTGAGTTTGTCTATCAGGAATGTGTCTCTATATGTGTCTAGTCTTTTAATTTGTGCCATTTCCTAAGTTTGAGGCTTTACAACAGGTTTTAAACAGATCTATCCTAGTATTGGTGTAATCAGAGAAATGAGGATGAAGGAGCAAGGGAGTCTGAGCCACAAAATCTGTTTTCAATGTCATTCGAGTGATCACTGCACTCTTGGATAGATTGATAATTGTTTTTATTCACCATGTTTATATCATTATTTGGGTCTTTCTCTTTTTGCTTGGTCTTGTTGTTTCCCATGGCGCCACGTCCTTGCCTCTTCTGCCAACGTTGTTTGTTGGGTGCCTCCTGTTTCTTCTTTCAGCTTTGGCCTCTGCCTCGACCCGTCCTAAACCTCACGGTTGGGTAATAGGAGTGTCTCTGGAGTGACCGTCATTAAGGCACTCTGCATGTCTGTATTCGTCTAAAAAAGTTGCGGTCTCACGGTCGATCACTTCCAGATGCCATATATTGACTGATAAATCCGACTCACTCCCACTTGTAACTGAAATGTCAAAAGAAATGGAGCTACCTGTCAGTTAGAAGCTTACGATGTTGCACTTGTTTTGTCTGCATACAGGTGGTCATATTTTCTGCTGAAAGTCAATATTCTCCACTTGCTCATAGTCAGCGTGAGTCTTTCTGTTCAATTCCTTTGTTCTGCTTTGGCTTTGATGTCTTCCTGCTCATGTTTTTTTTTTTTTTTAAACTTTCTTTCATTGCTTCCTTAGCTTTGCTGAGCGCTATTTGCTCACATGTTCTTCGTAAGGTCTCTAGTATCTCTTTAAAATTTTTCCCTGGCAGCGTCGTTTAAGCGATCAATCCAGGCATATTTAATCAGTATTTCAAAGCTTCTTTTGGAACAGGCCAGATTTTGAGATATTCTCTAACACATTTAGGATTCGGTGACTCATGCTGCTTCTGATGTGCTGTAGTATTCTCAATCCTCTCAGTGCCATAACTTGGAGAGATCATACACTGTGTTGGAGAAGTAGCTTCCACACTGTTTGATATCTATCGTACGTTTAAGTTTCCCTTTCTCAATTTTTCTTTGATGGGTTATGTGGGTTGATTGTATCTCTGCTCTGTATTGCCTGAGTGTCCTAGTAAACATAGCAGTGCAGTTCAGCGTATCTTCCTCCTTATACTTTATACATTTCATATTACAATGATCTAGAGACCAATAAGTTACAGGATCCGTGTCCCGCTGGGATGGGTTTCTTGCCAATCGTAATTTGCCTACGCTCTCCAATCTCGGGCAATGCAGGTTAGTGTTGAACATAAGGTAGGGAAAGCGAGAAAACTGGCGTATCTTGCCTTAGGAAGGTGTCATCAGTGTCTTTCTGGTAGCGCATGGACTGTCTTTCCATTTGTTGGCAGCAAACGAGTAGTAGAGAGCGCATTCGCCTTGCTGCCGGAGTGCGAAACCCCACCACCACCGCCCCGAGTGTTACAGGCTCACCCCACTAAGGACGGACAATCACGGCGCTGTCTTTTCTGCTCCCGATGTCCAGACAAGTAAATGCTCCCTTCACAATGTCGTCCTGCTGCCCATTTTTGCAAACTCACGGCTGATCCGTAAGTGATCCTCAATCCTGTCACTGAAAAGCTCCAGCCCTTCAGTATCAAAGGGGACCGTAATCATGCCACTGACCAAGCGTGCAGCAATATATCCACCAAAACCAAAGTTCAATGCGCTCTCGGGACGATGAGATCCCGACCCAAAGTAGCACACCAGCGTTTGTTAGCTAGCAGTTTTAGCTAGCCGTAGTCTTAGTGCATGTAAAGTGCAAAACAATGATTGGCTTATATAACATCATGGGAGCCAAAATCACATAGGAAGTCGGGTGGCAGCCAAGCAGTGGCAGCCATGATGAAAAAGTAAAACATCAATTTGCAATTCATCTCAACAAGAGCTAGACATGTTATTATTACAAAATGCTCGATAATGCGCATGGGTAAACCAAATAAAACCTGAGAGCAAAGTGCAGCAACTCTGAGGCTGGCTTAGCTGTCAAAGGAGTCTCAAAAGAAGAAAGCTGAGAGGCATGTCTAGTGACACATTGGCAAACATATTGGGTGGTAAACCATAATAATAAATGCATGGTGTAAAAAAAAGCAATCAAAATGCGAATGAGAGAAGACAAGAAAGAAGAATAGACAAAATGAAGCGCAAGTGCGCGATAATGTCTTAGTCCCCAAACAAATATGAATCACTGTATAATTAACGGTGTACCACTCTCTGGGAAGAGTGAACACCAAAGAGAACTCCTGGCTGTAAGTGAAATACATACATGCTAGTGTCAGGAGATAGGATCAGAATCCCAGGGAGAGTGGGCATGAGTCTAAGCCCAGGATCGGAGCTATAATGAAACAAGGAAAAC